>PVHT020004944.1:39830599-39882454 GCA_004024745.2 Catagonus wagneri
TAAAAAAATAAAATAAAATATGGCCCAAAGAAACCTAGGGACAAGACACAGGCTCACAGACACAGAACACACTTGTGGCTACCAAGGGCAGAGGCCGTGGGGTGGGCTGGGAGTCTGGGGTCAGCGGATGCAAGCTCTTACATATAATGGACCAGCAACAAGGTCCTCCTGTATGGACAGGGGACTCTTTTCAATCTCCCGTGATAAACCATAATGGAAAGGAAACATAAGGAGACTGAGATGCTTCCACCAGCGCCAAAGGGCCTGGAGACAGAAGGGGAGGCTCGTGGTACCTCTTAGAAGGAGAAATGGCCAGTGATCGCATGGAAGGGAGGAGAGGCTTTAGAATAAAACGCACACCCTCTCCGGGGCTACCACCCAATAACCCACCAGTGATTCTCTGGTCAGGCCCTCGCCGAAGCGTTTCTAGGTAACTGTCCCGGGCACCAGGAAAGGAGGCAGCAGGCGTGACCGTGACCTTCCTCACAGCCCCCCCCCCGCACCCCTCACCGCCCGCCTGTCGGCTCTGAGCGGGTCAGCCGCCCACGGGGCCCACGGCGCGCCGCTGCAGCCAGGGCCCTCTCCGGCTTCTCAGTGATTTCCCTCAGACTTTAGTCCAACCCGGGGTGATTTTCTTTCCATGTTTTCTCGGTTCGTTTGTTTTTCCTTCCTTCACCCCAGCGAACAGTAAGCTCTGTGAGGGTGGGACTGTGTGCTCAGTCTGGGTTTGTCACCTCGGCGACTAGACAGTGCCTGGGTCAGAAATATTTGTCGAGTTTAAGGAATAAGTTAATGAATATGCAAGAATAAACGAATACATGGAATTCGTTAGTGGGACGCACGATTAAAGTACTGATCATTTCCTTGTTTTCACCTGCTTCGCTCCGTGCAGGCCTAGGCCTGTGGTTTCCTTTTTTTTTTTTTTCTTTCAGTCCTGCGGTTTCTACTCTAATCCTACCTCTTAGTCACTACCTGATTGTATTTACCTGCTTCGGCTGCCAAGACAGGGTGAGATGGGGGGGGAACCCAGGACTAGGAGGCCCGCCCCATGACCTGGTCCCTCTGGCCTCATCTCTTGTCCCTTGACGACATGTTTCCAATCCCCCTGAAGACTGCCCCCTCCCCGCGGTTCCTGTGTGCCCCCGGGGTCTTTGCACCTGCTCTCCCTCTGGCTTCCTCCTGCCCCTGCTTGGCCTCCGCCCGGTAGCTGAGCACCCTTCACGTGGGCTCCTCAGCCATCCTTTGTATCTCCCAGCTCATGCGTAGCCTGTGATGGCACTGTTTAAGTATTTGTTTTTATTGACTCATACATCGGTAGATATTTCCTGAGCATCTTTGTTGTCTTAGGCACTGCTCTAGGGACTGGGTGGGGATGTGGTAGTGAACAGAATAGGCTGGCCTCTGGTCTCTGGGGCTTACCTTTGAGTGGAAAGAGAAAAGCAGTTCAAAAATAAGTAACTCCTATGTCATTTCTAACAAATGCTACAAAGAAATAAAACAGGGAAGGCAGATGGAGACGATTAGGGGTTGGAAGGCTGTTTTGGATGGAGCGGTTGGGAAAGGCACCTGGCAAGGGAATGTTGCATCACTGGCTCAGAGGGACGGGGTGGAGGTGAGGGCAAGTGGTGGAGGATGGGGGGGCACATGGTAGTCAAGTGGCCGGAACAGCCAGTGCAAAGGCCCTGAGGCAGCGTGTGCTTGTTCTCTTTGGGGCACTGAGAAGCAGAGTGGTGTGGCTAGAGCGCAGTGAGCATGTCATCCTTGACTCCAAGCTGCAGGCTCCATGGGTTTAGAGACCGCGTCTCCCTGGCTCAAGGGTGTGTCCCTAATATCTGGCACCAGTCTGGCTCATGCCCTAAAGATGGAGAGCGAATTCACATCTTGGAACAGCTTCCCTCTGTCTAGTTTCACCAAAGGGTCTTGAATGAGACAGAGAGCGAGGAAGACATGGAGCCTTTGGATGAGGGCAGGTCTGGGCACTCGAGGAACTGAGCGAACAGACAGAAGAGCAAAGGACCGAGGGCCTGAGAATAAATCTGAGGGTCCTGCTTGATGCTCCAGGGCTCAAAGCTCAGTACGGCAGAGGGCTCTGGGAAGGACTTCTTATAATCACATTGTGTCATTAAAGATGTACTTTTTTTTTTTTAGGGCCACACTTGCGGCATATGGAGGTTCCCAGGCTAGGGGTCAAATCAGAGCTGCTGCTGCTGGCCTACACCACAGCCACAGCAACTCGGGATCCAAGCCACATCTGCGACCTACACCACAGCTCACGGCAACGCTGGATCCTTAACCCACCGACCGAGGCCAGGGATCAAACCCGCCTCCTCAGGGATACTGGTCGGATTCTTAACCCTCTGAGCTACAACAGGAACTCCCAAGCTGTGCTCTCTTAAATCACTAGTGACGCCACAGCAGAAGAATCCAGTATCCTGGATTACTAGCAGCGTCTGGTACTGCCCGCCATGCAGACTCACTTGGCACAATTGCTGTGGAGACTGGATGAGGTGTTCTGTCCATTTTGCAGATGAACAGACTGATCTTCAGAGTGGTCAAGTAAGTGGCCCAAGGTCACACAGCTCACGGCAGAGACAAGCGGTGCACCCAGGCTGTGGGGCTCTGCCGCCTTGGCCCCGACCACTGTTCCATAAACGCCTCCTCCTCCAGGCCCCTCACAGCAGCGACAGACAGGGCAAAAGCCCGGGCTGAAACGCAGACGTGAGTTGGCTGTGACCCCACCTCAGTGTATTTTCAAATGCAGCAACAGCAGCTGCCCCACGGTTTTCTTCTGGATTGGGATCCATCCAGAAACGAGCGTTAAGACCAACCACAGCCTTTGACGAGGAATCCATGTCCTGTGAGGCTCCAAAGTGACCGAGGGTGGTAAGGAAGGGGCCTGGTGTGTCTAAAAAGGGAATGTCTGGAAATTTTCATGAAAGATGGCGGCACAGCCCTAGAGAAACTGTCACGCTCTCTCTCTCTCCCAGACACAGAGGAGATGCGCGGTGCTCCCACGGAGACGAGTCCTGGCAGGAACTCTGGTGACAGGCAGGACAGCAGCGCCCACCACGAGGATCGAGATAGGCCTTCCTTCACAAACAACAGCCAGTGAGTCACTTGCTCACAGCAGGGAGGACACACGGGGACGTTCTGTCTGTTGAGGCCCGGCCTCCCCATCCACGTCCCACGGTGGGAACCGGGAAGGGAGCGGCTGAGTGGAAGGGTCCTCCGACCCTTCTGTGCCACCTCTTGCACTGCTGCCACCCTATCAGAGGTGTATGGGACGCGTCACGGCAACCGATTCAAGCCGCTTAGGGTGGCAGCTTCGCTGAGGAGGTCTTTAAGAGGAGCCGTGCGGACTCTCCCAACTTTATCTCCTTTTCCTCTCAGATTCCTTACAGAAGAAATCACAGCGACCACAGGCAGGAAGTGGCTTTATCCTGTGATCTCACCGCATCCCACTTGGTGCTTCAGCGCCCAAAGGGAGGCCCCCTCCCTGAAGTGATAAGACGCGCCGCTTTCTGGAAGATCTGAGTGGCCACGGGAGCTTAAGGCCGCCTTGTCAGCAGGATGGCGGCGGCTTGATTGGGGGCTTGAATCATAATCTCTGAGGTTCCCAGGCCGCCAACTGTGGAGAGCTGACAGGAGCGCCAAACGACGGAGGCGTCCGTCCCCTGGACTGGAGGAGGATGAGCAGATGCCCGCAAGATGCAGGGGCCGGTCCCTTACAGCATCACGAAAGCCTTCAGCACCGGATTAGACACCCTTCCTGTCCTGTAACGCGCTTTCTGGACTTTCTGTGGGAACACGGACATCCTTATCAGGAAAGACGGACACGGGAGCATCAGTCTCTCAGAGGACCAAGCGCACGAAAACACATCAGGATTAAAACAGATCAGGACACGCTCTAAACGGTGAAAACAAGATCCGCCTGTATCTGGTCCAAGAGCAGAGGTGGTTCCTGAAGCTTGCGGCACCACAACTCAGAGCTGGTTTCCAGAAATCCCCTCACCGGCCCTCACACACACACTGCAACAGGAACTCCGCCTATTTGCGAGCACGATGTTTTTGGTGGCGCTTATTGTGGATGTGTGACTAAGAAATGAGAGCCAGTAATTAATGTCAGGAAGCCAGGTCGCCTTTCCAAACAGCTCGATGTTTTTTGGTGTGGTTCCACACTCCCCCAGCGGCAGAAGAAAGTATTGGGTTGCGAGTTTAGAAATCTGAGTCTGGTTTCGGTTTTGCCATTGACTGGATGAAACTGTGTGATGCCTTGGGCCAAGCACAATAGAAGATATAAAGATGGACAAGGCAAGGCATTTGTCCTCAAGGAACTCGCGTCCAAACTGAGGAGACAGGCAGATAAAACCCCGAGACCGTGGAGTTCCTGTTGTGGCTCAGCAGGGATGAACCTGACTAGTATCCATGAGAAGGCAGGTTCCATCCCTGGCCTCACTCAGTGGGTTAAGGACCCGGTGTTGTCGTGAGCTGTGGTGTAGGTGGCAGATGCGGCTCGGATCCTGCATTGCTATGGCTGTGATGTAGGCTGGTGGCTGCACCTCCAATTCAACCCTTAGCCTGGGAACCTCCATATGCCATGGGGAAGCTCTAAAAAAAAGAAGAAAAAAGGTAACATTATTCGAAAAGTGGAAGCAACCCAAGTGCCCATTGATGAATGAATGGCTAAACCGAAGCTGGTCTGTCAACACAATGAATTTTACTCGTCCTATAAAAGGAAGGAAATCCCAACATATCCTACAACATGGAGAAATCTGGGGGACATGATGCTAAGTGAAATAAGCCAATCACAAAAAGACAAATTCTGTATGATTCTATGAGATACTAAGAGTAGTCACATTCACAGACACATACAGCAGAATGATTGGTGCAGATCACAACTGTGACATGGGTTCAAGCCCAGCCCGGCAACTTCAACATGCTGTGGGTGCAGCCAAAAAAAAACAAAAAAAGAGGAGAATGGTGGCTGTCAGAGGCTTGGGGACAGGGATGGCGACTTGTTTCATGGGTATAGGGTTTCAGTTTTGCAGATTAAAAGACTTGATGGATGGACAACGTGAATGGACTTAGTGCCACTGAGCTGTGCCATTAAGAATGGTTATGAGTTCCTGCTGTGGCTCAATGGGATCAACGGTGTCTCTGCAGCACCAGGATGCAGGTTCGATCCCCATCCCAGCATGTTGGGTTAAAGGATCCAGCGTTGCTGAGGCTGTAGCATAGGTCACGGCTACAGCTCGGATCCGATCCTTGGCCTAGGAACTCCATACGCTGCAAGACGGCCAAAACTGAAAAAAAAAAAAAAATGGTTGTAAGATGGTAAGTTTTATGTTTGTGTATTTCACCAATCCCCTTCCCCAATCCCCACCCCACCCCCGCCACAACACACAAAGAGGCAGAGTGGATTTAAAAGGAAAGAAGGTCTGTGTGCAGAGGCCTTAGGAGCTGGGTCAGCAGATAAAGACCAGTCAGGTCTGAGCCAGGCCAAGCCAGATGTCTTGCTACATGTCATGTGACAGTGAGCAGGGAGAGGATGAAAAGAAGAAAGTCAAAAATGGGTTTATCTATGGGGAGAAATCACTGTCTTGAAAATGACACAAACAACATCATGGTCACACTGAGTCTAAATAAATGTTATGCTCTTTGGTGGTAAACCTGGTAGCTGGAACTGTCCCGGAGTCATTCTTTTTATTGCAGCTGGAAGGAGGCCGGCAGAGTCTTACCCAGGGTCAGAAACGTCCCATGGAGCCAAGCTCCTTACCCACCACCCAGATGAGCACTTTCTTCTGTCCGAATCAGGTGAGGGCCCCAGGAAGCTCGGGGAAATCAGGGTAATTAGGGGAGGGCAGAGTAAAGCCGCTCTTTGCAAAGATGGAGCGGGCGTGGGGATTGCAGATGATGGAGCAGGACGCTAGTGCAGGCTGCAGGGATTGTTCCCGTCCCTGGACTTGATGGCTCAGAGGAGCAGGGGGGTCCCTGGGTCCAGAAGGAAGGAGCACACGGCTCTGAGGCTGTCGTCCTCAGAGGTACAGCGATCTTCGCTCTGTGGATGCAGCCAGCCCTAGACAATCCCATGGGAGGGCACCTAGGGGAAAAAAACCCTTCACCTGCTCCTCTTCTGTCTGGGGTCTCCTGCCAGGGGTTCCCCTTGACCACAGCCCATCTGGAGGTCAGAGTTGAAGGTTCATGAACCTGGCCGATGTCTCTTTAACCCCAGTGAACGTCAGCATCTCCTGGAGGGCTTGGTAAAAATAGATGGCTGGACCCCACCCCCACCCCGTCCCCACAAAGCTTCAAATTCAGCAGGTCTAAGGTGGGGGCTGAGAATTTGCGTTATCCCAGGTGATACCGATGCTACTCATCTGGGGACCATGTTGGCCATGAGCCCACACAGGTGGGCCTCCCCCCACAAAGGGAGGAAGGCAGGCGGGGCTTAGAGCCGAGAAGAAAAACCATCAGGTGAGTGGAGTTAAAGCTGTTCCCAGCCCGCATAGCAGGGTCACAGCCTATGCGGACCTCAGTGTCCTTACCTTTGAAGAGAAAGAGCCCTGTAAGCCTCCTTCCGGTGCCTTCGGTGATCCCACGGACGCCAGGCTGCAGAATCTAATGCCACGTTCTTCGGGTGACCATGAGGTCTGCACTTGACACAGGTGACGCAGGTTTCCCCGCTGGTGACTGCTCGGGGGGTGGAGAGAGGTTTTCGGGTGTTGGGGTGCGCTGTGTGGGTGGTGTCTAATTGTTTTTCCCGTTGGATGTGACACTGCTGGGGAAAAGATCTCTGACTTTTCCACGTAGTTTCTCTGCAGATGAAAGGAGGTGTTCGCTCCTTTCCAAAGTAGGGAGACCCTCTCTGATTTGTATCAAGTCAAACAACAAGGAGACAGTTTTAAATATTGCAGGACACTGCACCTACTTAATCAAAGCCCCATTTACGCTCATTTTGCCTATGAAATTGCTTCACTCTTTGGCCTAGCCAAGACTTTTCTCCTTTCAAGAGCACATTTGTTACAACCAAAAGACCCCAGTTGTCCTCCTGGTCATCAGTGGCCCTGGATGTGTGAATTGTATGTGTTCCGAATGTTTACTTGTCTCCTTGTGGGTGTTTGTTTTTGTGTCCTGGATATTTACAGTGCTGCAGATGATGGATGGGCAGGGCTGAAAGGGCCTGGAAGATTCCTCTGTTCCTTGGTTCCCTTTTTGTCTTCATTCGGTTCTTCAAAAAACATTTCTTAGATTCTTACACAATAGCTGGTTAAAAATAGATTCCGTCACCACAGTTAGGAACTACCACTTCCAGGAATCTTATGACGTCTTTTTTTTTGGGGGGGGCGGACCGAACTCACAGCATACAGAAATTCCCTGGCCAGGGATTGAACCCGAGCCGCAGCAGTATTGCCACAGCAGTGACAACGCCAGATGCTTAACCACTAGGCCACCAAGGAAATCCTTAAGACGTCTTTTGAAGGATCATTTTGCTTTCTCTTCAGGGTGTCTCTGACCCAGAAACTGAAGCTGCTCTGAAATTATTGACTCACGAATTCATTCACTCATCTGTGGCTAGAAAGTCAGTCCATTCATAAGTCACGGGAAATTGGTGGCAGCTGGGAAATTTGTGTCCCAGTTCTGACAAGTCAAAGACTTTTCAGGTTTCTTCAGGGGAGATTTTTATTGGGAGCTTTTGGAAGCCTGGGCCTGTCTTAGTGCCGACCTGTTTCATTCATTTGGTAAATTTTGCTAAGTACCTACAATGTCTAGAAGTCTGTTTGCTGTCCTGTATGGGTTTGTGAACTAGACATAGGGGTGTGTGTGTGTGTGTGTGGCGCCATAATACAGGGTGATGAATTTTTCCAAAGACTGAAGGGTCCCTGCAGACATTTCATGACTATATCCCCAATTGTCTGGAACATCCTGAGTGATTAATAAATATTTGCTGACTGGGCGCAGTAATAGAAAAATTAACCAGGCGCTATAGAAGCACGAGGCTGTGCTGATGAACCGTGCTTGCAGGTGCAGGATGAACCCTGGCTCACCAGGAGAAACATCAAGAAAGGCCTTTGCTCACCTTCCTAGGAGGTCCGTGAGCAGCCCAAATTATACACGTAAATATTCTATGTGTTTGCCATATCTGTGAGCCTGTGTTTTGCTAGATACATTTGTTTGTATTATTTTTTAGATGCTACATATAAGTGATATCATATAGTATCTGTCTTCCTCTGACTTATTTCTGTAGACATAATATTCTCTGGGTCTATCCGCTTTGCTCCAAATGGCAGAATTTCATTCTTTTTATGGCCGAGTAATATTCCCATCATATAGATATACCATATCTCCTTTATTCATTTGTCTGTTGACAGACACTTGGGTTGCTCTTGAGCTTGGCTTTCGTAAATAATGCCGCTATGAGCACTGGGGTTCATGTACCTTTTCAAATTACTGCTTTTGTTTTCTTCGTATATATACCCGGGAGTGGAATGGATGGGTCATCTGGTAGTTTTATTTTTCGTTTTTTGGGGAACCTCCATACTGTTTTTCATAGTGGCTGCAACAATTTACATTTTCACAGTGTACAATACAAGCGTACCCTTTTCCCCGTGTCCTCCACCAACATTTGTCATTTATGTTCTTTTTGATGATGGCCATTCTGACAAGAGGGAGGTGATATCTCATTGTGGTTTTGACTTGCATTTCCCTGATGATTCTTCTGGTAACTTGGAACATTTGCATATAGCATCCTGCTATAAGGCAGAAGAAAACCCTCATATGAAGATCTATGGTGTTAAGTATCTTTGCATGTGCCTGTTGGCCATCCGCATGTCTTCTTTGGAAAAATATCTATAAAGGTCTTCTGCCCATTTTTTAATCAGGTTTTTTTTTTATGAGTTGTATGAGCTTTTTATATATTTCTGATATTAACCCATTGTTAATCATATCATTTACAAATAAGTTCTCCCATTCCATAGGTTGTCTTTTTGTTTTGTCAATGGTTTCCTTTGCTGTGTAAAGGCTTTTAAGTTTAATGAGGTCCCATTTATTTATTTTTGCTTTTAGTTATTTTGCTTTAGGAGACAGATCCAGAAAAATATTGCTATGATTCATGTCAAAGAGTGTTCTGCCTATGCTCTCTTCTAGGAGTTTTATGATTTCAAGTCTTAAATTTAGGTCTTTAATCTATTTTAAGTTTATTTTTGTATATGGTATGAGGAAATGTTCTAATCTCATTCTTTTACATGCAGCTGTCCAGTTTTCCCAGCACTACTTATTGAGGAGACTGTCTTTTCTCCATTGCATATTCTTGCTTCCTTTTTGGAGATTAAGTGACCAGTGACTGGAGCTATGTGGGTTTATTTCCAGTCTCTCTGCTTTGGTCCCTTGATCTATGTGTCTGTTTTTGTGGAATCTAAAATATAAAGCCAGCGGATGTAAATAGCAAAACAGAAACAGACTCACAGATATGGAAAACGGGCTAGCGGTTCCCAATGGGGAGAGGGTGGGGGAGGGGCAAAACAGGGGGATGGGATTAAGAGATACAAACGCCTACATATGAAATAGATAAGCAGGAAGGATATACTGTATAGCATGGGGAAGTACAGCCATTATCTTGTAGCAACTTTTCATGGAGTATTGTCTATAAAAATACTATAGATCTGAAACAAATATTAGAAGTCAACTATACTTCTAAATATATATATATATATATATATATATATGTTTTTTTTTTTTTTAAGGCTTCTATTGACAAAAGAGACAAAACCAGCCTGGATTCTGTTCTAACCATTTCCCCAAGCTGTCAAGGTAGCAGCCTGAAAATGTCTGTAGACTTTTACATGTAAGTTTCAGCAGGCAGTCAGCTGGCAGTGGTGGATTCAAGCCAACTTTCTTATAACTTCGAAATTCACTCGTTGTGAGCAGAAGGGACCAGAGCATTATCTTTTGGAAGAGAGCAGAGAAGGTACTAAGCCAGCTGCTTTCCCTCCCAGCCTGCTTCTTGTCCCCTTGTTATTTTTTCTTGGGAGTGAGCTGGGGGCAGCGTGGGGGGGGGAGAATATTAGGGGATGCATGTGAATATGGTAAAAAAAAAAAAAAAAAAAAAAAGACCCATAAAGCCAGACATTTCATGTGAATAGAAGAAAAAGAAAACTCCCAGTCGATTTTAGGTCCTCCAGGAATTGTCTGGCTCTGGATTTGGGTGGCGGGCACTGTGCTCCGTTAACGGTGGGACAGGGCAGGGGTGGGCGTGGTAAGACGAGAGGGGATCTTGGTCTCTTCTCTTCCTCTGACCTGCTCCAGGCCAAAATACACTAAGGGACTGGCGGTTCCTGGACCAGTTTGTGCCAGCTCTCGAAGGGAGTCACTTGTTAAATCTTCAGGAATTTTGCTAGTTGGCTGATAAACCCATCCATTAAAACATACATGGAGTTCCCGTCGTGGTGCAGCAGAAATGAATCCGGCTAGGAACCATGAGGCCTCGGGTTCGATCCCCGGCCTCACTCAGTGGATAAAGGATCTGGCGTTGTCGTGAACCAGTGTGGCCATGAGCTGTGGTATAGGTCACAGATGTGGCTCAGATCTGATGTGGCTGTGGCTGTGGTGTAGGCCAGCAGCTGTAGCTCCGATTCGACTTCTAGCCTGGGAACCTACATATGCCACGAGTTCGGCCCTAAAAAGCAAAAAAAAAAAAAAAAAAAAAAGCCGAAAAACAAAAAACAAGTAAACATACAGGGGAGTTCATGTCAGTGGTAACAAAACCAGCTAGTATCCATGAGGACGCAGGTTTAATACCTGGCCTCATCAGTGGGTTAATGATACAGTGTTGCTGTGTGAGCTGTGGTGTAGGTCACTCACGCAACTCAGATCCTGTGTTGCTGTGGCTGTGGTGTAGGCGGATGGCTGCAGCTCTGATTCGCCCCCTAGCCTGCGAACTTCCATATCCCATGGGTGCAGCCCTAAAAAGCAAAAAATAAAATAAAAAAGTAAACATACAGGAGTTCCCACTGTGGCTCAGAGGGTTAAGAACCCAACAGTGTCCATGCGGATGCGAGTTTGATCCCTCGCCCCACTCAGTGGGTTAAGGATCCAGTAGTGCCACAAGGTGAGGTGTAGGTCGCAGATGTGGCTCGGATCTGGTGGTGGTGTGGCTGCGGTGTAGACCTGCAGCTACAATTCAGCCACTAGCCCAGGAATTTCCATATGCCGCAGGTGCAGCCTTACGAAGGAAAAAAACAAAAAGTAAACATACAAACTTAATTATATTACAAAGATATTAATTGCTCAAAGCTCATAACTTCCTAAATATTTTACTAGATTTTACTATCTGTTAAGCATTTGAGATGGTTTACATCTGTTAAATCTACCTGGTGGTGATAGTGTTTGATGGCATGTTATCAAGTGTCCCTTTTCCAGTTCCACATTCAGTGATATCATGTTGGTAGCTAGAAATTGTCCGTGGTAGGAGCGTTTACACCAGGGAAATGGGCACAATGCTACAAATCAGGGCTTTTTTTTTTTTTTTGCCCCTACCAGGGAGTCAGTCATTAAACATATGCTAGCACACCTATGCAAGGTACGTCTGAAATTTCTTAGGAATAGACTGCCTTAAGTTTCCGTAGGCCTTGGGGTCCTGTGATCTCTGATGCCAGGATGTGTTCCCTGAGCAGTGTTTGCTGGACCATAATATTGGGTCTCTCACTTACAGCCCAATTATTCTGTGCTGGGACATAGTACCATTCTGTGGCTGGAAAGATACAGTTACATAATCAAATAGAAAATAATTCAGAATAAATTGTCAACAGCTTTATTGAGATATAATTCACATTCCATTCAGTTCACCCATTTAAAGTGTACAGTTGAATGATTTTTTTTTTTTAGTACATTCGCAGGGTTGTACAACCATCACCACCATCAATTTTAGAACCTGTTTGGAGCGCCCTGGTGGCCTAGGCATTAAGGATTCAGCATTGTCACTGCTATGGCTCGGGTTCGATCCCCAGCCCAGGAACTTCTACATGGTGTGGATACAGCTAAAAAAAAATGTTTTTTAGAACATGTTCACTACCTGCCTGTGCCTATTAAAAGTTGGTCCCGATATCACTTATATCTGGAATCTAACATACAGCACAAAATGAACCTATCTACAGAAAGGAAAGAAACTCATGGACATGGAGAACAGACTTGTGGTTGCCAAGGGGTATGGGGAGAGAGTGGGATGGACTGGGAATTTGGGGTTAGTAGATGCCAACTCTAGCACTTGGAGTGGATAAGCAATGAGATCCTGCTGTACAGCACAAGAGACTGTATCCAGTCACTTGTGATGGAACCAGATGGAGGATAATGTGAGAAAAAGAATGTGTGTATATATATGTATAACTGGGTCAATGTGCTGTACAGCAGAAATTGACAGCATTGTAAATCAACTATAATAAAAATTAAAAAAAAAAAAAGGAAGTCAGTCCCCTTTCTCCCCAGTCTTCTCTTTCCCCTCCTAGTTGTTAGCAACCACGCATCTCCCTTCTTGCTCTACAGGTTTGTTTATCTGGATGTTTCATATAAATGATGTCATGTAATAGGTGGGCTTTGGAGACTGGCTTCTTTCACATAATGCTTTCAAGGTTTATCTGAGTAGTACAACGTATCATTATTTCATTTTATTGCGAAATAATATTCCATTGTTTGGGAATTTATCTTTTCCTCCGTTGATGGCTTTTGGGGTCATCTCTACTTTTTGGCTACCATGAGTAATCCTATGGACATTTGTATACAGGATTTTTTTGTGGACATAAGTTTTCCTCAGGAGGGGAGTTGCTGAGTCGTACAGTAACTCTACATTTAACAGTTTGAGGCACTGCCAAACTGTCTTCCAGCAAGGCTGCCCTGTTTCACATTCCCAGCAGCAGTGTGTGCGGGTTTCACTTTCTCCACATGCTCACCAACACGTTGTTGTCTGTCTTTAATTTTAGCCATCCTAGTGGATGTGAAATTGTATCTCCTTGCGGTTTGGATTTATATTTCCCTCATGACAAATGATATTGAGCATATTTCATGGCCTGTCAGCCATTTGTATGTCTTCTTTCGAGAAATTTCTCTTCGGATTTTTTTGCCCATTTTAAATTGAATCCAAATAAATGCATTTGCTCTCTTATTGTTGATTTGTAAGATTTCTGGGTACAGGTCTCATATGAGACACATGTGATTTGAAAAGATTTTCTCCCATCGTGTGGGTTGTCTTTCCACTTTGTTGATGTCCTTTTGAATTACAGAAGCTTTAAAATGTGGACCAAGTCCAATTTATGTATTTTTAATTTTGTTGTGGTGGTTTTTATGCTGTAACTAAGAAGGCTTTTCCTAACCCAACTCCGTGAAGAGTTAGTCCTATGCTTTCTTCTAAGAGTGTTATGGTTTTAGCTCTTACATTTAGGTCTCTGATATATTGGAGTTGATTTTTATGTGCAGTATAAGGAACAGATCCAGCTTTATTCTTTTGCATGTCATGTGGCTACCCAGTTCTCAGCACTGTTGGTTGAAAAGCGTTTCCTTCCTGTATTGAATTTTCTTGGCCTGGGATAGATTTTTAGAGATTATTTTACATCTTCACTTGATGCTGTCCTAATTGCTTTAAACATCTGTTTATTTTCTTTCACCATCTCTGGCCCCATGGCCAGGTCCTCCCATAGGTGACCCATCTTAACATGTGCACTAATGTATCTAGATCCCAGAGAGAAGCCACTTTCTAATCTCTGTGTATTAGTCAGCATAGACCATGCAGTGTAACAAACATCCCCCTGCCTCTCAGTGGTCCAACACAATAAGAGTTTCTTTCTCTCTCTCATCACATCAGGTGTGAGTTGGTGGGAGGCAGAGGCATCCACACAGTCACCCAGAATCCAGGCTCTTTCCACCTAGTGCCTCTGTGTACCCATGCCCTCTTAATTCTTCCAGGTCATAGAAGCTTGTAGGAATCTTTTAAGGGCCAGGCCTAGAGGTGGCACAGGTCACTCCTGCCCAATTCCCATTCTCCACAACTGTCACATCACCTCAAAGGGCTTTGAGAGAGACTGAGGAATTAGACCTACTGTTTGCTGGAGGGGGAAGGAGAAAGAATTGGGTGGACACACAGCAGTCTCTGCCATGACTGTCCATTTCCAGAACTGTGTGTGGGTGTGTGTTTGCATCTCACTCCTGCACAGAACCCTCTGCTTCCATTCCCCTTTCTCCATAGCTGGTGACAGGGGACCATCTCTCCTCTCTGGAGGCTCACTCCAGAGTCTGTGAGCCTATGTGGGGGAAGTTGCCTGTTTGAAGAAAGGTGAAGGTCTGTGTGAACAGAATTGAGGAGCAGAGTAGGGGCATATGCAGTAGGAATGGGGGGAGTGAAACACAAGTTAAAGGGGACCTGAAATCTGTAGAATGGCAAGTCCTTGGGCGTTGAGTATGCTCAGGTCACACCCCACATTATGAACGTGGATCCAGCAAACATCCCTTGATTGAAAGTCATAAACTGAAGGATCACGAGCAAGTGTAGTATGAAGACAGAGGGGGTCTCGCCTCTTCAAAAAGAACTCCTGGGAATTAAATGTTACAGCCCTCTGAGCAAATGGTCCTTATGCCTCAAAATCACATGAATCATGACTTTTTCCGTGTCTCTATTCTTCTGCTGAAAACTCCAAACCTTCCTTCGACTTTACCACTAATGGCAATGGACAATGGGCGGCCCCACTGCTCCCCAAGGAGCTGTTTAAAAAGTGAAGAGAATGTGGGTCTCTCCTAAGCCATCTGCTGTCCACGTGGTCGCATCCCAGCCCCTGCGGCTTTTCCTCACTGGGCCTTCATCCGCCAGGAGCCTTGGGAACAGCTCTAGGCCCCCTGCCCCTCATCTCAGTTGGGGCCCTGAGCTGAGCCAATGGCCACGGGAACACTTTGTTCCTCTGCAAGGGCTCCCATCGCTACCGGCTCTCCAGGAGCTTCGCCTACTGATGCTACCCATCTCTCCTTATGGGCCAGTGATTATCCTTCTGCGCTGATCTTGAATAGCATTGCGTGGTTGGGTGTCTCCTCTACAGCAAGATCCTCTCTGTCTGTCCTTGTAAATCCCGCCCGGGACACACCCTTTACCTGAAACACCTCTTCACATCTAGCTCAAAACTCCCCTCCTACCACCATTCAAATAATTCTCAAGTCAGACTTCTCTCACAAAGGCTTACCCCAGAAGCCGGACCGAGTTGGTGGTTTCAAACCACCCACCACCCAAACCCGTCTTGTCTGGACTTGCTGTTCGCACAAGCACCCTGAAAACTCTTGCCCCATTCCATTATTCCCTTTCACTAATTAACACATTGGTTATTTGTCTTGGGCTGGTTGGCCCAGTTGTAGCTGCGAGTCTAAATCAATGAGTTACATCTCACACTGCAGACTCTTAGAAGGGATCTTTTCAACCTTGGTTACAGCGGCTAATAATCACGTTCTGCTTTCAGATCAAAGAGAGTTGATTCAGCCGATGGTCGCATGAAACCTCAGAACCTAAGTGATGCCTTTAGCTCCCTTAGTTCATAGGTCGACTAAAGGAACGAAAAGGAACGCTGAGGGAAACCGGCATTTATTAAGACACTTTATGGTGTGCCTGGCCCTAGGTTTGGTGCTTTAGACATTAACATCTGAGAGATTCTCACCTGAACCCAGTAAGGGAACTAGCATGGTCCTTATTCTTTAGATGGGGCTCAGAGAGGCTAAGCAGCACACCCAAATCGAACCACAACGTCAGGAACCAGTATGCAAATGCGTGTCTGTTCGCATTTCTCTGTTCCTGTGGCCTCTCTAACTAAGGCTGTATAGCAGGTGTTATTATCCACTTGTTTAGAACACACGGCTTCAGCTCTTTCTCTAAACGTATATGTTCTCACAAGGAAGGGCAGAGGGCAGTGAAAAATCCATCTCTTCTGCTGGAAAATTAATTCCAGATACATACCCTGATGAGGAAGGGCGGATGTTATAGTTTCACTGAGGTACAAGAAAGATAGCAAGTGTAAAGAAATGCATGTAGACCTTGCGTTTCCCCCCGATGATGGTCCTATGTTGTATTTTTATAGAGAAAAGCCTTACGGATCAGAAGAACAAATTTGGGACCCACTTCTTTCCTACATAGTGGTAAGAATGGACTGCTCTGGGGAAGATGGCAGGCTGCTATGTCTGGACTGAAAGGCCTTCAAAGGGTCCCTTTTCTCTGCCCACTGCTGGGCTTGTCAGGTTGTTCTGCAGCCTAGAGCAGTGGGCCCAAGGGGTGTGCCGGTGTGTGGAAAGGGTTTTAGGAAAGATTCTGTGAAGGCCACAGTGAAATGATTTCTGCTCCCTGATTATTAGCAACTGAGGGCACAGTCCGGACTTGGAGATGGAGTGGATTTTATTCCAGATGATGCTGTTTCTGTCGTTGGTCACATGTTTCCCTCCCAAACGCCGCTTGCGGGGTGGAGAGTTTAGGGGCAGGAAGACCCAGGCGGGGAGAAACAACTTTTTTGAGCTACTCCTGATGAGTTCACCTTCGGACTGTCAATTCTTAAGCATACACCTGTTCTTTTAAAGTGAAGATGACAGAACACGCTTCATGTGGACGTTTGATTTTCTACGCAGTATGAGTGAATTTAGACCTTTCCTTGATGACAGATTTCAGCAGGAGGACGTTGGCCAAGAATGGGGTTGAATAACATGTGCATGTAGGTGGGGGCTCATTTACGTGGTGGAGAAAGAGTCCCCAGCAGCGTAAAAAGGGCAGGTCCCAAGGTGCATTTGCTTTTCAAACCACTGCCTGCCTCAACTGCCTGTGTCCCACTGGTCAAAGGAAGCTGCACGGCCAAACCCAGAGTCAAGATGAGCGGGGACTGTGCCAAGGCGTGCGTTCAGGGAGATGTGACTCCTCGGGGGCCATTTCTGTGGCAGTCTACCACACCGTGCTGTACACGGGACGTGCGGCACTGTGTTTCATGCTTCTTATACGAGCAACTTTTTATTTTGGAATCATGGGGTCTTAGTGTGCCTTCACGAGCATGGTAGCCAGCCTGGAAAATGGTCTCCAGTGATTCCCATTAACTGGTTTTGATATCCCTGGGTATTTCCCTCGCACACTGAACAGAGTGACCTGCATAACCAGTGGGCTGTTGTGGAAGTGACAGTGTGTAGCTCTGGAGGCAAGGTCATAAAAGTCATTGTAGTTACTCCTGGCTTACCTGGGCCGCTTGTAAGGAAAGTCACCCACTGTGTTGTCACGACACTCAAGCAGTCGTATAAAGAGGCCCACACGATGACAGCCAATGCTTACTTGCCAGTCGTATGAGTGAGTCATCTTAGAAACAGAGTCTCAAGCCCCACTCAGGCCTTTCGATGAGACTACAACCCTAGCTGATTCTTGACGGCCACCTCATAAGAAACCCGGAGCGAGAACTACCAGCTAAGCCAGTCTCAAATTCCCTACCCACAGTAGGCATAAGAAGTTAAATGCTCATTGTTGATTTTTTGTTGTTGCTGTTTTATTTTGTTTTGTTTTTTTGGCCACACCCGAGAAATATAGAAGTTCCCGGGTCAGGGACTGAATCTGAGCCACAGCTGTGACCTACACCACAGCTGCAGCAATGCTGGATCCTTAACCCTTTGTGCCAGGCTGGGGATTGAACTGCAGCCTCCATGGTGACAGAAACAACATCAGGTCCTTAACCTGCTGTGCCACAGTGGGAACTCCCTCATTGTTTTAAGCCACTAAGCTTTGGGATCATTTGTAATGTAGCAGTAGGTCACTGATGCAATTACCTACCAGCTTTATTTAGAAAAGAGATAAAAGAGTTCATCTTCTGAGTTAATCTCCTTCATATCGCTTTTTTTTTTTTTTTAAGGGCTGCACCCACAGCATAAGGAGGTATCCGGGCTAGGGGTTGAATCAGAGCTGTAGCCCCTGGCCTATGCCATAGCCACAGCAACACGGGATCCGAGCCGCATCTGCGACCTACACCATAGCTCACGGCAACAACAGATCTGTAACCCACCGAGCAAGGCCAGGGATTGAACCTGCGTCCTCACGGATGCTAGTCAGATTCGTTTCCACTGAGCCATGACAGGAGCTTCTCCATCATATTCTGATTACACAGAAAATTTATACTTATTTGTCTTAGACACCAAATCTATTTTCTTCCCTGAAGGTGAACTATAATTCGCCTTTTATATAAAGGGCATTTTAAATAAAACTTGAATGAATAATGAAATTTCACATCTTGTGGGAAATATGTCTAGCATCATCACATGTACAGTTCCCACTAGCAAATGTAAGTGGCAAATCTTGACTTTGGTTTTCATGCAGAAAAGATAGATTTTAAAGCACTTTAAGTTATAGGAAGCTAAGGAATTCAGTTGAACAGTATGTCCGCGGGGACTTCTCAATTTTCTTCAAGCAAATCCTAGATACAAATATGGCTTGTGGAGATTCCCCTTGGGAATTTCCCTAAACCCTGCTTTATTGCCCAGAACATGATGTGATCGCAGAAGCAGTGTTGAGTCACTGGAGATTTAGGCAATACTGCCTCGCGCTCCTTTTCCTTCAGCTCTGTCCCAGCCTCCTTGTATAGTGTCAGGAAATGCAAATGCAATGCTCTTCAGAATTATAAAATCTGCCCGTGTATATTAAAAACGTCCCCAACCACATAGTTTCATCCCCTTTACCTGCAAGAAGATACGAGTCACCTGGACTCTTCATTTCACGTATTGCCTTAGCTATAAAAACACAGCCCAGCCGTGGAGCACGTGTCAGTTGCCAACAATAGAACTGATGTCATAGGCTTACTCGGATCATACGCTTAACGGTACAACCTCCTCTCCCATTTTATTAAGAGAAAGCCACCTCTGTATCTCCAAAATCCTTTTCCCTCTTTTGTACAGACTTCTAAATGTTGGGGAATTAAAAATCCCATTGAGGTATTTGTGGCTAAGTAATGGATGAAATCTTATTGTAACTTTGAAGAAGTCATACCTGTGTTTTCTTTGAAAGTTTTTGAAGCTTCATTTTATTTTATTTTATTTATTTTTGGTCTTTTTTGCCTTATCTAGGGCCATGCCCGCGGCATATGGAGGTTCCCAGGCTAGGGGTCTAACAGGAACTGTAGCTGCCGGCCTTCGCCACAGTCACAGCAACACAGGATCTGAGCCACGTCTACAACCTACACCACAGCTCACGGCAACACCGGATCCTTAACCCACTGAGCAAGGCCAGGGATCGAACCTGCAACCTCATGGTTCCTAGTCGGACTCGTTAACCACTGAGCCACGACGGGAACTCCTGAAGCTTCATTTTAAATGCTTTTTTTTAAAACTTGTGGTCTGGGAGCTGCACATTCTGCATCCTCAGAGCCATTCCCTCCTTCCTTTCCCCGTTCTGATGTCAGGGAAGCTGGATACTTCAGCTCTTTCCTGTTGCTTCTCCGCGAGGACGCCTTTGGGATTCAGTAATCTCGAGTTTGGAGCCCTCAAGCGTAAAGTGGTTCTCAATCTTTTCACTTTTCAGGTTATCTGACAGCTTCCTCGTTGGACTCTTCGGCCCCAACATAGTCGTCCGTCTTCATTCAGCCTTTCTTTTTCTTTTCTTCTGGGATGGCATTATCATCCGTCCCAATTTGCTTCAGTGGCATCTACTTAAATACGAATATTTAATAACTCATCAGCTACTTGTAGGGCTGGGCTTCCTGTCACTGTGTTAGAGAATACACCAGGTTTTCTTGGTTTTGCCGCTGGTGGACTCTTAAGAAACCAAAATCCCCAAATTGGTCACTGCTTATGACACTGGCTAAGTTTTCCAGTTTTTTTCTATTTAGGATCTGGGCTTACCTCATTAGCTTTTGCTGCTCATTCTTTTGTTTCAAGAGGCGCATCCCACTGCATCTCCAGTAGCTTTATGATGGAGTGTACTTACACAAACCACATGGCTACATTTCCCACGCTTCCGTTCAGCTGTGATTAACATTTTTCGGGAAAAATTGTTCCTATGACAGATCCAAAGCAGTGTTAAATATGTAGGTGTTTACGGAGTTCCCATTGCGGCGCAGCAGAAATGAATCTGACTGGTATCCACGAGGGCGGGTTTGGTCCCTGGCCTCGCTTAGTGGGTCAGGGATCCAGCATTGCCTGCCGTGAGCTGTGGTGGAGGTTGCAGATGCGGCTCGGATCTGGTGTTGATGTGGTTGTCGTGTAGGCCTGCAGCTGCTGCTCCAGTTGAACACTGGCCTGGGAATCTTCATATACCACTGGTGTGGCCCTAAAACGCAAAAAAATAATAATAATAATAATAAGAATTTAGTAATTATATAGACTAAACTTTTCACAAAGCCTCTATCTTAGAAGATCAACAAATTTTAACTTGACTGTTAAATGTATGTAATCTACATTGATATCTCTTTGTCATATATATACATGCACATATAAACTGTATGCATATTCATACATAGATATCTCTCTCCTAACCCAATAAATATTTTCAGTGTTGTATTATAGGTGGTACATGGAGACTAAGAGCTCCAGTTTTAGAGTCAGATGGAGCTGGAGTTGAAACCTGGCGCCATCATTTACTAAGGCAGCTTCTCCGAGCTCTCGTTGCCTCGTCTCTCAAAGGAGATAATAATGCAGACCCTACGGGATGGTTGTGGGGATTATGTGAGGTAACGTCTACAAAGTCCTTGGCACTCTGCCTGTGCTAGCCAGTGCTATCTGCTCTTCTCTTTTTTGCTGGCCACCTGTTGTGTGTGGCTTGACGTTCCCATACTGTGCATTTGTCTTATGGAAGGAAGATACTCTCATAAGGAGAAAGGTATTCAAGTTTTATACTGATGGTTTGATACTGCTTCATGCTCCTAGGCACTCTTTCGGTTCTCTCTATGTATAAAATGCCCACCTCCCACAAGTTGAAATATTTAATAATTAGAGATTCTTTCATAAAACACAGTCATTAACAAAAAAAAGAGGAGTTCCCGTGGTGGCTCAGTGGTTAACGAATCCGACTAAGAACCATGAGGTTGCAGGTTCAATCCCTGGCCTTGCTCAGTGGGTTAAGGATCTGGTGTTACCGTGAGCTGTGGTGTAGGTTGCAGACGCGACTCGGATCCTGTGTTTCTGTGGCTGTGGCGAAGGCCGGCGGCTACAGCTCCTGTTAGACCCCTAGCCTGGGAACCTCCATATGCTGCAGGTGTGGCTCTAGATAAAGGCAAAAAGACAAAAAAGAAAAGCTTATCCCAGCTGCCAATTTTATGCATCATATGAAATCTAGACTCTCCCTATTTGGAATACTTGGGCTGGTAGAACCTCAAAGCAGGCTCAGTTTGGCCATATTTTACAGAGTTTATTTGTTTGTTTTTTGGCTGTAGCGTGCAGTGGCTTGATGTGGCATCTCAGTTCCCAGACCAGAGTTTGAACTTGGGCCACCATAGTGAAAGCACAAATCCCATCCACTAGACCACCAGGAAACTCTCCACGGAGCCTTTTATCATTTTATCAAGAAATGAAGGAGAGTAACTCCAAGATAATCAATTGTAAAGAGTGAATGTGCCCAACCTAACCCTAACACCAGCCCCCTTTCCGTCTTCTGTCCCCAAGTTGCCCAGGTATTGTCTGATGCCTCCTGAATGTGGAAGAAGGGGTGGGAGAGCAGGTGTGCCACTTGGACAGCTCTGTGGCCTCCATTTGACACAGAAAGGACAGGTGGATTCCTTGTGGTTTTTATAGGCAGCTCAGTAGATGGCTGGACTTAAGCTTCCTTCTGGCCCTTCCCCCAGGGCTGCTGTGGGGGGACTGTGGCTGTTGGTGGGGGGCCCTCCATGCTCAGGAACGTGTGGCTTGTCTGGAGAACCCACAGATCACCCAGACAGTGCTACACAAATGGCCAGGCTGTGTGGAGAGCGGGGAGGCTGCCCTAGCCACCCTGCCCACCCCACCCCCGACCCCCTGCACCCCCGTCAGGACCGGCCAGGTGCGGGGAGAGGGATTACCGACCACACGCACATCCCCTATAATGGACTGCCAGGGGAAGAGGAGAAAAGCTTCGAGTGAACTATAAGGCTAAGATTTCCTTTTTCTTTTCTTTTTTTTCCCTGGCTACACCTATGGCATATGGAAGTTCCCAGGCGAGGGGTCGAATTGGAGCTGCAGCTGCCCGCCTACACCACAGCCATAGCCACACCAGATCTGAGCCTCCTCTGCAACCTACACCGCAGCTCACGGCAATGCCGGATCCTTAACCCACTGAGTAAGGCCAGGTATCGAACCCGTGTCCTCATGGATACTAGTCAGGTTCGTAACCCACTGAGCCACAATGGGAACTCCCTAGGTTAGTATTTTCAAAAAAAAAAAAAAAAACTTTTAACTATGGAAGTGTCAAACATAAAGATGGGAGTCATTGCTCTGGTCTGTCAGTGGGCTTCAATAACTATAAACTCCCAGCGAATCTTATTTCATCTGTCCCCTCCCACGTCCCTCCGAAGTTATTTTGAAGTCCCAGCTGTTATACCGTTTCACCCATAAGTATTTTAGTATCTATTTCCAGAAGATAAGGACCTAAAAATAACCATTAGATTTCTGAATAGTCTCAAAAAGTCCCTGCTTACATCATACATTTTTATGTTTTATTGGAATCAGCATCCAAATAACTCCGTGCTTTGCGATTGGTTTTCGTCTTTTAAGGCTCAGTCTATGATTTCCTCCTTCTTCTACTTTTTTTCTTTGCAATTAATTTATTGAAGAAACTCAGCTGCTTTTCCTGTAGAGTTTCCCACAGCCTGGAATTTGCTGATTGTTTCCATGTGACATTGTTTACCATGTTCCTCTGATTCCACATTTTCTGTAAATTGGTCGTTAAATCCAGAGGTTTGATCAAATTTTAATTGGTTTGATTTTTTTTAGCAAAACTATTTCATAGGTGATGGTATGGTCCTCCTCTGGAGAAATGTAGGATCCAAAATAGGCTATTGTCTTTCTCTTTTTTAATTGTGGTAAATACACACACACACATGTATATATATATATATATATATGGTTTACTATCTTAACCATGTTTAAGTGTACGTTTAGGAGCATTAAGTACATTCACACTGGTGTGCAGCCAATCTCCAAAAGCGTTTCATCTTGCAAAACTGAACCTTATGCCCAATAACCAACAAATCCCCTTTCTTCTTCCCCCCAGCCCCTGGCAACCACCATTCTACTTTCTGTCTCTCTGAATTTGACTACTCTAAACATCTCATTTGATCTTTAAAAATTTTTATTGAAATATAGTTGATTTACTACACACACACACACTTTTTCCGACTCTTTTCCATGACGGGTTATTTCAAGATGCCGAGTACAGTTCCCTGTGTTATACAGTAGTAGGTCCTTGTTGGTGATCTGTTTTTCATTTGCTTATTTAAAAAGGCTGAATTCAGGTCCCAGAGAGCCATGCGTGTGAAGGACGCTGCAGAAGAACAGCTGGACCGCATGTAGAAAATGTAAGCACAGGCTGGCCAGACCCAGACTGGGGAATGTCCGGGTAACCAAGAAGAGCATTTTGGGAATCCAGGGGTAAAACAGAGGCCACTGGGTGAATGGGATGCTTTCAGCTTGTAGCTGCCCCAACAATAAAGCCAAGGGAAAGCCCAGGATGGACTGGCAGAGGAGTAAGGTTCCAGGGCACTAGGAAGCAGCATTGGGACACAACATGGGAACAGGGAGATGAAGGCTGGCTTCAGTAGCAGCTGGAAAAGTCTCTGCTTATTTAGCCTCTCCATTCGAACAAAGGCTGAGTGGTGAAAGAGCAAGTCGGAGTCCAAGACAAATGTTTCTTCCTGTCCAGACTGGAATCAGGACATTCCTGGGGCCTGATGGATGGCTCAGGGCTGTCCCTCTGTTTTGGAATAAGTCCTCTATCCTCCTACGGCTGGTACCCGGGGAAAAGATGCTGGGAGGAGGGTGGCTCTCAAAAGAAAGGCTGCATCCAGCACACTGAGGCCGGTCTTTCAAAGTGCTTGAAGATCTCAAGTGCAGGAGTCAGATGTTACAACCAGAGTCTCAGATTTTCCAACGCCCCCGTGCAATAACCTGGGAGGCACAGACTTAGTTCCTTGGTTACTTCCTTAAAAGTCTGTATTTGGGGAAGGTGGTGACAGGAGAACTCATTTGTTCATTCAGTGGACTCACATGGGAATGCTAACGTGTGAATTTTAGCCACAACACCAACTGCCTAACATTCAGTGTTGCAGACTCTTTATTGCGTTTTTTTTATTATTATTATTAAAGTATAATTGACATACAGTATTAGTTTCAGGTGTACGTCCTAGTGATTTCATATTTATATACATTTTGAAATATGATTCCTGAAGAGTCCTATATTGTCATTTCAATTATTTCAATTACTGTGATCCATAGGTCTAACCATCTGTCACCACATGAAATCATGAGAATATTGCTGACTGCATTCCCAGTGCTGTACATTGCATGCTCATTACTCATTTATTTTATAAGCCTCTTTTGTATTTTCATTTCTAGTGATTTACCTGGGATGCAGGAGCCCCAGTTTCTTGTCCTGATCATGCCGCCTACTAGCTGTATGGCCATGACCACTGGGTCACTCATTGTCAGGAGGAGGAAAATAATACCTACCCCCACAGAATTGCCTTATTAAACCAAGTTTTAGGAGTTCCTGGTGTGGCTCAGAATAACAAATTTGACTAGTATCCATTAGGATGGGGATTCGATCCCTGGCCCCACTCAGTAGTTAAGGATCTGGCGTTGCTGTGAGCTGTGGTGTAGGTCGCAGATGCAGCTTGGATCTGGCGTGACTGTGGCTGTGGCTGTGGCTGTGGCTGTGGCTGTGGCTGTGGCCGGCAGCTGCAACTCCAATTCAACCCCTAGCCTGGGAACTTTCATATGCTGTGGGTGAGGCCCTAAAAAGACCGAAAAAAAAAGGGAGTTGGTGTATTACCAAAAGTTTAGATTTTTGTTTTTATCCTTAAAAAAATAGATTTTATCAAATTATGAATAAAGTCCTCAATGGCTTTCACTGCCCAAGAAATAAAATTTAACCCCCTTACCTAGTGTCAGAGTCTAGGTGATTTGGCTCCTTTGGCCGTATTTCTCACCACCCTCTTGCTCACTTTTGCACACAGCTTCTCACTACGCTGGACTAACTGACGTCTCCTAAGTCACTCTGATACTATTCCCACCTTTGGGCCTTTGCACGTGCTCCCCCGCCCCCTGGAATGCTTCTCCCATGGCTCTCAATTCAAGCACAGTTTCATCAGATTGGTGATCATGTCTATCGTCCCCTTAGACACAGTCTATCGTCCGCCTCTGTCACAGTAAATTATGCTGTTTTCTTTTTGAAATTATCACTCTCTAATTTATGTATGTTTTACTTATCATTTCTGTTTCCTACCAAAAGGGATATAAAGACTAGAGTTTGGTCTTCCTTCTGTTACCTCTCATCTAGAATAGTGCCTAGGTCACAGGAGGAGTTTGATAAATATGTGTAGAGCAAGCTAATTACTGCTAGGGAAATTCTCTATATTAGATTTTTAAAGTAGCCTCCTTCATGAAAGCGATGTAAATTTCAAACTTGATCATTTTATGTCACAAGGAATCTGATTCATCAGGCCTATATATTTTTACGATCAAAAACTATTTTATCTGGAGTTCCCATTGTGGCGCAGCAGTTAACAAATCCGACTAGGAACCATGAGGTTGTGGTTTCGATCCCTGACCTTGCTCAGTGGGTTAAGGATCCGGCATTTCCGTGAGCTGTGGTGTAGGTTAGAGACGCGCTCAGATGCTGCGTTGCTATGGCTGTGGCGAAGGCCGGCAGCTACAGCTCCGATTAGACCCCCTAGTCTGGGAACCTCCACATGCCGCGGGTGCGGCCCTAGAAAGACAAAAAGGCAAAAAAAAATATTTTATCTGAACATGTTAATTTGTAATCTACTTTTTTATCAATGACACTGAATGTTTCTTCTGTAACATCATTTGTGACAGGGACATGTGGCTCTACCGTAGTTTAACCAATTCCCCGTGATGCACATATTGAGAAACGCTGGGTTAAAGGGCCACTGGTAGACAACCCAGATCTCCTGCTAGAGAGTTTGTGCCAATCGGCATTCCTGAAGACAGTATAAAAGAGATCCGTTTTCCTGGATGTCTGCCACTATCACATTTATTGCTCATCAAACAGAATGTTTACTAACTTGATAAATGAAAAAGTGCACAATTGTTGCTTTAGTTTGCATTTCTTAAATTACTTGTGAGTTTGAACTGCTTTTCTTTGCTTATTTTTTTTGTTTAATCATGTTGTATTTCTTCTCTTAAATTGTCACTCCATGTGTAGGGTGGTGGCGGGCGGCGGTTGTCCTGTTGCTAATCTTCTACTGTAGTGTTCAGCTTTCACTGATCTACAAGAACTGTATTTATTTAGCTTTTTTTTTTTTTTTTTAAGTGCCACACTTGCGAAATGGAAGTTCCCAGGCGAGGGGTTGAATCAGAGCTGCAGCTGCCGGCCTACACCACAGCCACAGCAACGCCAGATCCGAGCTGTGTCTGGGATCATGGCAATGTTTCATCCTTAACCCCCTGAGCAAGGCCAGGGGTTGAACCTCCATCCTCACGATACTAGTCGGATTTGTTACCGCTGAACCATGCTAGGAAGTCTAATAAGAACTCTTTTTATATTAAGGTAATTAACCTGTGTCTCAAATTGCTAATATTTTCCCCATATGTTGCACCTATTAATTTTCATTTGGGGCCAGAGGCCATATAAAGCTCTAGCTAGGCTCATATCCTGGAACCACTGCCAGTCAGAGGGAGAGTTACCTCAGTGAAATCCAAGCCCCAGCCTAGCAGGCCTGGGACCCTGCACAGCACAAGCCAGGCCAGGGGGCTGAGGCGTCAAAGCGATTCAGAACCAGAGATTCTCAGGACAAGCTCTAGGGCAACTGGCGCTATCCACTTTACCTCTTAAGAGGGTGGGCTTATGGACCACCCTCTGCCTGCCTCCCAAGGCATTTCAAATAGGGCCTCTTAAACATCCCAAGGAGTGAAGCTATAATGGTGAGATAACAAGCATGAGAAATTTTGTTTTTAATTTCCTTTTTCCCATAAGGAAGTCTTCTCATAAAGTCAGTGTGTAATGGGGGCCAGACCTGTGGTGAGAGGCTCCTGGCGAGAAGTATTCTGTGTGTATGAGTGTGTGTGTTTGTGTGTGTGTGAGAGAGAGAGAGAGGGAATGTGTAAGTGGGTAGGAGAAGCCATCATATTACCTTAACCTTAACCCACCAAGTGAGGCCAGGGATCGAACCCGCACTGTGTCGGGTTCTTAACCTGCTGAGCCACAACAGGAACCCCTTGAACTTTATAATAAGAATGTATGCTGTGCCAAATTTGCCTACACAAATCCCCATCCTCTATTCTCCGTTGGCACTTAGATCCCGCTGCTTTAGGCTCTGTGGAGGATTTGCTAGTGTGCGTGTTCGAAGCTGGACCAGAGCTTCAGGACGCCACCCTTGTCATTCATCTATCGTCGACCTTGCCTTTTTTTCTTTTTTTTTTGCCCCGCTTGCGCCATGCAAAAGTCCCCAGGCCAGGGGTTGAACCCACACCCCAGCAGCAACCCGAGCCACGCCAGTGACAACGCAGGATCCTTATCCACTAGGCCACCAGGGAACTCCTAGTCTACCTTTCCTTAATCACAAGAGTTATTTAAAAACGCAGAGCAAATTTACCAGCCTTGTCCCACTTCCTCCTTTACTTGGAATTCTTTGTAGAATCCAGCCCATCAGCTCCATTCCTTAGCTGTAAATATATTTCCATTTGTGGCCCAGCAAAAACCCAGTTCCAACAGTTCATTGGTATTCGCTGTTTATATTGTCTGTCACTTTTGCCCTGGGGCATGGTGGCCTTTTTTATTTTATTTTATTTTATTTAAGGTAAAGTGAGTTCTGTTTCATCTGCTCGTATTTCTCTTTTCCACACATGTAGTGGGACATCTGGAAGAGATACACAGGGACCTGCAGGAACTCCCCTGTCATAAAACTATTCAGACTCCACAGAGCCAACCCCACTGTCAGGTCATAGAACTCTCTTGAGAGTGAAACTAACCTCACCCCCCCAAATGTATAAGACACAGCTTCCCCTGGCAGGAATCGGAACGAAGCTCCCAGCCATCACACATGACATCAGTCAGCTCGAAAGTCTTTTACTGGAGTTCCCGGTGTGGTGCAATGGGATCAGCAGCATCTCGGGAGCCCTGGGATATAGGTTCAAGTGGGTTAAGATTCCCTTAGGTTGCAGCTGCAGCTTGGATCTGATCCTGCAGGGTGGCCAAAAAAAAAAAAAAAGGAAAAGTCTTTTTTGAGAAAGAACTATGTGCCAATCATCAGTTGAGATCTGGAGGAAACAGCTTGGGACTGAGATTAGTAGAAATTGGCAGGTAAGGAAAATGCTTTGCCAATGCTCTTTTTTTTCTTTTTTTTTTGTCTTTTGTCATTTTAGGGCCAAACCTGTGGCATATGGAGTTTCCCAGGCTAGGGGTCTAATCGGAGCTGTAGCTGCCGGCCTTCACCACAGCCACAGCCACAGCAACGCGGGATCCGAGCCGCATCTGCAACCTACACCGCAGCTCACGGCAACACCAGATCCTTAACCCACTGAGCAAGGCCAGGGATCAAACCTGCAACCTCATGGTTCCTAGTTGGATTCGTTTCTGCTGAGCCATGACGGGAACTCCAGCCAATGCTCATTTTTTGTCAAGCAGGTCCTACCTCTTTCAAGCTCTTTAGACTAGAAGTAATCCCATAAGGTCCCTTTAGAATAGGAATAACCTAAGAAGTCCACAAATAGCTCCCCCACCACCCCCGCAGCCTGCCCTGCTTCCTGGATTTCTCAGCCGAGCCCTTCAACTTGAGCATCTGTGCAGGCCTGGGGAACGAAACATTGAGAAAAAGAATGTCAGTCGCAGAGTCGGGCACCATGCCACCAAAACCTCATCCGATTCCCCGTTTTGCCTATTCTGTCCTCGTTTCCTCTGTACACGTTTCCTTACTCTCCAGTATGTCTCCCACCCCACAGCATTTCTAACGATTCCACCCATCTCCCCTGCCAACAGCATCCTCGTATTTTCGCTCGTAACGCCACTGGGGAAATTAGATGATCCCAGAGCGAAAGCGAGAGATTTCAAAACCCAGGCCAGCCAGACTCTCTTCCTAGATGTAATCTTCGTGGTGATGGGTTTTAGGATCTTTTGGGATTTGTAAAACTGGGCTTGGACTGGTCATAGCGCCGGAATGTGGCATCAGGTTCTGCTTCATGTTGTAAATTTCGGAAAAACCCAAGACCACAGTGTGCGGTCTCGGTGGCCTTGCTTTGAAGAGTGACGTGCACACTTAGGTGCTAGATTCATGTTATCTGAGGGGAGAAGCCGTGGGAAACTGGCTTGGCTGACCTGTATTCACCTACGTCTTGGGTTCCTATGAGGAACTGTGTGAGGCAATGGCGCTTTCATACATTCGCTAGTGTATTTATCATGTGCTGGGGTCTGTGGTGATGGATAATATATGAGAACTTCAGACGGAGGGTGGTCTGCTGGGTGCTGACCGGGAATCAGGCAAAATGGCCTTGGTCTCTGCACTTCCTGACTCGGGACAAGGTCAACGACAGGGGCTTGGACACCTCACTGCCAGGCAGAATGCAATGTGTGCTAATGCCACGTGGTGGGGGGTACAGCGGTGGGCGAGGCCAGCTCTGCTGCCAGGGAGGCAGGTCCCGGGGCGGAGGGCAGTGGCGAGGGGAGCAGAGGAGGCCCATAGCTGGTGGGAGAGCCCGGTGATGGAACAGGACGAAGAGAAGCCAGGCAGGAAAGCTCACAGACTTGTCTGGTGACGGGGTGCAGAACCAGAAGACGGGGGAGAGGCGCAAACTCCCTGGGCTCGGCTCTCAACAATAATAACCGTAACAAGGACCACTTGTGGAACTTCTCATATGTAGCAGACCCTCCACTTTCCATCCAGTCTATGCCAGTAGCCTGGGATGGAGCCCAGAGGCCGTGTTTCCTTTACCACTGTCACGCTGCCGAGTGGCTGTGCTCCGGGTGATTTCTGAGCAACGCTGCCACGTGTTAGCGCTGCTTATCTTACATCTGATGCGCTCATCCTTTGATCAGCTCTCCCCAGGGACTTGGTTTCTGCCCTGTTACCAGAGTCCCGGGTGCCGCAGGTTGCCTGGAGAGCAGTCTGAGGGTTGGACAGCTTCCCTCTCTGAGTCCACGCTGACCGTCGCTTAACTAGGGTGCCCGGGGAACATCAGCCCATGCAGTCTCCCCCCCAACCCCCATCTTTTCCCAAAGCAAGCCCGTGAGAACTTGGGGCGCCTGGATCTCGGTTCCCACATCCCGTGAGCCGAGCGCGGGATGTTGGCGAGGCCGGAGCCCTGGCGGCGCAGTGCTGGCCAAAGCGCTCTCCTCTCAGCGCTGCCTCCCAGGCCGATCTCGCTGTCAGAGCGTCCTTTTCTGTCTGCAGAGTGGACAGCGCCTGCCAGGAATTCCCGGTGGACCCCCCGCTCTGCGTGGCCAGGCCCCAGCAGCTTGGGTGTCGCCTGTTTCCTGGGCCCCAGATCCATTCTCAGGCAGCGCCTGGCCTGCTGTGTCCCCCCCCCGGGGGGTCCCGGGCGTGAGTACCACCATCACCGCATAATCCATCTCCCCCTGGACGTGAGCTCCTGGAGGGCTGAACTGTTTCTAATTTAGCTGAAAACCGTGGTCCCGGCACAGGATTTGGCACTTAGCGACATTCCATACATATTTGCTGGCAAAACAAACAAGTGGAGTGTTGGGTGAGGTAAGAGGACATTGCAGGCTGCTTGGATCCGGGCCCTGAGAACTTTGGAGGGAGCTCAGGCCCAGGGATGGAACTTTGCAAACACAAATATTGAGAGAATGTCTGAACCACTGAAGGAAAAGCGGGTGAGAAAACAAGAATCAGGACAACCCAGGGCGGAACACAGAGTGGAGCTGACAATAAACATTTCTGAATTTTTCGATTGGAGGGTACCAAGGAGGTGACGGCTGCAGGGCAAAGGAGAAGCTTGGTTTCCTGGTGAGATCTGGTAGGTAGCGCTGCACGAACTGCATTTGCTGGAGACCTAGAAATACGAGTTTGCATCGCGTATGTCAACCCTTGGGTAAAGGGGAACTGATACTTAAGGAGGTCCTATTCCAGCCCCCTTGCTTTTCCTGTGTGACTTTATGGCACCGTCCTAACAGCTGGTGGCAGGTGATTTTTGTTATTCTCATTTTCTTTCCTTTTTTTTTTTTCTTTTTAAAGCCACACTCGCGGCGTCTGGAGGTTCCCAGGCTAGGGATCCAGTCGGAGCTACAGCTGCCGGCCTACACCACAGCCACAGCAACGCCAGATCTGAGCCCCATCTGCAATCCACACCACAGCTCATGGCAACGCCAGATCCTTAACCCAGTGAGCGAGGCCAGGAATCAAACCTGCATCCTCACGGGTACTCGTCAGGTTCTTAACCTGCTGAGCCACAAGGGGAACTCCAGGTTATTCTCGTTTTCAAGACAAGGATATTGTCAGAGACCTGGAACAATTACCAGCACCACTCGACTTGAAGGCTGGGGTCCAGGACATTCTTCAGGTCACGCTTCCAGGGTGGCTCTCCCGGGGTGCTGACCTCCCGCTGTCTGCTCATCCCCTTCTCCCGGCTCATTTCAGCCCAGGAAAGAGACAGGACTTCAAAGTCCCTTGGGGCTGCCACCTCCTCTGCTCTTGGGTCAGATACATTTGTGTCATTATCAAAGCCATCTCGACTCGCGGGTCCGTTTTTCCAGCCCCAGCTACCGGCTCAATCTACCCACAGAGGGCTCGTCGCTGGACCGTCCAGGCCCCACAGGAGTCTGCCTTCGCGTATCCTGTTGTTTATCTTGTGCTCCTTAACTAGTGGCCTTTCCCCAGTTCCTTTGCATCTTGAGGCTGAAGCTATCAAAACAAACAAACAAACAAACAAAAAAACCCCCACAAAACTCACTGATTTGAGACCATATAGAAACCTACCAGAGTGCAATAAATGCCTTTGATGAGTAATCACATATAACAAGGAATTAATTTTTTTTTTTTTGCTCTTGAGGGCTGCACCTGTGGGGTATGGAATCTGCAGCTGCAGGCCTACCGCACACCTACGCAACACTGGATCCCAGCTGCATCTGCGACCTACACCGCAGCTTGCAGCAATGTTGGATCCTTAACCCACTGAGCGAGGCCAGGGATGGAACCTGCGTCCTCACAGATACTCTGATGGGTCCTTAACCTGCTGAGCCACAACGGGAACTCCTCACAATATTTTCTGTTCTCTGTCTCTCTTCTAAATATATTCCAAACAGGCGATATCTTGTCAGGCCTTATCTTCTGTGAATCTGGATTGTTAACAGACACTAGTTCCCGGTGGGGCAGCAGCTTTAAGGATCTGGCATTGTCTCTGCAGCTGTGGCACAAGTTCAGTCCCTGGCTCCGGAACTTCCACATGCCACGCGTGCAGCCAAAAAAAAAAAAGGTGTGCTAATGTTGATGCGAGTTTCCTGGTGGCTCAACTGGTTAGGGATCCGGCATTATCGCTGCTGTGGCACAGGTTCGATCCCTGGCCTGGGAACTTATGCATGCCATGGGCACGGCAAAAAAAAAGGGGGGGTTGCTGTGTGTAGCAATGTCGACCGTGCCTTTTGAAAGTTCGGCTTCCCCTCAACCTGTGGCTGAGCTGCCCATGGTTGAGCATCTCCGTTAGGAAGTCAGACCGTCAGCGGCGTGGGTGCTACGGTGCCCCCAGCGGCACTTAATCTGTAAGAAACACCAAAAACTTCCTGTTCCCAGGGGAAAGGATTTCAGCTAACATTCCCGATAAAGTCTGGTAAATAAAGGTGTGAGTCACTTCATTGAGCGCTCGGAAGAAAGCGCCGATGAATGAAGACTCTTTGTGAGTCATCACGTTACTCTGCAAGATGAGAACCATCTCAAAGCCGTGTGCACAGAGGCGATCCCGGAGAGGCAGAGAACCAGCGCTTCCTCTTCCTTTAGAACATGTGTCAGAGGAAGTTCATGGCCCTGGTGTGCGAGGCGCCGTGGCTCAACACCTGCTCCTGGCCCGTTGTTGCCCCTTTATCCTTGGGTCCTTGTCTCCGTGGGTCCAGGATCACCTTGGCACATAGTTTCACGCTTTGAGTCTTTCCTGGCCCCCTGCTCAGGACCAGATCACCCCTGCCAGGCCACCTGCGTGTGCCTGCGTCATCACATGTACAGACACTTGAGGACTTTGTCATTAAAACCTATTTTGGTACCAAAAAGAGCAAGGCCTCGAAATAAAAGGGAAATTTTCAAAGACCCGTACATATCTGGGGCTAGAATTAATCTTGGAATAGGCCTTGGATTAGCATCCAGAGACCGGCGAGGCCGTATCTAGAAGCAGACAAATCCTGGCGTTGGTGTTAACGTCTAGAACGGGTGAGCAATGAGGTCCTGCTCTACAGCACAGGGAACTGTATCGTCTCTTGGGACAGACCATGATGGAAGATAATACAGGGAAGGGAATGGGAGTTCCCACTGTGGCTCAGTGGGTTAAGAACCTGATGTAGTCTCTGTGAGGATGCAGATTTGATCCTGGCCTTGCTCAGTGGGCTAAGGGTCTGGTGTTGCCACGAGCAGCAGCATAGATTTTGCAGATGCAGCTCAGATCTGGTGTTGCTGTGGTCGTGGCTGCAGCTCCTATTTGACCCCTAGTCCAGAAGCTCCTTATGCTGCAGGTGTGGACATAAAAAGAAAAAAGGAAAGAAGGAAGGAAGAAAAGGAAAGAAAGGAAAGAAAGAAAAGGGAGTGTATATACGTGTAAGACTGAGTCACTTTGCTATACAGCAGAAATTTGCACAGCATTGTAAATCAACTATAATAAAAATTTTGTTAAAAAACTGCTGGAGTTAGGAAGAAAGGAATCCTGAGCCACAGAGAGGCCAAGAGGGGGACATTGTCAGCCAGGAGAAGGATGCACTGGGACTGGGAGAATGGAGCCAGAGTTCAGGTGAGAGCAGAAGGGCTGCAGAGCTGGGGAGGCGGAGTGGGGAGGAGAATGCCAGTGCCCCTCTAACTGTCTGGGTGGGTCCAGGGCGGGCTTCACAGGCAGGCACGCTACATCTGCCCGGAGTCCCACCCCCTTGTGTCCTCGCAGAAGGGCCTGCACTTAGGTTGATGCTCTTCTGTCACCACCTCAACATTCTGAGCAAGGGGCCTGTCATTTTTATTTTGCTCCGGGTCCCACAAACAGCAGAGCCAGTCCTGGGGGCAGCACTGGGGATTTCATCTGCAGGGGCCAGAGCAAACAGCCCTGACTCTCTGTAAGATCTAGCGAGCCAGGAAAAAGGAATTTCCCATCTGCCACCATTCAAGCAATTTCAAAGGCAACGTTCCATTAGCAAAAAGATGCCCCTTAAAGTTCTGCATAGTATCAAGGGCCTTCTGGCCGTAAACGGTGCTAAGCTGATGGTAGACGCCATCTTCACCTAGATTTGCATGGGCTCATTTTTAAGGACTCTCAGTGAGTACATCCTTCCTAGAAAAATCTCCAAAAGAAATGTTAACAAGGTCATGCTTTTTTGGTTGTTTGTTTTATGGCCACACCTGGGACATATGGAAGTTCTTGGGCCAGGGATTGAATCCAAGTCACAGCTGGGACAACTGGTCGGCTCCTTTAACCCACTGAGCCAGGCTAGGGATTGAACCCGCACCTCCTAAGCAACCCGAGAGGCTGCAGTGAGGTTCTTAACTCACTGTGCCACAGCAGGAACTCCAACATGATCGCTTTTAGGTGAAAGTTAATAAATCAATATAAAAGCATATATTGGAGTCTATTTTCCTCTGCTTTTTTGTTATTAAATTCTCGGCATTTAAAGCTAGGAATTTATTCTCTTTTTACAGCATTATGACCATGAGAAGGAAGGAGATGATGGCCTGAATTGCAGCATCAACTATTAAGACATTTATTTAAAGCAATCTGAACTTGCAAAATCATTAGAAAGATAGAAAAACTCTAGAAGGCTCATTGATTTCTTATACCTTCAATGTCTCACACATGCAAACACACACACACACATTCCCACCAACTTAAACCAAACAGCCACGTTTCTCTCCTTCTTCCTTCCTTCCTTCCTTCCTTCCTTCCTTCCTTCATTCCTTCCTTTTTAGGACTGCACCTGTGGCACATCACATGGTGGTTCCCAGGCTAGGGGTTGAATGGGAGCTGTAGCCACCAACCTATACCCCAGCCACAGTCACACAAGATCTGAGCCTTCTCTGCGACCTACCCCATAGCTCAAGGCAACGCCAGATCCTTAACTCACTGAGCAAGGCCAGGGATCGAACCTGTATCCTCATGGATACTAGTTAGGCTTGTAATCCACTGAGCCACAACAGGAACAGCCATGTTTCTCTTTTTCCTCCCAAGCACAATCTAACCAAACAAAGGGCACAAATATTTTCACCGCATAGGTAAAAACCATTTATCTGTCTCATTCATTTCTGTATCCCTAACGCCCAGCACAGTGTTAAATCAATATTTGTGAGTGAATGAATGCAAAGTATTTGGCTGAAAACGCAGGAGCTTTTCCATGATTTCAATACCAAACATTGATGGGATTTCCCAGGATTGGTTAACATTGTGACTGCTGGAATAGTGTCGGTGTGTCTGTGGGTACAGCTGCAAGTACCCTATACGTACACACAAACGAGAAAGAACATCAGAGAGAAAAATGAGCAGGGAGGACATTCGGGAAAAAGAAGAAAGGAGAGTATTTTCTCTTTGGTACCTTCAGTTTCACATTTTTGCTTCATTTCCATCCCCGCCCCCCCGATCTCCTTTCCCCTAAAACCACTTCTCTTTCCAGCTTCCCATTCCCCAGGGCCCATGCTTTCTTCTGCTTCTCTTCTAGTGAAGTCTATAAATAGCAGTGTACCTATAAACTTATTCATACTGAAGTATGAATGGTTGCCAGCATTTTTTTGAATGGGCTCTCTGAATGAGCATAGTTGTATTTTAATAGAGGATGGAGGAATGGCTTACAACCGTGGCATTCCCAGAATTAAGGAATGCCATAGAGGTGTTGGGGGGGGTGGGGGGGCAGAGGGACATCTCCAGTAGAAAGGACCTTGCTTTAAAAACAAGAATCAGGAGTTCCCATTGTGGCTTGGCAGCAACAAACCTGACTAGTGTCCATGAGGTTGGATATCTGGCCTCGCCCAGTGGGTTAAATACCCGGCGTTGCTCTGAGCTGTAGGTCACAGACAAGTCTCGGATTTGGCATTGCTGTGGCTGTGGTGTAGGCCGGCGGCTATAGCTCTGATTGGACCCCTAGCCCGGGAACTTCCATATGGGTGCGGCCCTAAAAATGGCAAAAAAGACAAAAAATAAAATAAAATTTTAAAAAATAAATAAAAATACAAACGAGAATCATTTTTGTTTGAAATAAAATAGCAGCTCAATTGGGGGAGCATTCTTGTAAGAACTGCCATAACTTTTCTTCTTTTTTACATGCCCTGCAAATGAGCTGCATGTACATTGAGGGAGACAGACGAGGAAAAGAGACAGAAAGAGACACAGAGAAAAAAGAGAGGAGAGAGACAGGCAAGCAATACAGGATCTGAGGTGACTGATCCAACTGAAAAATCATGTTTGGGAGTTCCTGCTGTGGTGCAAGGAGATTGGTGGCTGGGACGCAGGTTCGATCCCAGGCCCCACACGGTGGGTTAAAGGGTCCAGCATTGCCGCGACTGGGGGGTAAGTCACAACTATGGCCCAGATCTGACCCCTGGCCCGGGAACTTCATGTGCCACAGTGAGGCTAATAAAGGAAAAGAAAAAAATCACTTCTGAATTTCACACCCTTAGCAGGAGCTTTGCTCTCCTCTCAAAGAAGAGCATGCGGCCAGGACTGCAAGAGAGAATCTTGCTGCTGAAACTCAGCCTCTGTCCTCCAGTGCCAAATACATGCTCAGAGACAGAATTTGGAGTGACGGAGAAAAAGACAGCTCTATGGCTTTGCCAGGCAAAGGCGGCCACAGCAGGCTCATGCCTTGAAGACTGTGTCCCCCCTTGGGAGAGATTGGAAGGTGGTTTTATAATTTGGGGAGTGAAAACAGGGCCGCAGATAAGGATCAGGGTAGATGCAAGCTTTCATTGTTTTTCAAAGCTGGTGATGCTTCATAAACATCTTCTATTTGTTGAGTTCTGTGCAAGGACTCAGCAGATATTCTTGTCCATATTCCTTGAGAAGTGCCCCAAGGCTGCACTGTTGTTTCTTGACTGCCCCTCCCTGGTCTCTGCGTCCCCTCCCTGCCCTGATTAGCAACTGTTTGAACCTCTTTTTAGAACTCAGGGAAGGTCATGGAGGCTGAAGTCCATTCCCTGAAAGCAAGAAATGGGGGACACAGAAAAGCTTGTGTACCCGGGAGCCCCCCAGGGCCCTGCTGGGTTTCAATCTGACCGTGTGATTGGACTCAGCCGGGCTCAGCACTTCTGCCCACCTTGGTCTGCTCCCAAAGCCAGACCTACATTTTATTTTATTTTATTTATTTGTCTTTTTGCCTTATCTAGGGCCATACCCGCGGCATATGGAAGTTCTCAGGCTAGGGGTCTAATCGGAGCTACAGCTGCCGGCCTACACCACAGCCACAGCAACGCAGGATCCGAGCTGTGTCTGTGACCTACACCACAGTTCACGGCAACACCGGATCCCTAACCCACTGAGCAAGGCCAGGGATCAAACCCGCAACCTCATGGTTCCTAGACGGATTCAGTAACCACTGAGCCACAACGGGAACTCCAGACCTACATTTTAAATCAGTCTTGGGCTTGTTTTCTGGCCTCAAGGTACAAGCTGCCAAGACAAGCCATCGTCTTGGTTTTGAAGGAAGTTGCCTGGCCCAGCTGGCAATCAACCAACCAAGCAGGATTTGCTGAGCCTTTCCTCTACCCAAGGTCCCAGAGCACAGTCTGGGAGGGACACAAGATAAAGAAAAGGAGCTCGCCACCCTGCCGGCAAGGAAGATGCAGTCACACCAAAAGTAAGGCACAGAATCGGCGCTCCGGCCTCTGGTAAGGAAGAACTCCCATCACTGTCACTCTAGAAAGCATAGACTGTATTGTGTCTGAGGCTATGTAAGGGCTCAGGAGAAATGGCTCCAGATTTCATTTATCCTCAGCTCAAATTTTGCACATTACTTCAGGGAGTGCGGCAAGTTTACTTTCCAATGACCCAAACAAGTAAGTCACTTTAATATGACATATAAAGCATATGTATGTATATATGTGTGTGTGTGTGTGTTTGTGTGTGTGTATATATGTGTATGTGTGTGTATGTGTGTATATGTGCGTATTGTGTGTGTGTATGTGCATATATGTATGGGTGTGCGTGTGTATATGTGTATTGTGTGCACGTATGTGTGTGTATGTGTGTATTGTGTGCGCGTATGCGTATGTGTGTGTGTGCATGTGTATGTGTGTGTGTGCGCGCGCGCACACGTGCACCCTTGAGAAAATACCTCCTTACCCCCAACGAGAATTTTGTTTGTGCCGACATCGTCTCCTAAGACGTTGAGGATATTTACTCTGTAACTGTTGAACTTTGTGAGCCATACCTTCACCTGCATCTCCCTTGACCGTATGCACATGCGCGCGTGCCCCCAGTGCGGAGCAGTTATGAATCAGTGTAAATGTCGTTATTGCTATTTTAGCTTTTCATCCTTTTCACCAAGCGGGAAGCGACTCCCCTTAGGTAACAGCGGCGTTACAGTCACTGCAGCGGTGGCCGTGCAGTTTAAACGCTAACCTGACTCTCTCTGTTTTCCTTCTCTTCGTGTTTCTATTTGTCCCTCCACCCTCCTTCTTCTCAGGTCCTGGACTCTTTTTTTCCGCATCTCATATGGATCTCTTTCCTTTGTTTCTGCTTAGCTCCTTTATCTGGATGAGAACAGGAGGCCGAAGACACACGTATGCGGATGGTGGGGTGGGAGAGGCCCTGGGGGATGGGAAGCTTGCAGAGCTGAACCCTGACCCTGGCTTTGGAACCTGCTGGCCTGGTCTGTCCGGTGGCTGCTCCAGCATTAGCCTCAGGGCTTGGCTCGGTTCAGCTTTCGTTTTCTTAAGGCCATTAGTAGCCCTGGGGACATCACCTGACTGTTGAACGGGACTTTCGATAGATGGAGGCAGTCCTGTGCGGGTGGACAGGCGCCACTCTCCTCTCTCAGAACGAATGAGGCTTTCTGTCTCTCCTCGTCATCATGGTCCTCTTTCAACTTCATTCTCAAGGACTCCACTTTTCCACCATTCTAGCTCTTGTCTTTCCCAAATCTACATCAGCCGCTGCATTTCCCCTGAGTTAACGTGGGATGACAGAGCCAACTGACCGTGGGGGAGGCGGGAGGGGAAAACAGGGGCAAGTCTTTCTCCCTTTGGTTATTGTTTCATGAACAGGCAGCCTGGGTTCAATGCCAAACTGCAAGAGTAGCTCGGTGATGCTTCCCACACATCTTTTCAGAATTAATCAACTGGCAAGTAATTCTCTGTGTCATTCGGACAAATAACAACCTCTCTGGTCTCCAGTTTTGTTACATATAAAGGGGGGGGTAAATACAGTCTGTCTGTCCTTCCTCCCAGCTCTAAAAATGCGTGTCCGTATGTTCAGGGACACATACAGATTTTTCTGTTGTGAACCGAAAGGTGAGGGCTCTTGCCCGGAAGTGTGAGCATCAGAGCCATTATTTGACGGCAATGGCAACACCTAGGGGTGTGTGTACATCTTAAAGACAACAGAGAAACCCAGGGACTAAAATGTGGGTGAAGATGGGAGTCCTGGCCTGTGGGGGTTGGCTGGGAACTGTACATAAGAAGGGGAAAGAACCCAGGGAGATGAAGATTGTCTTGAGACTTGAGACCAGTGAGGACTTCACACAAGGAGAGCCGAGAAGTCACTCAGCCTTATGCAGTGACCTGTGGTTTACGCTGGAAAAAGAGAGAACCGCCAGCCGAGGGCGCACAGGAGTGAGGGTCGAACTGAACCAGGGAGCTGAGCAGAAAGGTCTTTGCCCCCTTGGTGCTGGAGGATCTGAGATGTGGTCTAAACAGGACTTGGTGTGGAAGCGGAGCGCAGCATGGAGGGGTATCAGGGAGGTCTCAACTGCTGGGTGGAGGCAACCGAGGTCGAAAAAGGATGATTGTATGTTAGCAAGGCCTGAATCTGTTGGTTACACAGGCCTCTGGGCCACTGGTAAGAGGGCAGCTCAAATTAGCTGGAGCACAGCTAAGGAACTGGCCCTTAAGAGCTACCAAGTTGGCTCCTAGTGATGCTGTTGTGTGGTACTGCTCTCTTTCTCCCTCTCGGCGCAAGGGCCTCATGCACTGGCTTCACCCCCTGCACAGTGGTCTGTGGCAGCGTGGGGACCACGTCCCTTAGGAGGGCGTTCCCAGGGAATGGGGCTTCTCCTCCCCATTGTTTCAGAAGCAGCTCTGGCAATGATGCTCAGTGGGCCACGGTGAGTCTTATGCTGTCCTTGAGCCAGTCACGATGGGGTGGAATATGTTCACTGGCCCCAGGGATCGCACTCAGCGGTGGAGCTGGGGGCAGGAGGGAGCAAGGGTGAGGAGGAATTGGCCCCACCCCCTCTCAGATGAAATGAGCAGGGTCAAGTGTTCCCTACAGGACAGCTGCTATCATCAGGGGGAATTGGTGCTGGGCAGGCAGAAGCAAGAGATGCCCACTGACCCAGCGTGTATCTGGCCTCACTTCCATATAGCAGACACCCAGAATTTTCCATCTAGAGAAATAACTTTAGGAGTTCCCGCTGTGGTGCAGTGGGTTAGGGATCCGGCATTGTCTCTGCAGTAGCTTGGGTAGCTGCTGAGGTGCAGATTCGATCCCTGTCCTGGCGCAGTGTGTTAAGGTCCTGGAGTTGCTGCAGCCGTGGCATAGGTCCCAGCCGCAGCTGGGATTCAGTACCTGCAAGGGAATTCCATATGCTGCAGGTGCAGCCAAAAAAGAGCAAGAGGGAGAGAGAAATAACTTTACACAGTCATTGGCTGAATCCACATTGCATGGATGACACATTATGAACTCGCAGCTTTCCAGGGGAAGCGAAAGGAAAAGGTAGGCATCCCAGAGTGGAGGTGGTAAAAGCAATCAGGGTCAGAATTCAGAGGAAACTTCATCTGAGTCCAATGTATTGCAAAGCCATAAACCCACCCAGAATGATTTGTGTGCCTACACTAAAACTCAGCTCCAGAATGGCACAATCCCAGGAAATTCCAGGCTCCCAGTCCAGAACGCCTCCCATGACATCACAGACCCAGTGGGGATGGAAGAACAGATGGGCTGGAGTTGAAATTTATTACTCTGGGGCGCTTCTCTCGACGGGGCTGGCCCGCATCTTCAGAGCAGCAGTGTTGAGAGTGTGCGATTTCTGTATTTTGGCTCTAGGGCAGCTGGCCTTGGTCTCGGTTCTGGGTGACAGCTTTCGTGGAGCCTCTGCATTGCACTTGCAGACCTCAGTCTGTGATCACGCCGTGTGGGAGCTCCAAGTCACTCTAAATGGAAGCCTTCTGGCTGGGAAAGTAGGAGGTCATAGAAGCCTGGGCTGGGCAGCCAGACTCCCGGAAGACGGTCCCAGAACTGCGAGCTCCTCCACGCTCGCCCCCACCAACCCCCATCAGCCACGTTGGGTAGGCGAGCCCTCCGAGCTGCAGGGTCCAGAAGGAAACTCGAGATCGAAGTCAGCCGTGAACTCCATGTCTCCATTGTCTGCTAAAATCAGCTGCCTCTGGGATCTTCAGATGGGCGGAGAATCCAGCCGTCTTCTCCCAAGTTTGTTCCAGTCTCAGAGGGTCGAGCAGGGACATGAACAATCCAGAGGTTCTCTCTTGGTCAAAGCTGGGTCTCAGCCGGGCACTGGGGAGATGCTGGAGTTGCCTTCGCTCCACGCTGGTGTAGCCCCAGCCCCTTCACCTGACCCCAGGTTAACCCTACTCACCTTAAATTCCTGCTGAAAGGCCAGAGTGTGCCTTCTGTCAGGACAGAGCTCGGAACAGAGCAGATTGCCTGGGACGTGGAATCTAAACCTGCCCGCCCCAGGCAGGGCTGGCTCCACACGGGTCCGTCTGCAAGGGACAGATCGATCGGGTGGGAGCATGATTTACGATAGCAGGCTTGTGGCTTCTTGGCCAGGATGAGGTGACTTGCACGAGGCAGGGAAGGACGTGTTTGCCTAGAGGCTAAGTGATTTGATCAAGAGAGCTTTCATCTGGAGTGATGGAGGAGGCAGGAAAAGCTCAGGAAAACTGGTGGAACCAGTTATGGTGCAGATGGCAGGATGGAGAATTCTCCTTCTCCAAGTCAGAGCGAGAGTGAGTGCAGGAGGGGGCCTCGTGACTCCCAGAGGATGGGACCAGGACCATCCCTGGCTCTGCCAGTGCCCAGAGCAAGCAGAGGGAAGAGGATGGCCTCCAGCCCGTAACACAGGACACCGTCTTGTGGGTGTCACTCACTGGCCATTGTCGGAGAGTCTTGGCATGCTGGCCGTGCCATGACCCACGGAGGAGCCATACCCAGGACACCATCCTGGGCCCCCCGGAATGCACTTGGCTGTGGTCAAATCCTCCTCCTCTTCCTGATCTCCTATAACCCCTTTTTGGGGATGGCACCCAGCCGGAAATCAGCCTTCTCTTTTCTCCCTGATCTCCAGAGCTGATCAGTCACTATGATCCACTGGTCTCTCTCTCTCTCTCTTTTTTTCTCCCCCCAAACCCAGCATGGTTTAGAGTTCCCTGGTGGCCCAGCAGTTAAGGATCTTACTTGTCACAGCTGTGGCTTGGGTTCAATCTCTGGCCCAGGAACTTCTGCAAGCAGTGTGTGCAGCCAAAAAAAGAAAAAAAATTGATTCATTGATAGGTCATTCAAGCCTGTATCAACACTTTAAATAGAAATAGAGATCATTTGAACCACAAAAGTAACAGGCTTGATTTTTTTTTTAAGGCAAACATAAAGCCCGGAATTAAACAGTCTTATCCTCAAAAAAAAAAGTGAAAGATCAAACCAAAGTTGACCATTAATCGCTCATAAAAAAATGCCTCAAATATTTCAAGAATCTAAATGAAACAGATCATGTTTAAGGTTACAAAGCAATTAAAAAGTAAATAGCAGAAAGGCCAAAAAAAGACTTTTTATCCATTAGTTATAAACGATGTCTATACACCAATAAAGACGTATCAGTCTGAGAAGACCTGCGCTATCATTTTCACCTACTGTAGAGAAAACTTTTTAAATTCTTGAAAATAACAAGCAAGGATATGGCTAACATAATTCTTTTTTAAAAAATTGAAGTATAAGAGTTCCCATTGTGCCACAGCAGAAAGGAATCCGACTAGGAACCATGAGGTTGCGGGTTCAAACCCTGGCCTCTCTCAGTGGGTTAAGGATCTGGCATGGCCGTGAGCTGTGGTGTAGGTCGCATACGCAGCTCGGATCTGGCGTTGCTGTGGCTGTGGTGTAAGCCGGCAGCTGTAGCCCCGATTCGACCCCTATCCTGGGAACCTCCATATGCCGCAGGGGCGGCCCTAAAAAGCATAAAAAAAAAAAAAGGTTGAAGTGTAGTTGATTTACAGTGTTGTGTTGCTTTCAGGTTTATAGCAAAGTGATTCAGTTTCATATATATGTTTATTTATTATACATATATACATACACATATATTCTTCTTCAGGTTATTTTCCCTCATAGGTTATTAGAGCATTGAGTATGGTGCCCTGTGCAGTACAGTATGTCCTTGTTGGTTTTCTATTCTGTGTATAGCAGCGTGTGTCTATTAATTTGGCACTGACGTCTCTTTCATCTCTCCCTGACATCCCCACAGCCATCGCTCCCCTTTCCAGACCTCATCGTTTTTGACCCGGCCACCATCCCAGACTCCCATCGGGTCCTCTGGCATCCAGTTCGCCACACTACTGCTGGGAAAATCTTGCCGCGATGTAGACCTGATCCTGTCTCTCCCTGCCTAAAATCCCTCACGAGCTCTTCACTGCCTTAATGGTGAACGACACAAGCCTTGGAGTGGCGTTCAAGGCTTTTCACGGTTCCACCCCTGCCTGTCCCCCCAGCCTCACTTCTCGCCTCTGCTGCAGACGCTCTGGTCATTCCGATGGCTGCACCAGGTCCTCTCCCGTCTCTGCGTTTTCTTCCCCCCTCCTGCCTGGCGTGTCTTACCGCCGCCCACCCCACTGTTCAAAGTCTAAAACGCCTGTGGTCCTTCGGGACCCAGGTCACGCGCCCCGCCCCCAGTCTGGATGGAGAACCCCTGCTCCAGGCTCCCCAGCCTCCTGGCTGACCTTCACAGCTTCTTGCCCATTATTCACAAGACCCTTTGCTGGTGGCAGCCTTTGTGGGTGTGAGTATGCCTGATTGCCCTGTGTTTTCAGTGCAGATCCTCCCAGTACGAATTAAGTTCTAATCGCCGATCATTTTTCACAGGGAGACAAATCCTAAATCATTCCCAGGTGGCATTGCCCGTGACCACAAGCCCAGCTGCAGCAGGGACCGGGCCTTTGGCTGGGCTGCTCAGTAGCTGAGCAGCCACTAGGGCTTCCGGGATAGCAGTGAATGGCCAGACTTTCCCCGTGCTCCTCGGCAGCCTGGGAACCGTGCAAACCATCCTCTCCCCGGGAGAAGAGCCTGGCCCGGGCAACTCACTGCTTGGCCAAGCAGGCTTCTGTTTCCAGGTCACTGATCATCTGGTAAACCATCATGAGCCTCTCTCTCCCATCAGTGAGCTGGCAGACGGAGGGAAGCCGCCAGCTCCCCTCCATTCCCTCTCTGGAAAGTGGAGCGGGAGAGCCCTCCCTTGTGGGGAAACAGGAGTAGGAAGTGTGTCCCCAGCGCACTCAGGCACCAAGGGCCCACTTTTCACTCCCCTTAATCTCTGTGTCCCTTGGGTTCATCATGGAGCCCAGCACATAGCAGCTGCTTAGTAACTATTTGCTGTATAATATATTGCACTAACAGATTGCTGCTTGTGCAATAAAGTGGTTAAGAATGCGGGTTCTGAGATCTGCTCGCCTGGGTTCAAAGTCAGGCTCCATCACTACTGTGTGACCTGGAGCAGAACTGCTTGAATATGAAACAGTATCCTTTTTAGAGGGTTTTGAGAATTTAATGATTTCATGTATGTAAGCCGATTAGACAAGGGCTTGACATATGCCCATCTGGTGTCAGCTTCTTGGAAGGGGTGTTGCCAAGAGGGGCCCCAATCAGTCTAAGAACCCTTCTTAGCCAAAGGGAGAAAGAAATATGATGAACTATACATGTAAACCTACATGTGTATTCAGCTATATACATATGTAATCGGATTTTTAATACCCTGAGATTATGTCCTTTCTGCTGTTTTGATAATCAGTGTCTTGAATCTTGTGAAACCATCATGACAGTCAATGGTAATTGCTATTTTTACTGCCTTGACAAACCAAAACATTCCTCCACGTATGTTTTGTAATGTTCCCGGTCTGTGAGTACAGAGCCTGGGACATACGTGGTGACTGGCCAGGGGGTCTTCCCCTCATGGTTGCGGTGTTGCTGGCCATGGTTCCCAACCTCTGTTGCACAATTAGCATCATCTGGGCAGGAGTCTTTTTCTTTTTTTTAATTTTATTATTATTATTTTTTTTGAAAAGCACACACCAGTCTCTGGGTCTGACCCGGGGCTTCTAAAGCAATAGGTCTGGATGCCAGGACTTGAAAAGTTGGCCAAGGAGAGCCTGGCGAGTGAGCTGGGCCCAGGAGCCAGAAAGTGGCCATTGATTTCCTTTTGTTGTTCTCTAATCAAGGCCATGCTCCTTGGCCTTCCTTATTCCCAGAGTGGGAACTGGACCGAATAAAAACAAACAGGAGTGCAAAAGGGCAGAGAAGGGAAAGAAAAAGTCATAAAACATCTGCCTTATAATTAGCGTTTTGAAAGCCCGTTTCATCCGCCACCTTCTCCGTCTGAGCCGGCGGGGTTTAGGAATTCCTTGATTCCAAATTACGCTGGATCAAGTCTCCTGCCCTTCCTACTTCTCGCATTTGTAAACAACTTTTCATCAAAACAGTGAAACGGCATAAAAGGCAAATCTCTCCAAATGTTGCTAAAGAGGATTGCCCTTCATGCCGTGATAATGACATCATTCAAAACATTTGGGCCTACAGAAGTGTACTTCCTCTAGGCTTTTAAAATGCCTTATCTATGAAGATACATTTCTAATTATATTTCAAATAAGAACCAGATGTTTTGAATGCTTTACTTTGCAATCTCTTCCTGAATCTTGGTCAAAAACTCTCGGGGGGGGGCTCCATTTTGGTTCACCTTTGCCTCCCTCTTTCTGTATATTCCCCAAAGATCAAATATATTCTGAAACACTTTTCCTGGGAATTTTTTAATTTGCCACTAACAAAACTGTTGACAGCAAACTGACCTTCCATTAGGCTCCACTGTGTGCGTTCAGAAGAGAGAAGTGTTCGTTTTACAGGTAGTGGCCTTTCTAGAGTTCTCTGTAACATCCTCAGAATATAGCTTGGTGGCGGGTGTTCCCGTTGTGGCTCAGTGATAATGAGCCCGACTAGTATCCTTGGGAACTGGGAATTGATCCCTAGCCTGGCTCAGTGGGTTAGGGATCCGGTGTGGCCATGAGCTGTGGTGTAGGTCGCAGATGCAGCTGGGATCCCGAGTTGCTGTGGCTGTGATGTAGGCCGTCAGGTGCCACTCTGATTTGACCCCTGGCCTGGGAACCTCCATATGCTGTGGATGCAGCCCTGAAAAGACAAGAAATTAAAAAGAAAAAAGAAAAGAACTTGGTGGCCGATTACTTCCTTCTCTTTGTGGAACCCTGGCTGTCCCCTTTCTTGCAAATGGCACAGGCCTGCTTTGTTTTCACTCTGCTTTACCTCAGGCTGCATCTTGCCTCAAGCCTGCCCACGGCTCTTGCAATAAGGAAGTGCAAAATAATATGGGGACAATTAGCCTCGGCTTAGAAAACAAATTTCTTTTCCTCCTGAAGTCTTGCCAAATCCCTATTGGCTGGAGGTCACAGTTCCTTCATCTTGAACTGTACTGACCATGAGATGCTAACGTGTCAAGGGGGCAACGGCCGGGCTCCGGGCTTGAAAGCTGTCCGGCTAAGGTGGGAAGAATAGAAACAGAGGCTTCCAGTGTTTTCAAAGGTCGAGATCGCTGCTGTGTTTCTTACCCTCAGCCAAGGCCTCCGGAAAGGTGATCAGGCGAGGGGATGGAGACCTTGGGGGCACTGACCACACTGGCCAGTTACTCCATCCGGAGGTGGCTGCGCTGGGAGGCAGATCTAGAGAAGATGCTTTATGCAGACTTACCTTTATTCATGGGAGCTGCCTGCATAGAAAGAGTTCCAGAGACTCAACATCATTCACTCCTCCAGCTGGTGTACAGAGTCGGGGGAGCTGGTCGCCTCTCGCTTTGCATCTCATCTGTTGTCACATCATCTTGGTTCGTGGCTGTGGCCGTCACTAGGTTGTGGACTCTTCAAGGGTGAGGACGGTGCCGTTTCTCCGTGTCCCCCTGGCCCCTGGGAGAGGGGACATGCAGGTGCTCACAGAGGGGACCCACACTTCTCCCCATCTGACTGCTGGACCGACCAACAATGCCAGTGTTTTTCTTCTCTTTTCCCCTTTTTTCTTTAGGGCCACACCCGAGGCATATGGAAGTTCCCAAGCTAGGCGTCGAGTCACAGCTGCAGCTGCCAGCCTACGCCACAGCCACAGCCACGCCAGATCCTTAACCCACTGAGCGAGGCCAGGGATCGGACCCGCATCCTCATGGATAGTGATTGGGTTCTTAACCTGCTGCACCACAGCGGGAACTCCAGGAAATTGTGTTTTTCTTGCTTTTACATCGTGGACCCCAAATACAAGGCAACTACTTTTTCTAGTGTCAACAGATGACGCAGCGACCCATTCCAGCACCAGACAGCACTGACTGTGAGGCTGTAATAGAGGGGAGACTGCTAGCATTTGTGGGCAACTTAAGATGTGCTCGCCTAGTTCTGGCTCTTTACGAGTTTGGCCTGACATGCTCATTTGGGAACCCAGTCCCACTAAAAATACCTGTTGAAGGAAAGCCTCTTTCCCTTTTTAGATCCAATGAGCCGGGAAGGTAGGAGTGGGGGTGACAGGCCAGAAAACCTTACCGCCCTTTTTAGGTAGCAAGAACAACACTCTGAATACATGAACACAGTTTATTTAAAAAACATCACCGCACGGGGTGGTCCCTGACCAGAGAGCTCTGGGAGGGTGTGACACTGATTAAAACAATGAGAACACATCTTGCTACCTGCCTTCCAGTAGGAGGCTTTTTCTTTTCTTTTCTCTCCTTTCCTTTTATATTCTTTTCTTTCCTTTCCTTTCCTTTTATATTCTTTTCTTTCTTTTTCTTTTCTTACAGATCCTGCCTCTGGCTTATTTATACAAATAGCACAGGAGGAGACCAGCGCCCTTGGCAGCCCAGGAGTCACACCAGTCCTTCCCTCTTTACATAAGCAGAAAGAAGCCTCTGCTCTGAGCCTTTGTAGCACCTTAGGCATCTTGGGGAGGCGCTGGAGCAGGAGCTGGGCCTGGAGCAGATGCTGGATCTGGAGCAGGAACAGGAGTAGGCGGTTGAGCTGGAGCTGGAGCTGGAGCTGGGGGCAGGAGGTGGAGGTGGAGCTAGAGGTGGAGCTGGAGCTGGAGGTGGAGCTGGCGCTGGCGCTGGAGCAGGAAGTGGAGCTGGGGCAGGAAGTGGAGCTGGAGCAGGAAGTGGAGCTGGGGCAGGGAGTGGAGCTGGGGCAGGAAGTGGAGCTGGGGCAGGAAGTGGAGCTGGGGCCGGAGCTGGAGCAGGAGCCGGAGCAGGAGGTGGAGCTGGCGGTAAGGCTACAGCCTGTTCTTGGTCTGAGCCCTGGACTTGCACTTGGCCTGCAGAGCCTGAGTCCCGTGGAGGTGCAGGCACGAGCTCGCTTCCCAGGCTTGTGGACAAGGTCAGTAAGTCGATTGAGCTTGCGGTTGATATGTTTTGGGGCTGGGACTCGGCCTCCTTGGGCTTTATGGGGCCTGACAGCCTCAGCCCCTACTCGGAGCCTCGGCACGGGGTTCTGCGTCTTCTTCACACCTGTCTCGTTGTGCTTCTCAGCAAAGCGTGTGTTCCCCAGGAACTCAGGGCCACCCCCTTCACAAGTTCACATCTTTGCAGTCGGGGCTTTTTGACATCATTTCTGGGCTCTTTTCTGGAGGTGTGTGCCGTGCTTCTTGGACTTGGCTATGTCATTACTGACATTCACGGCTCCCAAAGTGCCTGGGACCAAAAAGAAAGAGGTTGGCCACCAGGAGGTCCCCAATCTTCAAGCAAATTTTGTTCCAGGAACCTGTGAGTTCGTGTAACCAGCTGCACCCAGTGCTAATTAGACCCACCTCAATTATCCGCTGTTTACAACTTGCTGAAGGCACTAAGAATTGTGAGGATGGTGTCCGTGTCTTTTTCGCCCAAGAGAGGAGTTTACCAAACTATCTCCATCCCCCGAATTGTTTGCTTGGACTCAGTTTCCTTTTCTTCGTGCGTCCTTCCATTCTTCCTTCATTCGGCCAATGTTTGTTGAACACCTGATGTGCGTCCCGCCCTTGGCTGTGCCTGTTGTAAACAGTCTAACTCGGTTCCTGAACTCACGTGGCTCACGGCCTGGAGGGGAGTGCATTAAGATAATTATACGCTAGAGCATGTGGAGGGTGCTTTAGGAATGTGGGGCCTGTGGAGCTCGCTCCCTCCCACTGAGCCTGGTTTTTTTACACTGTGGGCAAAATGATATATACCTCTCAGGGTGGTGTTTTTAAATATATAACAGTAAGTGTAAAATAAGTGCTGATCAGTTATACTATTACTTGAAGGCCAGTTTGTTTTGTTTGTTTGCTTGTTTTTGCGGGGAGGGGTTTGTTTTGTTTTTTCTTTGCTTTTTTAATTTTTTTTAGTTTTTTTTTTGCTTTTTAGGGCTGCACCTGCAGCCTATGGAGGTTCCCAGGCTAGGGGTAGAATCAGAGCTACAGCTGCTGGTTTCCACCACAGCCACACAGGATCCAAGCCACATCTGCTACACCACAGCTCACAGCAACGCCGTATCCTTAACCCACTGAGTGAGGCCAGGGATCGGACCCGCAACCTCTTGGTGGTTATTAGAGTTGTTTCTGCTGTGCCACAGTGGGAACTCCTAAAAGCCAGTTTTCAACAGCTTTTTAACTAGTCGAAAATTGCAAAGTCTAAATTAAGAAAACAGTGTAAACATGTAGCGTGTTCTGTTGGCTGCCTGTAAGTGAAAGCACCGAGGGGCTCGTCAGAAAATAGCCCTCGTCAGAAAACAGGCCTCCTAACTGCTTTATTGGGTAACTAATAGCCAGCAGGTGACAAAATATCTGCCTGGATCCTGATTCTTCTCTCCTGTGCTGAAGGTGCAGAATCTTCCATCACGGGGGCAGTTGTCCTCCGTGACCCCAACAAAGGCCACCCCTTCAGCCTGGCCACCCCGTGAGGTGCTGTCAGGCCCAGAAGGACGGTGCTGCCCCCAGGCCAGACCCGAGCAGTGCCAGGTGTGAGATGCTGGTGGGACTTAACCCGTCGTTCAGGACAGCGCCGTGTGGCCGCTGGCTCGGCTTCATGGCGCGGGCTGTCATATCCTGTCAATGTCACCTGCTCACCCCCTCCCCGCAGTTCCGTGACGGCTGCAGACTTTTCATGGGTGACACAGGGGACACAGGTCCTTTGTTCTGTCTTCAGGCCAAGGACGGTGCATTTTCTGATCCACTTTGCTGAGCCTGAGCTTCTGGCTTGCGAGCTAGCAGATGCTTCTCGGCTCCCCCGCTGTGTGGGCGGAAGTGGGTATTCCCACCGCACCCCCCAGGTGTGTCAGACTCTGGGCAGGCCTTGCTAAAAGGGTCAGAGGGCTCAGGTGTGTTTCAACACGCTTCCTTTTCCCTCCTTCCACCTGAAGCGTGGGGCAGAGGGATTTTTCTCTGCTTTCACTGGGAGAACCAGGGAGAGCTCTGGGGGCTAAGCGCCCCCCCCCAAAGTGTGGAGATCCCCGGATGATGGGATGTCAGGAGTTTCCCATCAGACTTGTCCACAGTGAGGCTCCAGCCACCTAAGCGTTGTGGCTCGGGTTTCCTACCCCAGCACCGGTCCCGAGGAAGGGCCTGCTGGGGTGTCCACTCCCGTAAGTTGGGATTCTCTGTGTCTGTCTGTCTTTCCAGTTGGGGAGGGTTTGCCCTGGTTCTCACTTCTCTCAGACTTAATTAAGAGGGTGGTTAATTTTTCGGGGTGTTCGGCTTTTTACTTGTTAGGATGGAGTGTCAGCTTAAGGCCTGACGCGCTGGGCCAGAAACCAAGTCTCCAGTGGATTTTCCTTCTGCCCAGCCACTGCGTGCTCTGAACAGACACGGGAATTGGAATAACTGCAACTTGGTATTCACTTCCAAGAGTCTTGGTGATCATCATGGTTCAGAAGAACTTTTCTAGGAGTTCCCTTCGTGGATCAGTGGTTAACGAATCCGACTAAGAACCATGAGGTTGCGGGTTCGATCCCTGGCCTTGCTCAGTGGGTTAAGGATCCGGCGTTGCCGTGAGCTGTGGTGTAGGTTGCAGACGCGGCTCGGATCCCGCGTTGCTGTGGCTGTGGCGAAGGCCGGCGGCTACAGCTCCTGTTAGACCCCTAGCCTGGGAACCTCCATATG
>PVHT020004944.1:39882554-39927832 GCA_004024745.2 Catagonus wagneri
AGTGCGGCTCTACATAAAGGCAAAAAGACAAAAAAAAAAAAGAAGAACTTTTCTAGAAAAACTTAACTGCATATTTGAAAAGGGACTAGGTTCTCCGGGGTTTGGGCCGAGATAAGGTTTCAAATCATGGTGGTGGGAAGGCTTACTCCTGGTTGAGCGTCTCACTTGTACTGACTCAAAAAAAATTTTTAATCGAATTTCTTTTTTATGAGGGTATATTTAATTTACAGTGTTGAGTTAATTTTTGCTGTGCGGCCTAGTGACCCAGTCGTACATACACATACCTTCTTTTTCTCATATCGTCTTCCATCGTTGTCTGTCCCAAGAGACTGGATAGAGTTCCCTGTGCTGTACAGTAGGACCTCGTCGCTCATCCATTCTAAATGGAAAAGTTTGCATCTACCAGCCCCAAACTCCCCGTCTATCCCACTCCCTCCCCCTCGGCAACCACAAGTCTGTTCTCTGTGTCCATGAGTCTATTTCTGTTTTGTAGATATTATATTTTAAAAAGATATAACTCTTTTCTTAGTTTATAAATTTTAAAATAATTTCTTGCAATTTTTTAATTTAAAAAAAGATACAAATCAGTTCTTAATTCCACTCCGGTGTGATAAGGGTACCGGGTCACCAGCCCTCGGGTCTGGGGACTAGGATTTTTCTCTCCTACCCCTCCCAGCCACCAAATCCCAAATTCAAGCTTTTCTGGATTGTGTTTGCCCTTTGGGCAAAGAAAGGCAGCTTCAGGATTCACTGAATTCTCCAGGCTGCTCTTTCCTACAGGTTTCAACTTAGTAGATTCCTTACTGTTGCACCTGAACTTTTAAGAAGGTTTTTTTAAAAACGTATTTTACCCAGCATCTTTAGTTGTTTTCAGTGGGAGGGCTGTTTCAAATCACCTGCCCAACCCTGTTCCCGCCAAGCGCAAGATACTCTGATTTTCTTAATAGAATTTATCCATCAGAAATTTCCCTCCTTGTGCTTAAATCTCATGGTTATTGCTTCCCTCATGTTCTGCCTTGATCACTTTTTTTTTTTTTGGTCTTTTTGCCTTTTCTAGGGCCACACCCCCAGCATATGGAGGTTCCCAGGCTAGGGGTCTAACAGGAGCTGTAGCTGCCGGCCTTCGCCACAGCCATAGCAACGCAGGATCCGAGCTGCGTCTGCAACCTACACCACAGCTCACGGCAACGACAGATCCTTAACCCCCTAAGCAAGGCCAGGAATCGAACCTGCAACCTCATGGTTCCTAGTTGGATTCGTTAACCACTGTGCCACGACGGGAACTCCCTTTTTTTTTTTGCTGCCTTGATCACTTGTGTGTCCTCAAGTCTTGACCAGGGTGCCCGGCACAAGGTCGGCATCGAAGAAATGACTGAAAGACGAGCGTCACGGTAAGAGCAGTGAAATGCTAACAGCGAAAGATCTGAAACGCGGGCTGCAGGCCGCCTCTCAGCTGACGTCTCTGCGCTAGTCTTTGCTTCTCCAAGTCATCCTGCGAGGTGCGCGCTGGAAGATTTAGCTCCGAGAATACCTCCCCACGGCCTTTCCCACAGAGACCCTATTTCCTAGCCTGGTATCTGTGCAAGGCTGGCCGTTAACTCCTTTTCTATTCTTGCGGCATCCTGTGCTGTCCCCAAACCGGTGGACTTGGCATTTCCCAGACACGCGACCCATCTCTGCCCTCACTGATTCCTCTGACTCGGCTCTTCCCACAACCCCTTCCTTCTGTTCCCAGCTTACCCTTCCTGTGACACCATTCAAATTCCACTTCCTCTGAGCTTGCTTCTCTTGTTCCCGGCAAGAAATAATGCTCCTTTCTCTGACCGCCTCCCCCCCAGAGTGTTTGGGAGGGCTTCCTAACACCTCTCATCACACGCTTTGCGTTACAACCACTCGTAAGCTATTTACGTGGATTAAAACATCCCCCCAAGCATTGACGGTGCAACACTCAGTAAGTTTGAACAGAAGAATGGATCAGCCAAACAGGCTTAGATTATCCTGGGATAATAATAATACCCAGGACCTCAGTACTACAAGGGGCTCGGTCCATCCCAGCCAGAAATGCCTTACCTTTTAGGCTCTGGGAGACTTCCTTTTCTTTGCTTTAATTTATTGTCTTGAAGTAGATTTGATTTACAAAGTTGTTGGTTTCTGCTGTACAGCAAAGTCATCCGGTTACACATATATACATATTTTTTTTCATATTCTTTTCCATTGTGGTTTATTGCGGGATACTGAATATAGTTCCCTGTGCTCTACAGGAGGACCTTGCTGTTTATTCGTTCTGTATGTAACAGTTGGCATCTGCTCATCCCGAACTCCCAGTGCATCCTTCTTCCACCACTAGGAACCAGAAGTCTGTTCGGTACGTCTGTGTGTCTGTTTCTGGTTCACAGATAAGTTCATTTTTGTCGTATTTCAGATTCCACATATAAGTGATGCCGCGTGGTCGTTGTCTTTCTCTTTCCGACTTACTTCACTTAGTATGAGAATCTCTGGTTGTATCCATATTGCTACTAATGGCGTTATTTCATTCTTTTTTATGGCTGAGTTGTATTCCGTTGTGGATATGTAACAGATCTTCTTTACCCATCTGTTGATGGACATTTAAGTTGTTTCCATGTCTTGGCTGTTGTGAGTAGGGCTGCTATGAACATAAGGGTGTGTGTATGTTTTTGAATTATAGTTTTGTCTGGATATATGCCCAGGAGTGGAACTGCTGGATCATATTGTAGTTCTATGTTTAGTTTTTAAGGGAAATTTCATACTGTTTTCCATAGTGGCTGCACCAATTGACATTCGAGCCACCAATGTAGGAGAGTTCCCTTTTCTCCACACCCTCTCCAGCATTTATTTGTAGATTTTTTTTTTTAATTGATGGCCATTCTGACCAGGGAGAGGTAATACCTCATTGTGGTTTTATTTATTTATTTTTGCTCAGATGGCTTTCCTGGGCCAGGGATCAGATCTGAGCTACAGTTGTAAGCCACAGCTGTGGCAACACCAGATCCTTTAATCCACTGTGCTGGGCCAGGATTCAAACTTACATCCTGGCGTTGTACAGGCACCGCCCCCAATCCAGCTGCACCACAATAGGAACTCCCCTTGCGGAGGTTTCAGTTTTAGAGATTTCTTTTTTTTTTTTTTTTTAGTTTTAGAGATTTCTGAAGATGGTTAAGTGGGAGGTAGCCGTGCCATTGGTCACGTTGTTTAAAGTGACTGTTCTCCAGCTGTTTGATACCTTTTACAGAATGGTTGGGGGCCTGGTGTTATTTATGTATTTATTTTTTAAATTCTAAAGCACTTGGAGAATTTCTTCTGAGGACTTGCTGTGTCGCAGGAGTGTAGAACTAAAAGTTAATGCTAGTGACACCCACACCAAAGGGACTGACTCACATTTTTCTGTCAGCGGTTCCTGTAACCTTGTGTTGAATTTCTCATTTGTACTATTACTCCAGTAAGTGCCACCACCCTGGAAAACAGGAACCCAAGATAGCATTTCTGTTGTTTCTAGAGGCTCAGTTCTTGAAGATGGAAAAATTCCAGGTTATAAAACCGAGTCTTTGAAATGCTGGGCCTTCAACATCATGTGGCATTTTTTCTTCTGAAATAGGAACTGACTGCTGTTATGTGACTAATTACATTCATTGCAACAAATGGACAGCATTATCATATTGGGTTGACGACTAAGAACCTTCTAAAGCCTGCAGGAAAATACTTGTGATGATGGTTGGGTTCCCTCTGCTGCTCTCCAAAAGACCTGTAAGAGGAGGAGGGTTACTGCTAGTGGTATTCCTGCAGTACCAGTACACAAATCGAGAAGATGGATTTGATCAGTTCATGCTTTTGACCCTCCCTTCTGTTCAGGAGCAAAGTTTGAGTAATGAAAGAAAATCCTCTTGAAAGTACAATGTTTTGAGTGAATCTGAGAGCTAAGGGAAAAACGGAGGCAAAAGAGGATACACAAAATATATTTGAAATTAAATTTCAGAGAGAAGAAACTCTCTAAGGCAGGAATGTCATGGGCCAGGAAATCTAAACTGGATGCCAGAAACCTGGACAAGGACCCAGGAGGTCCTAAGTGAAGGGATTCAGGGCTCAGCGACGGGATGGTGCTTGAGAAAATTTCCGTCTGCTTAGGGGTTAAATCAGGCAATGTCTCATAGGATCTCAAGTCTGGCATCTTGTCGATAATGTTGGAGGCATACTGGTGTGGAATTTGTGGTACCCCAACAAGGGGACACACCTCAAACCCATTCTTATCACAGACACAGCCAGAAAGCCAAGCTGCTCTGCTCACCCAGAATCGTGGCCCCATCCTGCCCCGGGCATCCCCAGTCAGACCCAATCCCCAAGCCCAACCTCACCTCCAACCTTCAGAGGAACCTCCACTTGGCCATCAGCAGAGTCCCAGCTCAATCTGCTTCCTTTAAGAGCCCGGGCTCGCCCGGAGAATGGTCCCCAGCAGCCTGGGGACACTGGCACTGTTTCTCTCTCACACCTCCCGGACCTTAGGACCCTAAGCAAAAGCTGTTTTTTGCCTGGGTCACCATGGCCCCGCGCAGACCATGCCTCTCCCTCTGAGTTTGCACAAGCCCCTGCGGCTCCCATGCACAGACTTCCAGGACACGCACACCCACACACACCCTAACATACTGAAGTCTTTAGCTCCTGGCTCCCTCACCACTCGGGTGATGCAGCAATTTTTTTGGCCTCTTCAGCATACACGGAGATGACACATTCACCCCACTGACCTTTCAGCCCCAGACTCCTCGATGGTCCAGGGAGCAGCCACCCACAGGCAGGTCACACCTGGGATTAGGTCACCATATGCCCCCCTTCCCGTGGCTCTCATTTCACGTCCCTCTCACCGTCCGTCACACCTCCCTGCCCTGCTGCTGCTCCTGTTCAGACGCCTCCACACACGATCCTTCAGCTCCGTCGGCACCGGCATCCGCTGGCCTGCTCTCCCTTCCTGATGATTGGCAAACCTATCAGCACTTTGTCCCCTGCCACCCCGTCTCACCTCCCTTGTTTATGCCTCTTTTGTCCTGAAACAGTGTTCTTTCTCCTCAGGACCCCTTTCATCAGGGATTAGCATCTCCTGTCCTCGGGGAGAACTTTCTTCAGATGCGGTACCTGCTGCGGCTGGGTCGTCCTGGCTCCTCGGAGCCAAATGTGACATTTTCGGGGATTTTGCAAACTCTTTGGCATAGTGTGTGGATGAGTGGGAATTGGCTGTGCAGATATTTTTTATACCAATGCCAGTGGAAGCTTTCCATTTTCAAAGGGGGTTCCTTAAACCTGTCCCAGCTCAGTGGCGTCTTGTCCCACACCCTTCTGCCACCACCGTCGCGTTTCTCAGCTGCCCCTCCCTGCCTGGCCCCATACAAGCAGAACTTGTCAAGAGTTGCCCACAGCGTGACTTCCTCTCACCCACTGGCTCCTCAAACCCACTCCAGCCTCGCTTCCATCCTTGTCGGAATTGCTGGACTCCTCCATGATATAAATCCAAGGGCCAGCCCTTCTCTGTTTTTGTCTTACTTGACCTTGGCATTCAGCTTGCCTACCTACATCCTCATCTTCAAACACGTTCTTCTCTCGGCTCCTCCGATGCTGCACGTTTCTGAGTTTTTCTCCTGCTTCTCTTGCTGTTCTTTCGCAGACTCTGTTGCAGGCTTCTTCCTGCCTCCCTCAGACAGGCAGACAGACACACACACACGCGCGCACGCGACTGATAAATGTTGGCTTCCAGTGTGGTTCCAGGCTCTCTCCTCTGCTCTTTCTCCCCATGTGCTACTAGCTTGTGACTTACAGGCTAAGAGGTCCTAAAAGGATGCCTCGGACCTCTCCAGCCTCCTGACTCCATCTAAGTGGCTAATTGACTGCTCTGCCTGGATGCATACTTTGCTTTAAGAGTGACATGTCCTAGGGGCAACTCTTTCTTTTTTAATTGAAGTATAGTTGATTTACAATATTGTGCTGTCCAGAAAATTGATATGTGTATGTATGTATGTGTGTGTGTATATATATATATATATATATATATATATATATATATACACACACACACACACACACACACACACACATTCTTTTTAAAATATTATTTTCCGTTATGGCTTATCAGAGGACATTGAATATAGTTCTGTTGCAGGAAGGCGGACCCCTTTCAGGACCCAAGAATGGGCTCTTGTTTGACACTTGGGAATAAACTGTCCAAGGAGACATACATGCTGACAAAGCAAAGGACTTTATTGGGAAGGGACGTCCAGTGTGAGCAGCAGGGTGGCGGAACCCAGGGGTGAGGGACCCTCTTGTTGTAAAACCTGAGGCTGCCACTTTGCTCGCAATCTCAGGTTTTATGGGAAGAGGTTAGCTTCCAGGTTGTCTCTGGCTAAGTGTTCTTGTTCGGCCCATCCTTGGTCTGGCTCAGGGTCCTTCTTGGTGGCAGGTGCACCTCAGCCAAAATGGATTCCAGCGCCAAGGATTCTGGAAAGTTGGTCATCTCCTCCCTCCTATTGGCCCTTCCTGAATTCTTCCAGTTTGTCATCTGGGCAGCCTCTCAGCAGAGCCTCCTGCTGTGAGACAATTTGTGCGAGCGGCTACTATCATGTCTGCCCCAGGTGGACAGTTTCCGTCACCAGTCCCCCAACATTTCCCTGTGTTGTACAGCAGGACCTCATTGCTTATCCATTCTGAATATAATAGTTTGTATCTATTAACCCCAAACTCCCCATCCATCCCGTCCTCCTCGGAAACCACAAGTCTGTTCTCCATGTCTGAGTCAGTTTTCTAGATAGGTTTCATTTGTGCCATATTTTCGATTCCACATATGATTAAGTGATATGGTATTTGTCTTTCTCTTTTTGACTTACTTAGTATGAGAATCTCTAGTTGCGTCCATGTTGCAAGAATGACATTATGTAGTTATTTTTCATGGCTGAGTAATATTCCATTGTATATATGTACTGTGCCTTCTTTATCATTCATCTATTGATGGATATTTAGGCTGTGTCCATGTCTCGGCTATTGTGAATAGAGCTGCTGTGAACATACAGGTGCATGTATCTTTTTGAATTAGAGTTTTGTCCAGATATATGCCCAGGAGTGGGACTGCTGGATCATATGGAAACTCTAGTTTTCTGAGGAGCCTCCATACTGTTCTCCATAGTGGCTTCACCAACTTATAATCCCACCAACAGGGTAGGAGGCTAAGTGCATATCTTGATTCCTTCACCCCGGCAAACCAGTGTTTCTTCCAGTTTCCACATCTTGGTAACTGGTAACACCATTCAGCCACTTGCTCAAGCCAGAAAGGTGGCCACCATCTAGGATCTCTCCTCCATCCTCAACCTCCCATCCAAGGCATCGGCAGGGCCTGTTGCTTCTACATACATCTCAGCTCCCCACCCCCCAACGCCCCCCATACAGTGTTCCCAGCCACCCCCATGCCTCCCTGTATGCACCCAGTGCTCCTTAATGGTCTTATTTCCACTGTTGCCCTGCTGAAAATACTCTCTGCAAAACAGCCAACATAAACATTTAAGAAGGAAAATCCTGGAAATTGAAAGTTGTTAAAATTTTAACAACTTGATAGCGTTCCCTTCTGGTGCAATGGATTAAGGATCCAGCATTGTCACTGAAGCAGCTTGGGTCACTACTATGGTGTAGGTTCAGTCCCCGGCCCTGGAACCTCTACACGCTATAGGCAGGGCCAAAAAAAAAAAAAAAAAAAACACCCCAAAAAACCCAAAACAAAAAATTTTAACAACTTGAGGAATACACAAAAAATAATTATTTCACTACTGAAATTGCCAATTACAAGAATGTGACCATTGATACATCAGTCTTTTTAACTGTGTAGACAACTTTGTATCAGAGTTCAAGAGGGAAAGTATAACAGCAAAATTTGATGGGACTTAGTCTAATGGAAGTTACTTATCTTTTGATGGATGAGTTTGATGGAAATTATTTATCTTTTAATTTGCATGGGTACCATTTTATCTCCTTTTGTGTAAAGAAATGGTTCCGGTTATGTTAATTTAGGCTTTGAAGTAGCAGCTGTCATTTAAAAGCGCCAATGCATGCAAGTAGAATTTTTTTTTTTTCTTTTTGGCCACATCCACGGCTTATGGAAGTTCCCGGGCCAGGGACAGAATCTGAGCCACAGCTGTGACCTTTGCCGCAGCTGCAGCAATGCCGGATCCTTAACTCTCTATGCTGGGCCAGGAATCGAACCTGCACTACCATAGAGACAGCACAGAAGTCCAGGATTTTAAAATGTAAGCTTAACAGTATTTTTCTCAATGAACACCAAAGTCTTTTGCATATAAACTACGAAAATAAAGCTCCTGAATATAAGATCTGCCTGAAATGATCTAATCAAATTTAAATTGCCCAACTAATGTCTGTCCTTTGCTAGGGCATTAAAAAGATTTAAACCTGAGAGAGGTTTCATATATCTATGGACCTTGGTCAATTTAATTTTTAAATCAAACCAGTTACTTTCCTGTTATTAGCTTAGACATTAAAATGGCTTTTAACAATTTCAAGGATACATGGAAGAGTGATTCTCTTACCCTTGAAATTGTCAGTAATTTTTCTTTTGAACTTGCAGAAGTTTCCCTATTAACACGAAAGCCTCCGGAATCAAATAATCTTTTAAAAATGGAAACCAGATTGCTTTATCATGATGCCTAAAACCTTCCTATTAGGTCTCAGATAAGATCCACATGCCTTTCCTAGGCGGCCCTGCCTGGTCTGGCCTTTACCTTTTTCTCAACTTTATCCCATCCTCCTTTTCCTCGAACTCCATGAACTCCCACAAACTCCACAAGCACCAGGCACTGGTTTCCTCTGGGTCCCTGAGTCGCTCTCTGCTTTTCTGGTTAGTGTCCTTGGTGGTGGGGGAGGTAGTGGGGTTTTCTGGTTTTGCACAAACCCAAGGGCCTTTGCACAAGCTCTTTGCTCTGTCTAGGTACGTGTTCCCACCCCTCTTCTGCTGACTGCATCTCATCTTTCAGGGCTTGTCCCAAAGAACACACCACCTTCCCAGAAAAGGCCGGCAGGCAGAGCAACATGGGCCGATGGCTGAACTGTCCAGAAATCATCTCTCTTTAGAAGTAAATCAGGGAATTCCTGCTGTGGCTCAGCGGTAACGAACCCGGCAGAGTGTTAGGACCTTGCTGCCGGGGCCTCGCTAGTGTGTGGTTGGTCTTTCCAAGCTCTGCTTTTTCCCCTTGACAAGTGTCAGTCAAGCCTGCTGCCTGGGATCAGGTCCTCTGGAAGCAGAGCTGAAGTGGGAATTCTTGCACACAGGGCACCTCGGGACAGTGCTCTCAGGAGGGATCTGCAGGGAGGTGAGCCAATGATTCAGTTTCAAATAAATAAATAATAAAAAAAATAACAAGGGAGTTCCCATTGTGGCTCAGTGGTAATGAACCACCTAGTGCCATGGAGTTGTGGGTTCGATCCCTGGCCTCGCTCAGTGGGTTAAGAATCTGGTGTTGCCGTGAGCTGTGGTGTAGGTTGTAGATACAGCTTCGATCCTGAGTGACTGTGGCTGTGGCATAGGCCAACAGGTGCAGCTCTGATTTGACCCCTAGCCTGGGAACTCCTATATGCCACAGGTGCGGACTAAAAAGTAAAAGAAAAAAGAAGAGAAGAAAGAAATGATGCGGTGTCAGGTGCAGTCTCACCTCAGCCTCGTCCCACAGCTGCTCTGGAACTTGAATGGCAGCACAGAGTTGTTCCTCTTTGAAGCACGGTGTCCAGTCTCCTTTTAAAGAGAGAAAAATGAGAGTTCCCATCATGGCACAGTGGAAATGAACCCAACTAGCATCCATGAGGATGCGGGTTCAATTTCTGGCCTTGCCCAGTGGGTTAAGGATCCAGCGTTGCTGTGATGTAGGTCGCAGATGTGGCTCGGATCTTGTGTTGCTGTGGCTGTGGTGTAGGCACGTAGGTATAGCTCTGATTCAGCCCCTAGCTTGGGAACCTCCATATGTCTCCAGTGCGGCCTAAAAAAATTGAGAGACAAATAAAACACAAGATGGGAGGAAATCTTTAAAATCATCTATCTAATAAGGGGTTAATAGCCAGAATACATAAAGAAACTCTACAACCCAACAACAGCAAAAACAACCCGATTTAAAAATGAGCAGAGGGGAGTTCCCTTTGTGGCTCAGCGTTTAACAACCCGACCAGTATCCCTGGGGATGCGGGTTCGATCCCTGACCTCGCTCAGTGGGTTAAGGATCCGGAGTTGCTGTGAGCTGTGTTGTAGGTCGCAGACACAGCTTGGATCCTGCGTTGCTGTGGCTGTGGTGTAGGCCGGCAGCTGTAGGTCCGATTCGACCCCTAGCTTGGGAACCTCCACATGCCACGGGTGCGGCCCTAAAAAGAAAAAAAGGAAAATGAAAATTTTCTTCGATGTTCTAATCTAACAATAGTCTTTTAAACTTTATTACAGAGCAAGGAGATCCTACTGCATAGTGCAGGGAACTCTACCCAGTTTTTTGGAATAGACCAGGATGGAAGATAATATAAGAAAAGAAATGTATATATATGTATGGCTGGGTCACTTTGCTGTACGGCAGAAATTGGCACAATACTGTAAATCAACTATACTTGAATAAAAAATATTTAAAAATTTTAAAATTTATCACAGAGCAGATAAAACAACCCCCCATCCATTTACATAACATGCTACTTCTAATTACTGCAGGAGTAGAGCTGGCTTTAGGAAAAGAGGCCAGTTTGTATTTACAGACCAGTTGCGTGGCAACGTCTTTTTCTCCACAAACATCCTAAGATTCCATCTCTAATAATTAAACCGTTTTAAGTTTAAATGAGGTTTAACACCATGGTTTAGGAATTAGGTTTAATGCTACGTTTCAGCAGTGCTAATAAGCACATTCAGATTGTTAGGCAGCCGTTCTCCAGAAGCCTATCCGTCTTGCAAAACTGAAACTCTGTTCCCCTTAAGCAGTTTCCCACTCCGTCGGGCCCCGGTGCTGGAACCACCATCTCCTCTCTGTCTCTGTGGACTTAACTACTCTAGATGCTTCCTGTAAGTGGGATCATGCAGCATTTACTTATTTCACTGAGCAGAATACCCTCAACGTACATCCACGTCATGACGTGTGTTGTCAGTGTTTCCTTCCCTTAGGGCTCAATAGTATCCAATCACAGGTGTGGTTTCCACATTTTTTTCATCCATCCATCAGTAGACACTTGGGTTGCTTTCAGCTTTTGGCTGTTGTGAAAGCCATGAACCCAAGTGTCCAAATGTCACTTCGTCTCCTTGCTTCCAGTTCTTTGCAATAGCTGTACACCGACCTACCTCCACACCCAGAAATGGAGCTGCTTGGCCACACGGCAGTACCGTGTCTAATTTTGAGGAAGAAATGCTGTCTCCTCAGCTGCTTTGCACAGTGTTTCTCACAGTGGCTGCACCGTTTCACATTCCTCCCAACACGGCACAAGAGTTCCGGTTTTCCCCATCCTTGCCAATACTTCTTATTTTCTGTTGTCGGGTCTGATTTTTTTTTTTTTTTCTGTTTAGCTTTTTATAGGATCCATCCTTTTGGGTGTGACGTGGTCTTTTACTGTAGTTTGATTGGCATGTTCCTCACGGTCAGTGATATTGAGCATCTTTTCATGTGCTTCTTGGCCATGTGTGTACCGTCTTTGGAGAAATGTCTATTCAAGTCCTCTGCTCTTTTTTTTTTTTTTAATTTTTACGGCCGCGCCTGTGGCATATAGAGGTTCCCAGGCTATGGGTCAAATCAGAGCTGCAGCCACTGGCCTATACCACAGCTGCAGCAACATGGGATCTGAGCCGCGTCTGCGACCTACACCACAGCTCACAGCAGTGCCAGATTCTTAACCCACTGAGCAAGGTCAGGGATCGAACCCGCGTCCTCATCAATACTAATCTGCTTCGCTACTGCTGAGCCACAAGGGGAACTCCAGAAAATTCTGATCCTTTGGGGCGGCCCTTTCATCTTCAGAATCCCTGAGCTGAGATGGGGCTTCTCCTGCGGGCAGTGTGCCCAGCCCAGCCTTGCCGTGCGGACCCTCCAGAGAGCACTCGTGTGTTTGAATATGGAGCTGGCTACTGGGCATTTCCTGAACGAAGGTTCCAATTCCAGATGAACAAGACTGCCTCAGAAAGGCCACTTCACGGGGGAGGCGCTGCCTTCTCCCATCGTGAGCCTGTCTCCCCTGACCCCCCACCTCCTGAGGTATGGAGCAGGTGGGTTCCTTCTGACAAAGAGCAAGGCACTTACTCTTTTCTGACTTTGGTGAAAAGCCAAACTTCCACAGACACTCATTCATTCACTGCATGCTTACTGAATATCAACTCCGTGCAAGTCACCGAGGGTGACTACTGAAAATGAGGACAGAGCTTCTCCTGAGTCCGTTTTTTGGGAACATAACTTACAGACAGTAAATTTGACCCTTCTAGGTGTACAATGCTATGAGTTGACAAATGTCTGTCACATAACCACTACCGTCGAGACAGAGGAGACTTTGGGAGTTCCTGTTGTAGCTCAGCAGGTTAAGAACATGACTAGTATCTGTAAGGATGTGGGTTCAGTCCTTGGCTTTGCTGAGTGGATTAAAGATCTGTCACTGTCACAAGCTGCGGCATAAGTCACAGATGTGGTTCGGATCTGGTGTGGCTGTGGCTGTGGTGTCAGCCAATGGCTGTAGCTCCAATTGGACCCCTAGCCTGGGAACTCCCGTATGTCACAGGTTGCAACCATTAAAAAAAAGGGGGGGGGATACTTCTCTCACCCCGAAGAGTCCTCTTCTGCCCCTTTGCAAACAAGCCCTCCCCATGCTCCCTCACTGCCAGCACCTGGCAACCACTCCTCTGAATTTCATTCTTATCATTCCACCTTTTCCAAATGTCAAGTATGTGAAATCACATGGTATGTAGCTTTTGAGCTTGGCTTCTTTGACTTAGCGGAATGCTTTTGATATTCATCCATATTGTTGCCTGTATCAGTCAGTCATTCTTTTTTTATTTATTACTGAGTAATATTCCATGTATGGGGGTACCGCAGCTTATGTATGCAGGCACTGGCATGGTGAACATCTGGGTTGTTTCCAGTTTTCAGATTACGAATAAAGCTGCCACAAATATTTACACGTGGGTCTTTGTCTGGACACAAGTTTGCATTTCCCTTGGGTTAATACCTAGGAGTGGGATTGCTGGTTCATTTGGAGCATGTACTTTAAAATTAATAAGAAACTGCCCACCTGTTTTCTAAAACGGTTGTACCCTTCCCACCAGTGGTATATTCAAACACAGGTTGTTCTGCCAGCCAAAGCTTTTCACAGATCTCAGTACCTTAATGACTGCAAACCTACGGTCATGTTCGTTAAAACATCAGCAGTACGTGGCTATATCTTTCAACTTGCTCCTTATAAGCTGCGGCTCAGAAATATGCACTACTCAGTTGTTTCCATGATGCAGATATGTCTTTATGAAATAGTAATAGAAAAGTGCTTAAGGAGTTGCTGCTGTGGCGCAATAGGTTAAGGATCTGGCATTGCTGTAGCCGTGGTGTAGGCCACAGCTTAGGCTGGGATTCCATCCCTGGCCTGGGAACTTTCATATGGCCCAGTTTAAGAGATTATAGCAAGGCAGAGTTAGCCCTTTAGCAAAAATAGAAATGGGCAAGTAATAGAACAGTACCTGTTCAGAATTAGAAGGGATCTTAAAAGGTTTTTCTCCACCCCCCACCCCACCCCCATGGGACACCTGAATCTGTCTCAACCTCATTCCTGGCAAGGGTTCATCCGTGTTCCCCTGTGATCAATTCTCAGGTAGCTCCCTTCCCTCGAAGGCAGCGTAGCAATCTGGAATCTGACTGTCAACAAAGACAGGGTCAGCAGGAATTGTGTCCCCTGGGGGCGGTCACTCTCCCTTCCTGGTTCCTCAGCTCCTTTGGGGAATGGCAGCCAACATGCTTCCAGCCCCTGTTTTTATCTGACATCTCGCCAGGTATTTGAAAGCAGCTCTCACGTCTCCTAAAGAAGTCCCTCCGCTTCCAGGCTAAACAGCACCAGATCTTTCGACCATCCTCGCACGACAGGATTTTGAGCTCCTTATCCGTTCTGCCCCTTTTTTGTACGTGATACTGCTGTGTCTGGTCTCGTCCCAGGCTGCAGAGCCCAGGACTGAGCCCAGAGCTCAATGGGTCCAGCAAGCTCAGCGTAGGTTCTGATCCAGAGTCTTTACTTTAAAAAATTTTACGGTTAATGTTTTTTATAATTGAAGTAGAGTTGATTGACAGTGTTATCTTAATTTCTGTGGTACAGCAAAGTGATTTGGTTATACATATGTATATGTTCCTTTTCATCTTCTTTTCCATGATGTTTGATCACAGGATATTGAATATAATTCTCAGTGCTGTACAATAAGACCTTGTGGTTTATCCACCCTTTATGTAATAGTTTGCATCTGCTAGTCCCAAACTCCCGTTCCACTCCTCCGCCACCCCCCTTCCTGCTTGGCAGCCAGAAGTCTGTTCTCTGCGTCTGTGAGTCTGTTTTTTTCATACCTAATTTCACTTGTGTCATATTTTATATCCCACATATAAGTGATATGCTATGTTATTTGTCTTTCTCTTTCTGATTTACCTCATTTATTACGATAACCTCTAGGTCCATCCATGTTGCTACAGGTGGAATTATGTCATTCTTTTTTATGGCCGAGTAGTATTCCATTTTCTATATGTAGACCACATCTCCATCCGTTCGTCTGTTGATGGACATCTAGGTTGTTTCCATGTCTTGGCTATTGTGACTAGTACTGCCATGAATGTAGGGGTGCACGTATCTTCTAGAATTAGAGTTTTTTCCAGATATACTTTTAATGCAGTCTGAGGTCACCTTCACTTTTCTCACAGAGGTTTCTGAATTTACCATCAGCCACCATCTGTACAGCTGGTGAATTAGCCCTGTCTTTCCCCAAACCTGCATTTGCAGAATCAAATACTAGGAGACTGGAGAGAAGGACCTTATACATTCTCATTATAGATTCACCCACCGCCTTATTTGCTATGGCTTTGGGCGACCCTGATTTTACAGTCAGGTTTACTATATCAGCTTTGTGTCACCTCCCAATTTGATTAAGCACCTTTGTCCAGCCACGCATGTTTGTGGAGCCCCTACCATGTTCTGTGCGCAAGGCCAGGCACTGCAAATACAAAGCCATCTCAACTAGAGCCACTTTCTACAGGGGCTCCCGGGCCATAGTAGATGGCTATGTTGTGTACGCAGCTTCCTATAGGACCCCATCAGCAGACTCCTCAGAATACCAAGCATTCTGTCTTCAACCAGGCATTGACCCATCCGCTTGTAGCAGCATCCAACCCAAATGTCTCCATTTCACCCCCGTGGCTGGCGTGAGAAAGCTCAGAGAACATCTAGAAATCCAGATCTCTGGTACCTCTCTGCTAACTTAAGGGCCAGCGCACACGTTCACCACACCCCCTCCGTCCTCATCTCATTTTCCCTACTCTCCTAACGTTACATAAGCTTATTCACTTGGACCCAAAGATTACTGAAGTGTCCAAAGAGGAGGTAGTGGGTAATGAGCCCCTGCAGTGGCCCAGCTTACATCAACAGGTAAATAATAGGTGTGTTAATAACAAATGAAATTATCTTGTAGGTCTACTCCTTATTCCAAAGCAGTAAATTTTATGTCATTTGATCTGGGCTGTTGGAAATAGGGACCTGGAGCTGGACTTCTTAACAGGTTCTCCTTAGGCCGTGGAGACTGACACTCTAGACTCTTGTCGAGTTTCTGCAGGAGTAGGTGAGAAGAGGTCCAGAAAGCACCTTAGCATTGACTTTCAGAGGCCTGGACCTCACAGAAGCCAAAAAGACTGCTATGGGTATGCAAGCTCCAGATGGGAGAAAGTTGACTCCATTAGGTGTGCTTTTTTGTGAGGTGGTGGAGGTCCTGCACCTGCCAGCATGCAGAATTTTCAGGGCCAGGAATCCAGCCCCGGCCACGGCAGCGACCAGAGAGCCACAGCAGAGTTAATGCTGGGTCCTTAACCCACTGAGCTGCCAGGGAACTCCTAGGTATGCTTTTTAAACAACCATTTTATTGCACTCGTGGAGCATTTGTAGTTCTCTGGTTTGGAATTTGTTCCCAGCTCAATTCTTGCCCCCCCCCTCCAATGCCCTCACCCTGCTCTGGCAATGTGTTTACAAGAAGTCAAGATGTGGGGAGCGGGGAGTGTTCAGCAGCTGACAGCTCTGACCCTGAAGAGCAAACCTTTGGAAAAGAGCAGTTTCCTCAGGAAATTCTTCTTGGGCCTCCTCTTCCAGAAAACCCAGTGCATCTCAACCCCTGCTCTAGTAAGGTTTCCTGCAGTGCCCAGGAAACATGCTCCTGACCCAGAAGGTGACAACTGCCAATCAGTTTAAGTTTGCACTGTGTGTTTTTTTATTTTTTTTATTTTTATTTTTCCCACTTCCACTGGCAGAAACCCCCATCGGGGGAGCGCAGGGGGCAGGGCTCTGCTTCTGATTCCTCTGCGGCCAAGGCTGGGTGAACTCTTTGCAGTTCTGTTGTTTGTTTACTTCTCCCAGAGTTTTTGTTCAGCCCCGGGGAAGCTGCGACGCGGTCTCTCAGATGTTATTTATCTTTTCCTGCGAGGGACTTGTGACAGTCCAGGGTGTTGTGTATCCTGTAAGATTGTTTATCGTCCAGCCCATGTGCTGGCTGGAGCCGCCTCCTCGCCAGCACTTCACGTCCCGAAACCCCGGACTACGTGAGCGGGCGAAGGGCGGAGAGGTTACATTTGGGCGCTGCGATGAACCCGCGTCCTTTGGAGCCTGTAGCAACGTGTCCTCAGACAGGGGCTCTGACCCCGCGGCGCGCAGGTGAAACTGACCAGCCGCGTGTCTGCTCTGCCCGCAAGTCACCGCCGCGCCCTCCAGCGGGGGCCGGGCGGGGGCCACCCAGAGGCGCAGCGCCCTGGAGCCAAGCCAGGCGCGCCCTGGGCGCACCAGCTGCTGGCTGCCCCGAGTCGCCAGCGGATTAGCCCTGCTCAGGAGCTCAGCCCTTGAGGGGCCTCCTACGTGGGAGGCTGCCGCTTGGCCGCGCCTCGGGGTTCGCTGGAACCCGGAGGAGCGGGGTTGGCACGGGGTGGGTGGAGATGAGAATTGGGAACTTTCAGTTCTGCCTGTGACCCAGGCCCATGGAGGGTTCGAAATGAGCCCCGAGGTTGACATTGGGGGTGAGTTTTGTCTTCCCTGTTCAGTTCTCCTTTCCCTTCTTTCCATCTCTTATCTTTTCTCCTCCGTTTCCTTTTTCTTTTTGGCCCCTGGGAATGTTGGAGGGCTTGGTCTCACTTGCCATGGTCAGGAGCCCGGGGGAAGCGAAGGCAGGACGGAAAGAGGCAGTGCCCGTCTCTACCAGCCTGACTCTCTTTCCACCTCTCTGTCTCTCTCTCTCTCTATCTCTCTGTCTCTCTCTCTGTGTCTCTCTCTGTCTCTCTGTCTCTCTCTCTCTCTCTCTCACTTATGGGGAAAGATCAAACGTGCATGGCAGCCGAGGTCTGTTTTCTCAGGCGTCCTTCCCCCATCACACATTGTTAGCGGGACAATGGGCTCCTGTGTCAGTCTTGTTGGCACCAGTTTTGTAAGATGCAGGAAACAGCATTTCCTCTCGGCCCTGGAAAATTAACTTGGATCATGCTTTTCCCTTTTTATTGAGAATCCGCACACACCCCGGGAAACCCGAGCTCCTGGAGAGGGGAAGGAGCGGCAAGAGACAGCAATAGACATCCCACCGTCCCGCCCAGGTCCGTCCCCTTCCCGCTCAGCTCTCTCAGCTCCAGGTCTCTGCCAAAGGAGGAAACTCCCTGCGCTGAACAATGAGATGGGGCTGGATGTCTTAATGGTGACCCTCCCGCTGGGGCCATCAGGACCCGCTGTGCCAAGGCTCACGGCGCTCCTGCGCCCCGATCTGTTTGGAATTGGAGCTTGGCAGGAGGGTACCCCAGCTCTGGAGGTACCAGGGGGCTGCTCCAGTCTGTGCAGCCTAGGTGGTCCCCAAACGTGCAAATCTGAAGGGCTGCTAGACCCACAAAAAATCTAGTAAATGTGACCCTAGTTTGTGTTACTTCTGTTTTGGCATTCGTCGTACTTGGCCCTGAGTTAGTGTTCGGTGCCTTATGGAGTAGTACCGGATTGCACGGTCAAGGAGGCTAGGGGTGGGGGATGTCTTCTCTGTCTGCAATGATTACTGTAAATGTCACCAAACATGTTGACATTCGTGACTCTCCTTGCTCCCCTTGCCAGCAAGTCCCACTGCTCACATTTGTGGACTGGAAGTACTAACAACTGGCTACCGGCCATACCCATGGAATGTATTAGATGTATATGTAATTTATAATTTACGTGCCATTTCCTGCACGTTACATTGTGTATACACACACACACACTCACAGAACACATGTACAACAATATGTGTTTAGTAACTGCAGTCACAACTGCCAGCCGGCTCTCCTGGCCCCTGTCCTTGTTGAGGGTCTGGGATTAAAAGAAAATGGAAACTCCATTTCACATCCACCGTAGGTCTACCTGGGCTTCTCATTAATCTCCGTTGGCAACAACTGTTCCAATTTTTTGTGCAATGGATTTTTGCAAATATTATTTCCTATCAAAGGACAAATGCTCAGTTTTTAACGATGGATTCTTTTAAAAAAAGCAGTTTTAGGTTCGCGGCCAAGTTGAGCAGAAGGTGCAAGATTTCCCGTCTCACACACCCCCTGCCCGAACCCGGTGCGGCCTCGCTCATTGTCAGCATGCCCCACCAGAGGGGTGCATTTGTTACAAGTGATGAACTTACACTGACAAGTCATTAATCACATTTGTAGTCCACAGTTTACACAATGGTTCACTCATGGTGTTACACGTTCTGTGGGTCTGGATGGACGTATGTAAGCACCAGTAGGCACTTTTAGTGCCCTAAAAACCGTCTTGTAGCCCCTCAATTCATCCTTCTAACCCCTCGTTTGTCGAGAGTATATCATCAGGTCTAATTGATGTTAAGACCAAAATAGAGAATGTCAAGAAAGCGCTTTGAGGACTTACTCGCCAACGTGGGCGGGGTATAAACAAGACCTATGGGCATTATTGATCTATGGTTGGCACTGGCTTCTAACACTTGAGGTTTAAATCTGTTCTTTTCCTGACCACCCACATCCACCCTGTTGTCCTCCTGCTGCAAGAGTGAAAGTTCTATAGAAGAGTATTTAAATATTTAACCCCCGAAGGGAAGCCAAAAAGGCACCTTGGGAAGCTTTTAATGTGAACACTGTCCTCTGATTGCTTTGATCCTAGTTACTTCGGTTCTTAAGGTCCACGGAGGTGAGCCGGAGGTAAAAGCCAAGGCCGTTCAATGCTTCTTGAATGAATGAATTAATGAAGGAGTGATCATATTCCATTTTTCATTGATATTTTATTTACAAGCTTAGGAAAGAGATTATAGCTTGTGGTCTATAGGAATAAATTTGGAGGAGAAATAGACGGAGCAGTCCCAAAGAAGGTGTAAACTGGGCGCATCTAACGGCTCAACAAACATTTTTTAAAAATGAAAAAGTTGGCCTGCTCCTGTGGGTAGCCAAGGTGAGGGGAGGCATGGCAGCAGAGTGTGAAAACCCAGTGGTGCTCTTAGTTCGCGTCTTAGGAGGGTCCTTGTGGCTTTTGCAAAATGCTGACTGCCCGTGGGAGCCTTACTGCTGCGGCTTTGTGATGGAGTGTGCCTCTCTGATTTGATCCTATCGTAGCTGGTTTTTATCTTTTCGTGTGTGGGTTCCCATCAGACTGTGAGCCCCTTCAAGGATCACCCTGAATCTTCGGCTCTCTCTGTTTCCAACACCTGGAGACAGATCAACAGATGTCTGACAGTGGCCGTGAGAATAAGCTAGTGACCCGTGTGAATGTGGAGGTCAAAAGTCATCGTGTAGCAAATTAAGTATGTCTAATGCCCTGCAGTGGCAGCTGTCCAGCGGCATTCCGTGGATGCTCTGCAGGGGACCAGTGGAGACGGGGCTGTCTCGGGAGCTTCTCCTAGGGTGCTTTTATGTTTGAGGTCCCGCTGCTCAGGACAGTTTTGCAGACATCCACCTGAGAAGAATGACAGCAGCGGGCAAGGGCAGGTTACCATCCCAGAGCTGTCATTGGAGGAAATATTTAAGAATGAACTTTCCCCATCACTCACCCTTTAAAAAAAAAAAAACTTTTGGAATAGGCTCTACCCTCTGCAAACTGGAAAGATAATCTTTCAGAAAATTAATGCTGAGACCTTAGAAAAACATGAGGAGGGTTTTAATCCTCTCTTCTAAATAGAAATAGTTACCTGTGCCCAGCAGCTCTGATTCAGGCTCCACTCCACCGACTGGTCCACACGCTGCTGGGCTGTTGGCGTTTCCACCTGACTTTTTGCTGCTGCCGGCCCCAGTCTTCTCCTAAAAGGATTAGTCCTGATTTAAGCTAAACAAGTCAGGCTTCCTGAATGGTGTATCTTCCTTGACAACCTTCAGCGGCAGGATTTCAGAGTTCCTGGGCAGCCGGCGAATGCAGAACGGTAGCGTCTCTGTTCATATCGGCTCATGGGGTAGGTGACTAGGGGCTGATCATTTCTTCACCGACTGCCGGAAGGGAGCAGTCGAGCCCTCCTTTGGCTCCATTAACTGAGTCAACGTGGAAGAAATTCATTCAAGGGGTGAACACGAGCCCTCTCTGGCTCCCTGGGGCATCCTGCCTCGGCCCTCCGCTGCCCACTCTGTTCCCGGGCTTCTGACCTGGCCCTTCCCACCCCGGTTTCCTGCCTGGGAACTTCTTCTAGGGCCGATGTCAGGCTCCTTTTCTCCAGCACTGGTCCCCAGGCTGGGACCTGGTGGAGAGCCCCTTGCCCATTCCCTCCTATGAAATATGCTCGCCCCAATCTCCCACTGTGGTGCCCTCTGCCCACATTTTCAGGTATCCTTTGTCTTCACCTTAGGCTGCTTCCCTCATTGCTGATTAATTCCTGGACTTGGACTAAAGAGCACTGTCATCTGGAGCTCCCATTGTGGGCTCAGCAGTTTAAAAACCCAACTAGTATCCTCGAGGATGAGGGTTCGATCCCTGGCCTGGCTCAGTGGGTTAAGGATTTAGCATTGCCGTGAGCTGTGGTGTAGGTCACAGATGCAGCTTGGATCTGCCATTGCTGTGGCTGTGGTATATGCTGGCAGCTGCAGCTCCAATTGGACCCTTAGCCTGGGAGCTTTCGTCTGCTGCACCTACAACGCTTTAAAAAAAAAAAAAAAAGGCACCGTAATCTGTGGACGCTTCTCTTAAGAATGCAGAGCAGGATCAAAGCTTCTGATCTCTGCTTCCCTTGTTGGAACACGGCCTTATTCCTTTTCATTTGCTTCAGGTTTTTTTGCAAGTATCTGGCCTTTTCTCGACTGGACCCAGTGATACCTCAAAACCTTCCCGAAACGAGGCAGATTTACATAAAAAAAAAAAAAAGAATAGAGCCATAGTTATAGCACCTGAAAAATAGAGAAACATGAATCACAACAAGACTTGACATATCTGGTGAGTTTGCAGTGGCCTCGCAAGTTTTAATCTGCAAGCCTAGCTTCCAGGTCTGTTTATTTTCTCCTGGATCCTCTGCTCACATCTTCAGCAAGCTGCTACCTGGCGAGCAGTGGGGCCTTAGGTCTTTCAATGGCTATAGTCACCCGCAATAAGAGTCAGTGAGTCCAGACGCATAGCATGGTGTTAATGGATCACGCCCGTAAAAGAAGATACCTTTCCTAAAGAAACTGTTAGTGTGCTAAACAGTCCTTTAAAATCTTCTGAGTTCCCTGGTGGCTCAGCAGGTGAAGGATTCATTATTGTCACTGCTGTGGCTCATGTTCAGTCCCTGGCCTGGGAACTTCCATGCGCCCCAGGCACAGCCAAAAACAATAAATTTTTTAAATAAAAACAAAATCTTAAACATGAATCTTAAAGAGCAATAGGAGACTACTGGCAATAAGTTTTCATTTTCAAATGACTCTACCCTGTCCTGAGTAGTTTGGGATCTAGAAGTTAAATTTACTGTATTACTTAAGACACAATTTAATTAAATAAAACATCTGGGTAAAAGACGGTAATAAAATGCAGTGCTTTGATGGTCAGTCATCGGCTGTGTTCAGCTCCTGGTCTGATGGATATATTTGAGTTGAAAACGCCTTTTTAACTCACCTGACACCTTTCAGCTCTGTTTGTGAGTTAACTCTGGGTTGTAATAACAGCAAGGCAATCCATCCCCAAAGTTGATGGACCCTTTTCTATAAAAATGTGTCCTCTTCCTCTCTCCCTTGCCCTCTTTGAAGAAGGTGGAAGGATGACATGTCATGCTCCAGCCAGCAGCTTAGGAGCCATGGTCATCTTCTCTCCGATCAGGAGAAGAATTTACATCCTGGCCACTTTATCTGGTCTTAACTCTTTGCTATTTGAAGGCAGAGTTCACTTTTAGACATAAGATATGCTGGCACACCCCTTCTGCACACGTGCTTGCGTGAGCGCGCGCGCACGCACACACACACACACAGGCATATACACCTGTCACCCCACTCAGGGCAAACCAATCCACAGGTTTGACTGAGCCAACAAGATGCAGTCTCTTGACAATTTCTCAAGTCTTCTGGACTTGAGAAGATTGACGGATGAGTCACTTGCTGGAGCAGCGCCGCCAAGCACGTAGCGTGGGCACACGTGTGGTGTAAACTGCCCAGTTGCCTGTTTCCTACCACAGTGCTAGGCAGTACCTGTCTTACCGATGAGGGCACTGAGGCTCAGAGCATTCCTGTCACCTGTCAGGACCACCCTGGTGATCCCTCCCTGCTGGGCAACAGAGGACGATCCATGCTCCCATTTCTTCTTCCTTTTTTTTTTTTTTTTTTTGCTTTTTAGGGCCACACCTGCGGCATATGGAGGTCCTCAGGCTAGGAGTCCAATTGAAGCTGTAGCTGCCAGCCTACACCACAGCCACAGCAATGCGTCTGCAACCCACACCTCAGCTCACGCGGCAATGCCAGATCCTTAACTGAGAGAGGCCAGAGATCGAACCTGTAACCTCACGGAGGGTTCAGCGTTTCTTAGACTCCTCGAGATCTACAGTTCCTACCACCGTCACTTCCCTGCCACCTTTTGAACCTAATCAAGGCATCTGGTCTCCAGCGCGCCCGAAGCCTGCGTCGCATCGCAGGAACCAAACAATCTTTTACATCCTCCCAGTTTGATAAATGAAAATGTTCAGTGAGTTTAGGAAAGGAGCTTAGGAAAGGAAGGAGGCTCCAAAAATTCCCAAGATGAATGAGGAGGTGAGTAAGTGTTGCAAACACAATGGAAGTCGTACGAAGAGGACCATGAATCAGGATTACCTCCGTGTCACCGTCCGTGTACCCACAGACACAGTGCAGCTGTGCCTGCGGTGGGGCTGCTTTCCTTCAGTTGCTAAATTAATCACCACTTTGGGGCTACTGTTTTCCTCTTTTCATTTGTGTGATTTCTCACGTATGCCCTCTAATTTTTTTTTTTTTTTGGAACGCATAATGACATTTTGTGACTTTTAATTGTCTGGCATAACGGCCAGCCGTACTTCTTTGGCAGACACTGAGAAATGTTGAATAAACTTAGACCTCAGATTTCTGGGAAGGCTGAAAATAGGGAAGAGTCCAGTTTGCAGCACACACAAATGAGGGAATCAGGGAGATGAAGATGCGCTCTTTAAAAATAGGTTTTAACAATTTAACAATAAGGGTTGCTTTTTAATTTTAATTAATTAATTTGCCTTTTTAAAGCCACACCTGCAGCATGTGGCGGTTCCCGGGCTATGGGTTGAATTGGAGTATACCACAGCCGCAGCAACCTGTGGCCTACGGCTTAGGGCAATGCCTGATCCTTAACCCACTGAGCGAGACCAAGGATCAGACCCTCATCCTCATGGATGCTAGTTGGGTTCGTTACTGCTGAGTCACAATAGGAACTCCCAGGGTTTCCTTTTTCAGAAGGCTTTGGGTTTAGAGCAAAATTGAGTGGAAATGATAAGAGTTCCCATTACCACCCCTCCCCCCCGTCAGCAGCCCCCACTGGAGGTACATTTGTCACAGCTGATGAACTTGCATTGACAGGTCATTGTCAGCCAGAGTCCACAGCTGACATGAGGGTTCGTTCTTGGTGCTGTCCCTCCTGTGAGTTCCGACAGCTAGACGAGGACGCGGGCCACTCAGTGCTCTCAGCGTAATTGCACTGTCCCTGGAGTCCTCCCTGCGCAGCTCTTCACCGCCCCCTCCCCGTCACGCCTCATGTCTTTACTGGTCCCCCAGGTTTGTCTTTTCCAGAATGTGGCGGAGTTGGAGTCACCCCGTGCGCGTGACTTTTCAGATCCGCTACTTTCACTTAGTAAAGTCTGACTTTCTAAACCTATTTACATTGGTATTTGCTCTTTGCATTTTGCTTCTGATGCTTGTTCTGATTGGCTCCTTCTTGCCAGCTCACTCGTAGTGTCCCTGGGTGTTACCTCAGCAGCACTCAAATGTGTTGCTTCTTATCTTTGGTTATATAAAGTATGATGGGAACTTCGTAATCGAAATACAGTGCTGCCTCCACTTGCCTGCCAAGAGTGACCTGGACCCTGTGGGGGGCATTTGCAATGTACGTCAGGGGCCCCGGTAGAGTGGACTTATTACTGCCAGTCAGAAACGATAGGTACGGAGTTCCCTCTGAGGCCCAGCGGGTTAGGAGCCAGCATAGTGTCTGTGAGGATGCAGGTTTGATTCCTGGCCTTGCACAATGGATTAAGGATCCAGCGTTGCTACAAGGTGCGGCGTAGGGCCCAGGCACAGCTCATCTCCTGTGTTGCTATGGCTGTGGCGGAGGCCAGCAGCTGCAGCTCGGATTCGACCCCTAACCAGACAATTTCCATAAATGCAGCCCTAAAAAATAAATAAATAAATAATAGACCAATAGGTGTCTTGTAAAAAGAGTTCCATGTAACGTGCAAATAGGAGCTGTGTTGAAAAACACTGCCTCTGCTCTCTAGTTTCATTAAGTTAGAAAGTATTTTATTAATCTATTATACCCAGAGAAAAACTTCTAGGAAATTTTTTTTTTCTTAGATCTTGTCCACAAATATTGAAAGCAATTCTCCGCCACCCCCTCTAGCGGACAGAACCCTAGGTTATCTTCGTACTTCAAGATGCAGTGGAATCATGAAGCTGCCAAGGGGTCCACAGCCTCATTGTTCAAGTTGCCGGACCCTTCAAACGGGTTCTCAGGCCACTGTAGACTGTGGAGCTCTTAACGGTCGGCGTGGCTCTTGAGGTGCCCCATGAATGACATGATCCTTTCATAGTAGTCATTAACATTTGTCGTGGGCTTTTAAGTGTCATTCATGCTGCTCACCGCTTCACAGATGATCCCACGTGGTTCCTCCAGCGAGGTAATACTGTTTCGATTATCTGCATTTACAGAGGAGGAAATGGATGGACATTCTGAGAGGTGCAGTCATTTACATCCAGCAGAGGCGGGTGCGGTTTTGCGGGCCGATGCATATGCAGTTTTAGAGGCCCCTTTAAGAAAAGGCTAACAAATGCGTGAACATAAATTGGGACAGGCTCTTGGGCGAAGGGTCCAGAAGCTTCAGCTTCCCATATGATTGGCCTCTGGCCCAAGACCACCAGCTGGGAACTGAGACTCAGACTGGGATCCAGGCACCAAGAAACATGAGTTGACCTCTGTTCTGCTGCCTCCGGTCAGGTGAACTTGTGCTTTCATGCTGAAGTTTTATGCGGTCTCCACCAAGTTTATCATGGAGCAAGGGAGAGAGGTGTCAAAGTTAAGAGAAACCACTGATATGAGATATTTAAGTAGAGGAAAAGGCTTCATTAATTTGGTATTTCTGTTCAATTCTATGCAAAACCTCAGTCATTTCTAGAGTGCCAGGGTTATACAAAAACATTGTTGATAAATCTTGACCTAACGAGTCAACAGAAAATAACTCCCTAATTTTCTTTTTCTTTCTTTCTTTCTTTCTTTCTTTTTTTTTTTTTTTTTTGGCCCTTTTAGTGCTGCACCTGAGGCATATGGAGGTTCCCAGGCTAGGAGTCAAATCGCAGTTGTAGCTGCCAGCCTACGCCACAGCTACAGCAACGCCAGATCCAAGCTGCATCCGAGCCGTGATGGGAGCCACTACGGGAACTCCCTTTTCATAATATATACAAACATCAAATCATTGTGTTGTACACCTGAAGCTAATGCAGTGTTCTATGTCAACTACATCTCATTTTTTTTTAAGGGTTAAAAGGTTAATACAGTGAGCATCTATATATACTATTCACTTTATAAAATCTCCCTGATTGTATTCCCTCTCTTTTGTTTTTATTACCCCCCCCCAATAACACTCTTTATTGAACTTGGTGTTCGGTTTAAATATTTTTAAATGTTCAAACTACTATGTGTTTTGGGATTGCACACTTACCTAGAAAATTATAACATTCAGAGAATTTAAAAATATTTTTTCAGAGTTCCTGCCATGGCACAATGGGTCTAAGAATCTGACTGCAGTGGCTCCAGTTGCTGCAGAGGTGCGGGTTTGATCCCCAGCCCAGCACAGTGGGTTAAAGGATCCAGTGTTGCCGAACTTGTGGCCTAGGTTCCAGCTGTGGCTCCAATTCAACCCCTGGTCCGGGAGATTCCATATGGCGCGGGTATGGCCATAAGACTTTAAAAAAGTGTTGTTGATTTTTTTTTTTAATATAAGAGTATAACCCTAAAAATATATAGTAATTTGGACACTTAAAGAGAAATAGGGGGAGTTCTCATCGTGGCTCAGCAGAAACGAATCTGACTAGTATCTGTGAGGACACAGGTTTGATCCCTGGCCTCGCTCAGTGGGTTAAGGATCTGTTGTTGCCGTGAGCTGTGGTATAGGTCAAAGATGAGGCTCGGATCTGTCGTTGCTGTGGCTGTGGTGTAGGCCAGTGGCTACAGCTCTGATTCGACCCCTAGCCTGGGAAACTCCATATGTCGTGGGTATGGCTGTAAAAAGACCAGAAAAAAAAATTTAAATATATATATAGTGTGAAAAAGATCACACCATAAGTGTAGTTAACATTCATCATTATGCGTAGTTACAGTATGTTACATAGTTACATATGGTTCTTGTGATGAGAACTTTTAAGATCTACTCTTGTTGCCAATTTTCAAACATGCAAACCCTGTTATCACCTATAGGCACCATGCTAAATATACCTCCCCATGACTTATTTCTCTTATAACTGGAAGTTTGTACCCCTAGAACCCCTTTACCCTTTTCTGGCAACCACCAACCCATTCTGTGAGCTTGGCAGTTTTTATTTGTTTTTTAGATTCTGCATATAAATGAGGTCCTATGATATTCGTCTTTCTCTGACTCATTTGACTTATCATATTGACCGCAAAGTCCATCCATGTTGTTGCAAATGGCAAGGTTTCATTTTTTTTATGGTTGAGTAATATTCCACATGGAATGTATACCATGTTTTCTGTAGCCATTCATGCATCAGTAGACAATGAGGTTGTTTCCAGATCTTGGCTGTGAGACATAGTGCTGCAGTGAACACGGGGCACAGATATCTTTTCAAGTTAGTTTTTTTTTTTCTTTGAATAAATACCCAGAAGTAGAATTGCTGGATCATGTGGTGGTTCTCTTTCTAATTTTTTGAGGATGGTACTGTATTTGAAGACTTTAATTTCTATGTGAGACCCAAGCAGGAGAGATGTGTTTTGTTCAAATTTGCAATGTTTGTGACACTTATCTGATGTAATTTGTCTGGTCAGTTTGTTTGGACAGCCTCACTCAACTTTACACGTGACTTACTTGACTCTTAGGATAGGAGACGAGATCTTCGTATTCTGTACAAGCTGATGTAATACCCTGATTCATTTCACGGGATCCTGCTCATAAAATGAAAGAGGTACTTGCAGAAGGCCCTTGTGGGGCTGGGCAACGAAAGTAAGGACCATCTGCATTGGACCTGAAACCAGACGGGACCAGATATCTTCAAGGGTCATAAGCTGTCCAGCTGTAAGCTCACCTGAGTTCCCGTCATGGCGCAGTGGAAACAAATCTGACTAGGAACCATGAGGTTGTGGGTTCGATCCCTGGCCTCGCTCAGTGGGTTAAGGATCTGGCATTGCCGTGAGCTGTGGTGTAGGTCGCAGATGCAGCTCGGATCCTGTGTTGCTGTGGCTGTGACTATGGCTGTGGCTGTGGCCAGCAGCTGTAGCTCTGATTCCACTCCAAGCCTGGGAAACACCACATCCCAGACGTGCACCCCTAAAAAGACAAAAGACAAAATATATACAAGAAGTTCACTTGAGTAGCAGATCTGATGTGTATTTGAGGTCAAAACCCTATCTTGTGGTAAAAAAATTCCCATGTTAATGAAAGTATTCATTTCCTTGAAAAGACAAAAGACCAAAAAAAAGTAAAAAAAAAGACTTGTTTTTCTCTACCTATAAATTGCGCCTATAGAGCTCCTGGTTTGGTGTCAAGCACATAAATGGTTGTTTTCATGGTTATATCGCTTTACTATCAAGATACCTTTGCAAACAGGCATGCACAAGCGTCCGGAGGAAGGCGTCCTGAATGCTTACTGTCAATACCAAGCGGTGATGTTTGATGGGACAGAAGTTGCTATTCGTCAGATGGGCTGGATTGAGCTGGGCTCCCTCTGCTGCTTTTCTTATTAAGAACAGGCCCCAAAGAGCTGGCGGTGGGAGAGCTGGTGATGTGGGGACATCCGCGGCTGGTTCCCCAAAGCCTGGTGCCCTCCTCCCCCTGTCACCTGGTCCGTTTTGATAGGTTCTGTTCCCCTTTAAGATAACGCTTCATAGTTTTTGTAACTTGATTTTGCGGTTAGAACGTTCAGGGTGAGAATAGTTTGGAGTTGCTCAGTGGTGTGTAGTCCGAGAGCAATAGCCCTTCAGCCTCTATTCTGCCAGACTAGACTCGGGAGTACAGTTTCCAGCTTCAGGCGTCGTGGTAGAGACACGATGGGAAAAGTCCCGGGTCACGCCACCTGCATCCGCCACAGCGTTACGAGTCTCAGTCACGGCCCCATCACCTTGTTTCCAGCCCGAAGCGTCACCTGCAGGGGCCAGTAGAGCTAGCTGGTTGACTAGTTCATAACCCTTCCATGAAGGGCTGGCTTTTTTGTGGGGCCCAGAACAAAAGGAAAATGCAGAATTTCCAAAAAAGCTTTAAGAACTTGAGGATGGCTGCAGCGGAGCGGTACCTCCGGCACGGCCCTTCCGCACAGGGGACCCGGACTCTATGGTTGTACCCACAGAAGTGGTCCTGCTCCAGGACGTTCCTCTGATGTCTGTGTCTTTGGGGGGCTCATTAACAGAATTATTGATGATGACAGTTCAAGTAACAAAATCATGTTTTTCAACCAAGATAAATCCATACTTTCTGTGCTTGTCTTCTTTTTAAAATTCAAATATACTTTCTTTTTTTTTTTTGTCTTTTTGCCTTACCTAGGGCCGCACTGGGGGCATATGGAGGTTCCCAGGCTAGGGGTCTAACAGGAGCTGTAGCCGCCAGCCTTCGCCACAGCCACAGCAACGCGGGATCCGAGCCGCGTCTGCAACCTACACCACAGCTCACGGCAACGCCGGATCCTTAACCCACTGAGCGAGGGCGGGGATCGAACCTGCAACCTCATGGTTCCTAGTCGGATTCGTTAACCACTGACCCACGATGGGAACTCCCAAATATATTTCCTGATGTTTTGTCTTTCTGAGCAAGCGATGGTGATTAAAAATATCTGAGTACCTGTTTTTCTATCCTCTTAATCATTTTACAGTGGAATGTACTCTAAATCATCTCTAATATCCTTTGAAATTATGGATACCAAAATTAGACACAGCATTCCGATATGCCCTGAAGGCTGACAGGAGTTTAAGACAGTGGAATCGGTCAATCAATACGATTGCAACATCAGAATGTCCAGTTTTTCTCTTTGATTTGCTGATAGTCTTATTTAGAATTCCTGGATCTACAATTCATAATGAAACCAGCTGTATCCTTATTTGTTTTTGGAATCAGGGCTACAGTAACTTTACAAAACAAATCCTCCTCCCGCGATGGGTTTTAGGAGATAAACTGGTTCTTGAAGCTGTATTAAGCCAGACCTGAAAGCTGTGAGAATACGTGTTTGGGGAACAGGCTCTTTAATGGTGATCATCTGTTTGAGTTTCCTAATTTCTCTTCTCAAGAAGTTTTAATTTCAAGTTAAAAATAGAGTAGGAAGAGGAGTTCCCATCGTGGCTCAGTGGAAACGAGTCTAACTAGGAACCATGAAGCTGTGGGTTCGATCCCTGGCCTCGCTCAGTGGGTTAAGGATCTGGTGTTGCCATGAGCTGTGGTGTAGGTTGCAGAGGAGGCTCGGATCTGGCGTGACAGTGGCTGTGGTGTAGGATGGCAGCTGTAGCTCCGATTTGACCCCTTGTCTGGGAACCTCCATAGACTGCGGGTACAGCCCTAGAAAGCAAAAATAACAACAACAAAAAATAAAGTAGAAAGAAAAAATAATTGAAACTTCTATCATAATTTTAAGTGTTTTGAGACGTATGTTCAATCTTTTTTGAGAAAAAAAGTCCACTGTGATAATTTTGTCAAGATAATCCATGGAGAAAGTATAAAAATGAAAATTCTTTTTGAAGTCACTGCAAACCTCACCATTAAGAAATAACCACCATTAACTAAATCAACCTTTATGCCAGACAATTTGCAGGGCATTACAGACAGAAGGATGAATGGATGGATGATGGATGGATGCATGGGTATTTATAAATGCTGTTTTTAGGTAGATAGCCAGGAATATCTGTAAGTACTGTTAGTTGTACTTGAATTTATTCGAAGAAAAAAATTAAAATCAAACTGAATTGCAAATGAATGAGATTAAGTTTTCTCAAAAGTTTAGAGGAGGATTTTTAAAAATTCAGGTATCAGATCCATTGTGGGTTTTTTAAATTACATTAAAAAAAATTTAGGGAGTTGCCTTTGTGGCTCAGCGGTTAACTCACCCAACTAGGATCCATGAGGTTGCGGGTTCGATCCCTGGCCTTGCTCAGCAGGTTAAGGATCCAGCATTGCCGTGAGCTGTGGTGTAGGTTGCAGACACGCCTTGGATCCTGAGTTGCTGTGGCTGTGGTGCAGGCTGATGGTTACAGCTCCAATTAGACCCCTAGCCTGGGAACTTCCATATGCCTATGGTGAGGCCCTAAAAAAGCAAAAAAAAAAAAAAGTAGCATCAACTGACCCTCTGCCAGGAGAGCAGAGGACAATAGTGTCTTCCTGCCGCTTCTCTTTCCCTCCTGATCTTTGCCCCTGTTCAAAGCATCTACGCAGCTCTAACTCCCAGGGTCGTTTAGTATGTATGTATGTCTCCTAGCAGATTTAATGTTTATCTTAAATCCTTGTCCTGTGGTTTCCCCATTCCTGAGTTCTTCTGTTTGATTAACTTTCTCAGTTGGCCGGATTTATTGTCAAGTCCTGTGCCTTTTCCACGGACAGCCACGGCCTTACTGTTCCCCAGATTCTTTCTTACTTGAGAAATGTCTGCCTCTGGCTTCCTACGAGAACAACACCCTGGCCTGGTCCGGTGGCCCTTCCCTGAGAGCCCACCCTGTTGTCTTCTCTCAGTGAGGAAGAGGTGTGAGGCCAGTCTGATTTCTCGCCCTTAGAAGTAATTTTCTTTTATGCCTGAATATTCGATAAAATTTGCTTATCCCTAAAGTTCAGTGGTTTAATCAGAATATGTCTCCTCAGGGGAGTTCCCTGGTGGCCTAGTGGTTAAGGACTCAGTTTTGTCCCTGCTCTGATTCAGGTCACTGCTGTGGCATAGGTTCAGTCCCTGGCCTGGGAACTTATATGTGCCATGGGTGCAGTGTCCACCCCACACCAAAAAAAAAAAAAAAAAAAGTGAAGAGAGAATATGTTTCCTCTGTGTTAAGTTTTCCTAGAGTGAATTTGTTCTTTTGATCTTCACAGTCAGTTTTTTGTTTGTTGGTTTTGGGGTTTTTTTTCTTTTTTCTTTTTTCTCTTTAAGGGCTGAACCCATGGCATATGGAGGTTCCCAGGCTAGGGGTTGAATCAGAGCCACAGCTGCCGGTCTACACCACAGCCACAGCAAGACGGGATCTGAGCCACATCTGCGACCTGCACCACAGCTCACGGCAACACCAGATCCTTAACTCACTGAGCAAGGCCAGGGATCCAGCCTTCATCTTCGTGGGCACTAGTTGGGTTCATTACCGCTGAGCCACGATGGCAACTTCACAGTCACTTCTTTTATAGAATTTTTCTTACCTATTTAAAAAAAATAATTCTCTATGATTTTTAGATTCTTTACTTCAGGGACATCAATTACCGTAATCTTTTTTCCGTTTCTATGAGTGACTTATTCATTGCTTTACTGTCTTTGTCTTCTTCATATATACTATTTCAACTATCTCGTCTTCCTTTATGTCAACAATTAGATTTTCAGTGATATCTAGCTGTTCTTTCTGTTCCTAATTTATATCTATTATGTAATGACGTCTTTTGGGAGTTGCATTTGTTCCCCTATGTCTGCAAACTCTTTTTTAAAAATTCGCTTTGTTGTTTTACTATATTAGAATGGGCTACGAGTTCCCATCGTGGCTCAGGGGAAACAAATCCGACTATGAACCATGAGGTTGTGGGTTCGATCCCTGGCCTTGCTCAGTGGGTTAAGGATCCGGCGTTTCCGTGAGCTGTGGTGTAGGTTGCAGACACGGCTCGGATCCCGCATTGCTGTGGCTGTGGTGTAGGCCGGCGGCTACAGCTCCAGGGACCCCTAGCCTGGGAACCTCCATATGCCGCGAGTGCGGCCTTAAAATGCAAAAAGCCAAAAAAAAAAAAAAGATGATATGGACTAGCCTATGCTAGGGGTAATCATTACCTACAAATTCCCAGTGGCCTGTCATATATACGTTTATTTCTTTCTCATGCAAAGTCACTGAGGGGCTCACAGTTTTCCAGGGTAGTTCCTTTCCAGGAGTTAGCTCAGAGCCCAAGATACTTGCATCTTTTTTTTTTCCTTACAGTTTTACTGAGATGTAACTGACATGCCACATTGCGTAAGTGTGAGGTGCAGTGTAGTGATGTGACTTAAAGTCGTGAAGCGATGGCCATCATAAGTTTAGAGAATGAACATCCTTCGTCTCATAGGTACAACCCTGAAGAAATAGAAAAAAAAATGTTTTGCTCTTGTGACAAGAGCTCTTAGGATTTATTCTTCAAGGTACTTTCATCTAGAAGCTCTCCCAAGGCTTCTAAGATGCCACGGCGAGAGAAATAACAGAGTATAGAAGTCACACCTGCTGCCCTAGAATTCTCTGGAATTAGCCTGTGATTGTCACACGCCGCTTATATTTATTACAAATATGTACACTTTTTGCCCAGAACTTGTCAGATGTTAGTATTAACTGCAAGAAAGGCAAAGAAAAGCGAAATGGCTATATGGCCAGAAAGAAGAAAATGACACATGATTTGGTGAACACACAGCATTGTCCTTGTCCTATTTATCATAGGGTCCTTGAGCTCTTTACTGAATTCATGGGTTTTTTTTTTTCCCTAAATTATTCTCTAGTGTAAAGAGACTGAGTTGAGTTTTCTTCTTTCAGATGAGTTCTCTCCAAAGTTCAGCTTATCTCCAGTCTTGTGCTGGTCTGTCTGCTTCCTTCCTCTTTCTTTTCTTCTTTTCATCTCTCCCTTGGTATACTTGCATCATCGTCACAGTACGTTTGCATAGTTGTAAGGCTGGTTTTATTTTCATCTTAAGCAATTCTATCCAGACCTTGTATTTTCTCCTACAATGTGGGGGAGACTTTTTTTAAACTTCTTTTCCACTGTGTCTAAAAACAGTTTATCTGAGTTCCCTGGTGGCTCAGTGGGTTAAGGATCTGGTGTAGTCATTGCTGTGGCATGGGTCGCTGCTGTAGCAGCGGGTTCAATCCCTGCCTGGGGAACTTCTAACTGCTGCGGGCTAAGCCAAAAATAAAATTAAAAATTAAAAAAAATAAAAGAGGTTTCTCTTCTCCAAGTAATAGTTTGTGGGTTGAACATTTCATATTATTATTACCTTTTTTTTTTTTTGTCTTTTCAGCATATGGAGTTTCCCAGGCTGGGGGTTGATTTGGAGCTGCAGCTGCTGGCCTATGCCACAGCCCCAGCAATGCCAGATCCAAGCCGCGTCTGTGACCTACACCACAGCTCATGGCAATGCCGGATCCTTAACCTACTGAGCAAGGTCAGGGATTGAACCTGCATCCTCATGGTTCCTAGTCAGATTCATCTCTGTTGAGCCATGACAGGAACTCCTCATATTATATTTTTAAAAGAGGAATAAGGGGAGAGTGGGAATGGATGAGTTTATCTGTGGTGCTAAGTAGTACTTGTTGTGTTATGTGGTCCTTTGCTCACTTCTGAGATTTTGTTGAGGTGCTAGTACAGGATTCATGAGGTCCATGAGGAGGATGTTCTTAAGCCTGGGCGGCTTTTTTTTGTGACATGCCTGTCTGTTTCTCCATTGCTGCTCTTTGTCAGACAGAAGACGGAAAAGACGCAGACGGCCACATGGCTTAGTCCTCCCGAGTGGGTATTCGTGGGGGTACAGTAGGGAATTCACGGGCTCTCCACTCAAAGACAGGGTTTAGGGGAGGGATGGGATGACAAGTATGGCCTTGCTTTGATTCTCAGCACAGCTCCAGAGTGCCGTCTCCTTGGCTACTAATATTTAAAGCACGTTACATTAAGCTGTGGTTCCATCTTTGCCTGAATGCCATTAATGCAGATTTGGCACATGGTTTTCACAATTTTTTTCTTCATTTATTCAGGAAGGGAAATTCTTAGATGTGAATCTAATCTGTCATTTTAATTAAATTTAATTAATTAATTTATTTGTGCTTTTTTTTAAGGGCCGCACCTGCTAGGTTCCCAGGCTGGGGGTTGAATTGGAGCAGTAGCTGCCGGCCAACGCCACAGCAATGCCAGATCCGAGCTGCGTCCTACCCCACAGCTCATGGCAATGACAGATCCTTAACCCACTAAGCGAGGCCAGGGATTGAACTTGTGTCCTCATGGTTCCTAGTCAGATTCGTTTCCGCTGAGCCATGACGGGAATTCCACCACCTGTCGTTTTTAACCAAGCTGTTTCTTCAGTCCCCATTTTGTGACTTTTTTCTGTGATTGTCAAATTCAACTAAGTTTTCAAAAGGATGTGCATACTTTAGTTCAGGGTTTTGTTACGATTTTTAAAAACTTTGACTCTGGTGATTTAGCTTCTTTGGCCCTTTTGGCGTTATTAATATTGTATATTTTTACTTATTCTTTTTTTTTTTTTTCCTTATCGGTCTTGCTAGAAGATCATCTAGGTTTTGACTTCAAAAATCATAACAAAAATGGAAATTCTACAAAGGTTTAAGACATGTCCTCTTAGTGAACGTTTAGCATAGATGAGGACATCAGGAAGTTAAGATTTAAATGTAATGTCATTGATGAGAAGGTAAAATTGTAGTTTTAAGAGTTAAGAAGGCAAAACTAGGGAGAAGGAGTGCATTGGTCTGCTTGGGTTGCCATAACAAAATGACACGGACTGGGGGGCTTCAACAGAAGAAATATATGTTCTCGCAGTTCTGGAGGCTGGAAGTCCAGGATCAAGGCTGGGGCATGGTTAGCTGCTTCCTCTCTCCCTGGATGCCAATGGCTGTCTTCATCCCCGTATCTTTACATAGTCTTCCCTCTGTACCCATCTTTGTCCGTATTTTCTCTTCTTCTCAGGACACCGGTTATATGGGATTAGGGCCCACTCTAATGACCTCATTTAACTTTAATATCCCTGTCTGCACATACAGTCACATCTTGAGGCCTGGAGGTTAGGATTTCAACAGATGGATTTTGGAAGGACACATTGTAGTAGTTAGGATATAGCCTAAGAGATTGAAGAATGTAGTGGTTTGGGAGTTCCTTTCGTGGTTCAGCAGTTAACAAACCCAACTAGGATCCATGAGGATGCGGGTTCAGTCCCTCATCTCGCTCAGTGGGTTAAGGATCCAGTATTGCTGTGGCTGTGACGTAGGCCAGAAGGTGTAGCTCCAATTCTATCCCTAGCCTGGGAACCTCCATATGCCACTGATGCGGCTCTAAAAAAGCAAAAAAACATGTATATGTATATGGTTAGAAAAAGAAAATGTTATTTTTTTTCTCATGGAACAGTCTAGAAGAAACAGGTGAAACAGGGCTTCTTCTATGTCATCCGGAGACCCACGTCCCTCCTGGCTGTTGCTCCACCCTTCTCTGGACAGTTGTTCTCTCCCGTCTAGAACTTTGTGGACAGTCAGTTAGTGCTTGTGGAGTGAATGAGTGAATGAATGAATGAATGATGTGGTGTCTTCTGGGGCAAGAATGGAGGTGAGAATCTTGATAGAAATAAGTAAGTAGGAATTCCTGTTGTGGCCCAGCATGTTAAGGACCTGACATTATCTCTATGAGGATGTGGGTTTGATCTCTGGCCTCGTTCAGTGGGTTAAGGATCCAGTGTTGCCATGTGGCTGTGGCATAGGCTCTAGCTGCAGCTCCAAATCAAATCCTGGCCCAGACACTTCCATATAACGCAGGCAGAGCCAGTAAAAAAAAAATGCAGCAGCAGCAGCAGTAAACACGATTAAATATATGTGTTTGACCAGATTTGAGGACGCCCTAAAAGCCAGAGGGGACTCAATGGGTGCTGGAATCGCAAGGGATGAGGCAAATTCAACGCATTCATTTTATACAAATGAGGAAACTGAGGCTCAAGGACGTGAAATCATTTACCCACACAGCTAAGTCATACTAACTCAGTTCTGATTCCAAGCTAAGGTTACTGCTTTTCCTACCAACACGCAGTATTTGGATACCCCATAGCTTTTTACACTGGAAGTGACATGATGTATGCCAGTGCTCTGGGAACAGATTTTGTTCAGGCCGAGGGGAGAAAAGTGAAGATCTTTGGTTCTAGGAGACCTGGCCTGCCCGGTGTCTGGCAGGTGTGTGGTAGGGTCGTCAGGGAGTTAATTCTGATTGGCCTAAGCCGTTGTGTTAATTTCACGCCCCTTTGCCAATGATTGGTCTAGGGGTTGCCATGTGACCCAGTCTGACCAATGAGATATAAAGGAGATTTTGAGGGACAGCTCCTGGGAGAGTTTTTCTTACTACCCGGCAAGAGCAAGACTTCTTTGCCCCCAGTCCCTGACTTGAATGTGATTTCCCGAGTTCCCTGGTAACCTTAAAGAGATGGGTAGGCCTGAAAGACGGAGATGGCCTCCCTGGGTACTTTGCAACATTGGGGAATTGCCACATCCAAACTGCAGCTGCCTTCCCAGAGTCCTTACTACCTAAGGAGTAAATGTTAGCTGTAATTAACTTTTGTCTGTATTGCTGCAGTCACTTTTAGTCAAGGATGCTGTTACTTGCAACTGAAAGCATGTCTGCCTAGTCTGTTCATTATATTTGCTTTTTAGACAAGCATTTAAATGCCTACAAACGTCTTTGCCCTTCCATATAGTTTCTCAGCAAGAAAGCACAAAATAAAAATGCAGAACTGCGAGTTCCAGAGGTGTGCAGGGGAGCGTGCGGATGACCGCGCATGCCCGGGGAGGCTTCATGGCGCATGCGTCCCATGGGCTAGGATGGGCACAGTGGCCGAAAGCTGAACAGGCAGAGGAGGTTGTCCGATGCGTCACAGGCAGGTGGGAGGTCCCCGTGTGAGCCAGTGATGACCTGTCCTTCATGTGCCTTGGGGGACCAGGATTGCCATCTGCATTTAAACTCCTGCCTGAGTGTCGCCAGTCTCTCCGATCCAGGGGAAAGCTGTGCTCTCTGCTCTTCCTGTGGGCGATGGATGATGGAGCCAGGCACATACAGTTTGAAAGCTTGACACTGGAGAAGCATCTAGATAGTCCTTTCGCACCCCAGCTCTAGGCTGTGGGGTATGGCTTTGCTCTCTGGATGGGATCCCTGTCTTCCTACTGTACTTTCCTCCTGAGACTAAAATCTTTATCTCCTTTTGTGGACAGTGTTAATTTTGCTATCAGGGGACCAGGCCAACGGCTGGGAAATTTCCTGCGTGGCCCCAAAAGCATCTCTTTAGAAGCTAATGGTGCTCCTGGTGGCTTATTGCACATTTCCCAATGTCTAGGTGTGGTCTGGTTCCTCCATCGCCTAACACTGTCAACGGTGACAAATACCACACATGATGCAAAAATAAAATAAAGCCATGTTTTTAAGTGAGTCTCATCTGCAAGGCCTGGCACTGTGGCCCTATAGAGGGAAACCCGGTCACTTATACGCATGTGTCATTAACTTAGTCACGTGGTCTTACTTGGCTGCATCACTTAATACTTTGAGGCTTCATTTTCCTCGATTATAAGGAATGAGTCATTAGGGCTTTTCTAAACTGAATTCCTATTTTAAGTGGTTGGGGTTTTTTGGTATATTTTTTATTTATAGTTGATTTACAATGTTGTGCCAATTTCTGCTGTATAGTAAACTGACTCAGTCATATAAATAGATGCAATTTTTTTCTCATATTATCCCCCAACATGTTCTGTCCTGTGCTGTACAGAAGGACCTCATTGCCCATCCATTCCAAATGGATCAGTTTGCATCTGCTAAGCCCAAACTCCTCAGCCCATCCCACTCCCTCCCCCTCCCCCTTCCCCTTGGCAACCATAAGTCTGTTCTCCACATCTGTGAGTCTGTTTCTGTTCTGTAGATAGGTTCATCTGTGTCATATTTTAGATTCTACATGTAAGTGATAGCATGTGGTATTTGTCTTTCTCCTTCTGACTTATGTCACCTCACATGAGAATCTCTAGTTGCATCCATGTTGCTGTAAATGGCATTACTGTGTTCTTTTTTATGGCTGAGTAGTATTCCACTGTGTATATGTACCACATCTTCTTAATCCGTTCATCTGCAGGTGGACATTTAGGTTGCTCCCATGTCTTGTCTATTGTTAATAGTGCTGCAGTGAACATAGGGGTGCACGTATCTTTTTGAATTGTAGTTTTGTCTGGCTATCTGCCCAGGAGTGGGGTTGCTGGATCATATTGTAGTTCTGTATTTAGTTTTTTGAGGAAACTTCATGCTGTTTTCCATAGTGGATGTACCAATTTACAACCCACAAACAGTGTAGGAGGGTTCCCTTTTCCCCACACCTAGCATTTGTTATTTGTAGACATATTAACCATGGCCATTCTTACCTCATTGTGTAAATGGTTGTTTGTTACAACTGCCATTCTTTCTAGATACTGAAACAAGAGGATTCCTCCTGCTTTCTCCTCCTACACCTTTTTTTTTTTTTTTTACTTTTTTTGCTTTTTAGGGCCATACCTGCGGCATATGGAAGTACCCAGGCTGGGGGTCAAATTGGAGCTGCAGCTGCCAGCCTACACCACAGCCACAGCAACATGGGATCCTTAACCCACTGAGCAAGGCCAGGGATCAAACCCGCATCCTTCTGGATACTAGTCGGGTTCATTTCCGTTGAGCCACAGTGGGAACTCCTCCTCCACTACTTTGAAAGTGGGAGTGTTTTAAGGCCAGGAAACAAATGGGCAAAGGCAAAAAAGCAACCTGTCCTTTGCCCAGGAGCCCAGGAACCCATGGTAGGTCCAGGCAGGGCAGCAATGTTTTTTTTTAAAGAATCCTTTATCTATGGATTCTTCCTGGTCCTTGAGCACAATCAGATTTTGTGGAATGATTGAATGGGGACAGGAAGGGAATATCCGGTGGGCTCCAGAGAGGACCACATCCGCTCTTACCCTATCTGAGCCTTTCGAGGTATCTTGGCAACAGAGCCAATTTCAGCTGTGCTGATGGCGAGTAAAGGGAGCTTTTATCGCCACAGGTGCAATGCTCAGGGTAGCGCCGGGCCCCCAAAGACCAGCTCCACGGAGGTAGTGGCGACTAGCGGGACACTCAGGAAAGGACTCGGTGCAAGAGGAGGGTGGTGCGGCTGTCACCCAGTCTCCCATCTGCCAACCCTGGTGGGTCAAAGTTTTTGCCTATTAAAGCAGCAGGTTTTATGTTGCAACTTCAGTAGCAGAGGCGTATGAGGAGAGGGGCCAGGCAGCTGGACTGAGGCGGATGGAAAGGAACGGGAGCAGTGGAATGTGACCACATGGACTAGTCTCTACAGGGATGGCCGTGAAATGCCACCGCTCCTCAGCAGATGGACATCAGGAGTCGGGGCCAGCAACTGCAGGGTGTCCTCAGCATCAGAGAACACTTGAGGTCAGACAGGAGGCAGGGTCTCAAAAGATGCTTTAGGGTACGGGAGAGACGGTCTGCCCTCTGGGGACGAGGCTAGTGAGGGTAGACAGCATGGTGGGCCAGTCAGGGCCCAATCCCACGGGAGACCTGGAACTTGAAGGCAGAAGTGCCATCTACCCCGTGTGGACAAGCGGGGGAAGAGAGTGCCAAGGGCATGCCAAACAAGCCACTCATGTAGTAACAGCCAACACTTACTCGGTGTTTGTTTTGGTCCGGGCACTATCACAAATGCCTTTCTGGATCTCTCTTCATCTTCACAGCAGCCCCATGATTGCATCATCAGCCCTGCTGATGTCCCAAGGTGAGGGACCCGGGCCCGGGGAGGTTAACTGGTTATGCTCCAGGTCATATGTGCAGCGGGAGGCGGAGAACCCTTGGCAGGCTGGCTCGAGGCGCTGCGCCCCCCCCACACACACACACAAACACGCATGCACGCGCGCCACGTCATAGAGCAGAGGCGCTTTGCTTTCTGCTTTCCGTTACTTTCCCGAGTGCAGGTGACCTTTTGCCCAAAGGTGGTGATCTTGACCTGAGATCTAAGCTGACCTGCCGGCAAATCCATTCTGCATCCCACTGATTTATCAGATCTTCCCATGCCGGTCCAGTGGATGAAGCAATGAATGTGTCTTTAGGAACCAGCTCCCTCCTCGCTCTAAGAGGCTCCGCATTAAGAGACTAGAATGGCTAGGGGGACGGCAGGGGGGTGGGTTCTAAACCATAAGCCTGAGGCAGCCTTGGAGACTCCGGTTCACCATGAGCAAAGCTCGTCACCTCTACGCCTGTTTCCTTAAAGTCAGATCAAGTGTTTGGACTAGAGTATCTATGAGTTCATTTGTACGTTTGTATTTTATGATTCTGTCTTGTCTTACCCAGTCTTCTGGAATCTTTTTCCAACCATTGAAACGTCTTCCTGTGTTCTAGAAAAAAAATTGCCAATTGCCCTGCAATATTATCTTTCTGTGCCTAAAAAAGATAAAAAAGATTTATTGGCAACCTAGGATGGTTGCCAATAAATTGTTTTGTTTTTGTAAAAGCATAGTTTTTAAGATCCTAATAGCATGAAATGATGAAACTTGGGTTTCTCTCTTTTCCTCCTAATTTTCACTTTCTTTAATGATAACCCACTATAATTTCTGACTAAACGTAATGGAGAAGAAAGAGGATTTTCAAAGCTTGTTCGTTTCCCTCCTTTCTGTCATGTTTGGGATATTTCCCTTGATTCTCCTTTTAAAGAACATTCCTATTTTCTTGGTTTTTCCTTCTCGATCTTGCTTGTCTGTGTTACTTGTGGACCCGGAAGTACTTTTCAGATCGAGTGTATTTTTCAAACCATTGGTTTTTTCCCTGGTGACTGCTTTACACCTGTTCGTACCTCTTTATTAATGAACACTAGATTTGCTGAAAACTCGGGGAAATTCATGTGTCCTCATGACTGTCAGGAAAACCAAACTCTGGTCACTGAGTACCTTTCACCAACCCCCTTTTCTCTCTAGCTTCACTTTTTTTCTAGACTCAGAACCTAAAGTTTACTTCGGGCTGATATTTCACATTATCAGTTTTAGACCAGGGAAGAAAAATGTTTTATTGAGAAAGAATTTTGATTGATTTCTATTTTATTTTACTTATTTATTTAGTTTATTTTTTTTGACTGCAGCATGTAATGGCTTGATGTGGGATCTCAGTCCCCAGACCAGGGACTGAACCTAGGCTGCCATGGTGAAAACACAGAATCCTTACCACCAGATCACCAGGGAACTCCCAAGAAAATATGTACATAAGAAGAAGAAATCTGTTATTGTCTCAGGATGTAAAGAAAGGGAATTCCATTGGAATAAGAAACTATGCTTTGGCTGGGTTTTAAATGCCCTCAAGAAAAACCACTGTAATATTTCTTGATGCTTTGGGCATTGATACGCTTTATGTCTAAAGCCAAGATGTATATATCATATCTTGACAAGTAACTTTTTTTTTTCTGTTATGTATGTAAACAGGGGGTGTACTCTAAAACGCAAACAACGATTCTGAGATTTTTTTTATAGGTGTTCTAAAGAAACTTTTATTATAAAATTATAGAAGCAAAGTTATTTATCAGTTGAAAAATTAGTGGAAAGCAGCTTATAATGTTGGGCCTTTCGGGTAATAACCTGAAGCAGTGTCCTCAGTTTAGATTTTATGGAATATTATTTTTACGGACTATTATTTTTTCAACAGAAAAACCTAAAGCCACTCAGTCTACTCAGTCCTTCCCTCCACACTATATGAGGTGAGCTTGGAGGTCTAACCGTCTTAGAAAAGTCCAGATTTGGCAGATGTGGCATATGATGCCAGGATTTGCCAGGTTACGCACATGATGCCAGGTTTTGCTTCCGTGCAAGTTACAGGGGCTAGCTTCCGTGTTCCGGCTGACTGGTGGTTCATATGGGCTTGTGGTCCCGGGCAGGGTGGCTGGGCTTCTCCCAGACTTCTGCTGCTGCTGGCACGCCTGAGAAGTCCGTCTGGGAGGAGCCTGGAAGAGATGCAGGAAGGAAAGGGATGGTCTGCCCGGAGGCTGTGTCTGAAGCTAGGGAGGGGGGTGCTTAGGAAGAAGGAAGGGCTGAAGGGGCAGGGGGGCTGGCTCTGCAGCTCACGCCTGCTTACTCAGAGGCAGGAATCAAACCCATGGGTTTTAATAAACTTTCTAATCATAGCCCAGCCATTACATAAAACTCAGACGTTCTGGCTGTATAAGGTTTTGGTCCAGCGTGAGGCTACAGCAATCTGGCGATGAACTCCTGCTTCCTCAGAATGTCTGGACCCGAGCCAGACTGCCACTTAAAAGCCTGCAGGAAAATTAAGTAGGTTGCTTTCAGTTGCCTGCTCACCTCAACATCAAATCGACAAGTTCTCCCCCACCCCACCCCCCTCCTGGCAGTGCTCCACGATCTCGAACCGTCCTTGGAACCGCGGGGTTCTCTGGGGCTCTTTTCTCCCCCTCACCTGGACCGCAGTGCTAATTTCTCTCTCCATCACTTTGCGGAAGCCGTCACCAGGGCCGCCCTGCCCTCCTCTTTCCTTCCCATCTTTGTTCCAGTCCTGCCCTACTGCCTCTTCATGTTTTGTTTCTTCATAAACTGATTTCAGAATAGTCTGTTCCTTTCCTTTCAGCCTCACTCCCCTTTCATCCCTTGCACCGCGGCCCTAACCATCCGAAACCATCCCTTCCTAGCACGCTTACATTTACCTACCAAGTCATCAAGGTCCCTCAGCCTTACCTGCTGGAACTCGCCACCCGGTTCCCTGGCAACCTTCCTTCTCCACGGGGCTGCCCCTGCCCTGGACATGCCCCCTGCCCGCAGAGCTGCTGGCACAGATCTGTTACTGCCTTCAAAACCGTCTTCCAGTTCAGTGGTTAAAAATTCCTTCTACTCACAGTTGTATCTTGGTCTTGCTTTTAATTGCTGTAGAATTTTCCCCCTGGGTTCCATGTAAGTCTGGACTCCCCAGATAAACTTGTAAGGACTTCTAGGACAATAATGATATTTTCTATGCTGCTATTTTCAACAAGACTGGTCCAGGATTGGAGTTCCCATTGTCGCTCAGTGGAAATGAATCTGACTAGTATCCATGAGGACTCTGGTTCGATCCCTGGACTTGCTAAGTGGGTTAAGGATCTGGTGTTGCCTTGTGAGCTGTGGTGTAGGTCGCAGACCCAGCTCAGATCTGGCATGGCTGTGGCTGTGGCGTAGGCCAGTGGCTATAGTTTTGATTCAACCCCTAGGAACCTCCATGTGCCACAGGTGTGGCCCTAAAAGGACCAAAAAAAAAAAAAAAAAAGGACTGGTCCAAGATTGTGTCTGTGTGCAAACAAAAATGTTTATTGAATGAGGGACTATGTTTTGTGGATGATGCACCACGACACAAAACTTTTCCTCCGGTGCTTAGCCAAGTCACTGATGGATGAAGCTGGTGCAAGTCTCAGGTGAGGCAAGAATGTTGGGGTGTGTGTGTGAGAGAGAGAGAGAGAGGGAGGGAGAGAAGGGGGCTTGGAGGGAGAAGAATGGGCGCTGAGTGTCTGAATTTGCCTAACTGACTAATAAACGTTCCAGTGTCAAATTAAATTCATCCTGGAATTATTTACGATGGTGAAATTGAAATGTCCATCAGTGGGGTGATACTTTACAGCTATTAAACATAATATTATGAAGCCTGTATAGAAACACAGAAAAATGAAAGCACTCTATAAGAAAAAGACGTGATGTGAAATATACCGAAGGGATCATGGTGAGTTTCTTGAGATGATGGGTCATGATTCATTCTCTCCTCCCTCCCCGTCTGTTCTTTTCAAATGGTTTCTAACTAAAAGAGTGTATTAAAAGTATTTTTTTTTATTAAGAGCGAAAGTCAAGCGCTGTCAGTTACAGCCTAGATAAAATAAACCTTTGGCAAAAGCTGTCCATTCTATTGATTAGATGACCACTCAACAGCTTCCCTTAGCCAGCTACTTTTTCTTTAGCCATCAGTCCTTTCTTTGATTTGCATATTCTCCTGCCCCAGTCTTCTCTAATTATCTTGGTGTGGACTTTTTTTTTTTTTTTAACTTTCATAGAATACCTTGACTAAAACGTACCTGTCTTTTAGCTCTTGCTGGACCATCCATTTTTCCTCACATGGTACATGGTACCAACTTAACATGCTGCCTCCCATGGTGAAGCTTTGGTTTACTCAGCCTCTGCACATTTTTTGTCCCTCCTACCCTCCCTCCTCCCTCCCTCCCTCCTCCCGCCTCCCTTCCTCCCTCCCCCCTCCTTCCCTTCCTCCTCCCTCATCCCTT
>PVHT020004944.1:39928832-40005088 GCA_004024745.2 Catagonus wagneri
TTTCCTCCCTCCTCCTTCCCTCCTTTCCTTCTTCCCTCCCTTCCTTCCTCCCCCTTTCCTCCGTTCCTTCCTTCATTCATTCAGCTCCGCCCTAGTGAATGATTTTGGTGATGATACAGAAGGCACATTTATCCTATCTTTGGATAATTTGAAGCAGGACCTCTAGAATATGCATTGGATGGCAGAATTGGGGGCAGAAAGATTTCAGCAGGCAAGAAAGACAGACTAAATCAAACCTAAAGTTTAATAAGAGTGCGTATAAGGGTCTGCAGTTTGTATCGTCAAAAGCTGTGGCCGCCCCGCTATAGCCAGATCGCAGCTCCTGTGAAAAAGCCTCAGAACTTTTAACCAAGAGTGAGTTCCGCAAGCGTCCAGAGGACAGAGTGGCCGGCAGAAAGGGCTCCTTTGATCTTGGGCTGCAGTAGCAGTAGTATCTACATCACAGCCCCTAGGGAGGAAGTACAGGGTTAGCTAGGAGACCAGAGCTAGGAGACACAGGCTCCAGAAGAAGCTGAAAGCCCAAATCAATCAAAATGAGATAAGCAGCCATAGCACCAACCAGTGTAAGGAGCAAGGAGTCACGGACCGAGCGAAGCGTGTGGAGCCGACACAAGAGGAATGAGTCTGTCCACACCTGGGGGCTGCAAGGAACCCCATCAGAACGTCACATAGGAGGAAGAAGCCTTCCTCCTGGCCAACTCAGCAGAGGTTGCCCAAGGAGGGCTGTGAGTGAGCACACTGTCAGATGTGCTGGGAGCTGTTCATTTTCTAGTTTTATTGAAATATGGTTGATTTACAAAGTTGTGTTAATCTCTGCTGTATAGCAGAGTGACTCAGTGGTGCATATATATATATATTTTCATATTCTTTTCCATTATATTTCATATTCTTTTCCATATATCACAGATATTGACTATAGCTCCCTGTGTAATACAATAGGAATTTGTTTATCCATCCTATATGTAATAGTTTGCATCTGCTAATTCCAGACTCCTGATCCACCTCCCCCACCCCTCTGCTTAGCAACTGCAAGTCTGTTCTTTATGTCTTTGTGTCTGTTTCAATTTCATAAATACAGTCATTTGTGTTGTTTTTTATTTTTTATTTTTACTTGTCTTTTTAGGGTCACACCTATGGCATATGTAGGTTCCCAGGCTAGGGGCTGAATTGGAGCTGTAGCTGCCAGCCTACGCCACAGTCACAGCAACGTGGGATCCAAGCTGCGTCTGCGACCTACACCACAGCTCATGGCAACGCCGGATCTTTTACCCACTGAACGAGGCCAGGGATTGAACCTGCATCCTCATGGATACTAGTCAGATTTGTTTCTGCTAAGCCATGATGAGAACCGCCTCTGTTATGTTTTAGATTCCACATATGAATGCTGTCACACAGTATTTGTCTTCTTTCTCAGTTCACTTCGTATGATAATCTCTAGTTGCATCCATGTTGCCACAAATGGTATTATTTCATTCTTTTTCGTGACTGAGTAGTATTCCATTGTGTACATGTACCACATCTTTATCCATTCATCTGTTAATGGACATCAAGGTTGTTTCCATGTCTTCACTATTGTAAATAGTGCTACTATGCACATAGGTGTGCCTGTATTTTTTTGAATTACAGTTTTATTGGAATATATGCCCAGGAGTGGAATTGTTGGATCATACAGCAACTCTGTTTTTAGTTTTTTGGGGAACCTCCATACTGTTTCCCATAGTGGCTGCACCAGTTTACATCCCCACCGACAGTGTAGGAGAGCTCTGGGAAGTGCTTTTTTCATATGATACAGAGGATTTTATAAAGTCATGTGGTTCTTATAACCAACCATAGTTTTTTAGGCTATGCGGTGTGTAGCCATGGAGTGTAGTTTGTTTTTGCTCTGAAGCTACCTAACCCACGTGGGGATGAAGCCCTGGCTGTGACCACAAGCTGACCGACTGCACTCCTGGTCCACTGCAAGAAGATGAGAACCTGGGTGCCCTCCTGTCTGTCACAGTGACGCTCCACCCTATTGCTCTTGGTCTTAAAGCTGTTGGTTTTCCCGACAGGGTGCCTCTGAATAGGGACTCAAAAGAATCCTCGAGAGAATGTTTGTCGCTGATAACGAGAGAGTGTCTGGTTTTGCTGGAGATGAAATGTTCTTTTGTGTGTGAGCAGGAAGCAGATAGTCTACTTCAATAGCTTTTTATACCCACCAGGCATGTTGAAATTGATCTTTTCCACCACGATTATCTATAAAAGCCCTTTCGTTCGTGATTGAGTTGGAAGAGTGGCCCATTTTCATTCAAAGGTATTATCTCTGTTGAGGGGGGAGGTTGAGAGCCATACCTTGATTTCCCATCCCTTGAGCTTAGATATTCTTTTATCTAATAGCTAAAATTTATCTGTGCTAAAATGAAATCAGGAACAAAACCATGTGACAACTTGTTGCATCTTGAGTTCTTTGTGTGGCCGTTAATGCAATTAACAAAAGCCGCATAGTAAAGAAATTGCTGACTGTAATGAAAAAGCCTGCAACTTTTCAAAAGAATAGTTGGGGAATTGGTGGAGGACCACTCTTCATGCAGGATGATTTGGGGATAAATTAAGTTAGATTCCACCAGGACTCTTTTAACCTTAAATAACTGAGCAATATGCTAGTATTGTTGATTGACATCTGAAATTAGGAAGGCTGTTGCAGCTGCCCATCAAATAACTCTCCTGGCTTGACAAATAAACACGTGTATTCAATTCTGGCAGCAGGTATGCGAATTGGTTGGCAACTAGCGCTTGAAGAGCTGTAGTAAACTTTTGTAGATTCTACTGTGGACCGTGTTCCGCCAAAGTCAGCCAGGTGTCTCTCCCAAGAGTTCTCGGGACCCAGGAACTCCTTCTCGTGGACCCAAGCTCCCCCCAGCACTGTGGTCCTCGCGCTACAATGCCGTGGCGCCATCAATCCCATCTTCCCATCACAGTGGTTTGGGCCCTAAGGCAATGCCTGGCTCTTTGAGCCTTGCTGACAGCCTTTTCTTGGGAGAGCGCGGGGAAGTGCCTAGCGGCTCTGAAGTGAGCAGAGGCACACTTCGGCTCTGCAGGTGTGTCCCAGTCTGTGACCTGGCCTGGGGGATCAGCTATGAGAAAGATCCGTTGTCAGCCTCGAACTCAGCGATTCGTAATTAACTGTCCACGGAATGACAGTGCAGGAATCAAGCTTGGGGGAGGAGGGAAAAAAGAGTCAGAGACGGTGGAGAGAAGCCCTGGAAAAACAAAAGGTGGTGAAACCAGTAGGCGCGCAAAGGCTCTGCGTGGCCTCCCTCTCCTCGGAGCTGCGGATCCCGCGCCCCCAGCGCCAGGTGCGCGGAGGCGCGGTTCCCGCGTGGGGCGCCCAGCGGCGGAGAGTTGTTCTTGCCCTCCCGGCCAGGGGTGTGGCAGCTTCGGGTTGCCTAACCTTCCCTTCGGGTTGCAGGAGGCAGTCCAGTCCTTCAGGAAGAGTCGCTGGCCCGGTGTTGAGAAGCCATCACATTCCTTTTATCGTGACCATGTGGCAGGTTCCAATGGAACTGTTTTTCAAACCAGCGGGATTTAGGGGATAAGACGGGTCTCTCCGTGAAGCCTAGGACGATATCAGCCTTTGAGGTAATGGAGACATAATTGGGGAACAAGGTGGAATTAGTGTCGTTGCAAATGATCTAGTGCCTCAGGTTAATTTCACGGGTTTGTTCGAAGAGCGGCGGAGTCATCTTGCGTAGTAAGCTGCCTTCAGATTCTTCTCGAGCATTTAGGAAATAAAGTTAAAGTGCTGGGCCCTTAAAAGCTGCAGGAGCAGCTTCGTGCCTCAGATTTTTAAAAGGTACCATGATGTTATTATTGCTTGTTTTGCTCCTAGGCAGCAGAGGGTTTAGGAAATGATTTGGGCGGGTGCATCTGTGCGGCCGAAAAAGACACAGACGCGCTCCCTAGGGACCTGAGCGGCTTCGCTGTCTTCCCGAAGGTGCCAGCCAAGCGTCCGGTCCCCGCGGGCGCTCCTGGCGCAGTCCCCTGTGCCGAGGGTGTCCGGCGCCTTTCTAGACGTCTGGGGACAGTGGAGGGAGTCGGGGGCGGCGGGACAACGCGGGAAGAGCAAGGAAGGGGAGGGAGCTGGCCTAAGCCTCGCCCCTCCGTGCCAAGGACACCGTCGCGAAGGCTCAGCGGACTTTCCGCCCCGCGGGCCGGGCGGTGGAGGTCCAGCCCTGTCCCCTTCTCAGCTTCGGGCGGCCCCCAGGGCTGAGTAAGTCGGGCGGAGGGAGACTGCACGGATTTCCTGAGAGCTAAAGAAGGAGGAGGGGACCCGGGCAGGAGACGGGAGCAAGGACCCTGAACCTGCCGGGCGCCACTCCCGGGCTGCGCTGCCCGCGCCTTCCCACGCGCGCTCCCTCCCCGCCCCCGCCCCCGCCCCCGCCCCCGCCCCCGGCGGATCCGGCCCCCTCCCGAGCCATAGGGAATCGGGTCCCGGAGGAAGAGGGTAGGTGGGGAGGCGGATGAGGGGTGGGGGACCCCTTGACGTCACTGGAAGGAGGTGCCGGGGTAGGAAGTGGGCTGGGGAAAGGTTATAAATCGCCCCCGCCCTCGGCTCCTCTTAATCGAGGTCCGCTGGATGCTCGGAGCGCGCCGGGCGGACACTCTCGCGGCTCCTCCCCGGCGGCAGTGGCGGCGGCGGCGGCGGCTCGGAGCGGGCTCCGGGGCTGGAACGCAGCGGCCAGAGGACGCCGGGCTGCGAGGATTATTAGGGGAAGCGGCTGTCTCTCGGGCTGGAGCCGCGGAGAGGGGCGCTCGGGGCATAGGGCCGGAGCGGGAGGCCGGAGGCGGTGCTGCGAGAGAAGACAAGCTCCGGCGGCTGCGGCGGGCACCCGCGAGGAGCGCGGGCACCGGACGAGCAGGCCGCGTAGCGCTCACCATGGTCAGCTGCTGGGACACCGGGGTCCTGCTGTGCGCGCTACTCGGCGGTCTGCTTCTCACAGGTGAGGCGCGGCCGGGGCCGGTGCTGGGCTGGCCGGGGCGGGGGTACGCGCCGGGGGGCCCGGTGCGCGCGCGCGCGGGCCCGGCTGTAGTCGCGAAGAGCGAGCTCAGAGGGATCTGGGGACCGTAGTTGCAGCGGACTCTCCAGGGGCCGTGGCGCTCTTTCTCCTCCGCCGGGAGGTCGGGGTGGGCCCTTCGGAGAGCTGCTGGAGGGGCTCTGCGAGCATTGCTGCGCTCGGGTCCGCACTAGGGCTTCCTCTTTTCGGCGGGAGTCGCTGAACCACTGTACTTGGCCACCTCCCCCAAGTCGGGGCTCCCCGCTCAGGCTCAGGGCTCGGAGAGCGGGGCGCACCCGGACCTGCCAGGCACCCAGAACTTATTCCCTGACTGCCTGGCTGGGTTGGCCGGGCCCCCGGAGCAGGGGCTCCTAGGACGCCCGTGGGGCCGCCGGAGGAATGACCTGAGGTCTGGCCTTGGCGATTTGGGGCACTGGCGACCATGTCGCTCCTCCCGAGGGAAGGAGGTGAGTCTCTTTGGAAGGGATGGCCTGCTTGACGGGAGCATCCAGATCCCAGGAGATGGCAAAAGCTAACTTGCTTGGACCCGCTCCGGGCCCCCGAGCCCGCGCGTCCTGGGGAACGTTCCCCCGGCGTCCTCGCCGACCGGTGGGCCCGAGCGCGCTGCGAGCAGTCGCCAGGGTGGAACCACTGCCACCGGTCCAGCCCAGGTCGCCGACCTGCGTGACCCTGACCGACGCGGGCACTCGAGAACCCAAATACTGTTAAGTTTCGGGACTGCACGCTTAGCCTTTAAATTCCGAGAGAAGAAAGGGCAAACGATACGAACCAGAAAGATGCGGTTTGAGGAATCAGTGAGGTCCGAGCCTTTGCGCGGCGTTAGGGAAAACTGGCGGCAGAACCGTCTGGGGCCAGGGGGTCGTATCACCGTTGGTGTGGAGACATCGCGCACTGAGGTGCCAAAATCCGAGGGCGTTTAGGGGCTCGGACTCGCCTTTTCTGCTCAGCGGGACTCAGCGGCTAAGCTTCCCTCTTCAGTGCCTCCGGGCGCAGGGAGCCGGATTTTGGGAGCGCCTGTCAAGCACTGTGGAGGAAAGGTACAATAAGAAATGAACTACACTAACATAAAATAAGTTATTGCAGAAATCCCTGGGAGAGAAATCAGTACGATTAAGCATATTTATAAAAAATGCTTTTTAAACTCAGAAGGCAGTAACAGTTGAATACTCTTTCTCGTTGGAAGGCCATTAGTTTCTAAAGAACAAGTAATAGTTCCAATTAGATGGATGAACCGGGAGGCAAACCAAAGTCGTACTGTTTGAGAACTCGCGCTTTTAAGCTGGATATGTTGCTAAAAGAACTATATTAAATGAAGTACTACTTGTCTCTTTAAAAAAAAATACGTTTTGGGGTTTGAGAAGTCACTTTGAAATATAATTGCTTCGAGCATTAAAATAACTTGCTGAAGTCCACCTGTCTATTACGTAAAAGTAAATCTAGGTACATTTCCAAAACATGGAAAAATATATGCTTTATTGGATTTTTTTGCTTCCCATGTGTGCATCATTCGTTTCAAAAGCTAGCCAGTTATGGTCTGTTTGTCATTTGGAGCAGCTTAGATCCAAGGAAACTTCAGAAACGTGTGAGATCTTATGAGTTTTCTTAGATTTTTTTTTTTTTAACTTAAATGAGGCAGAAGTCTTGGAACGCTGTAATTTTTAAAGAACTTACACATGGGCTATAGGGGGACAGGACAAAATATTGGCAAGTTGAGAACCCTTTCACCTGCCGGTTTACGGACTGTGTTACCAGCTAGGGTTTGTAATTGCGAATCCGTGGTGACTTTGTAAACCGCAGGCGTCTTGGGCAGGTTAACAGCTTTCTTTTCAGTAGAACAATCAGCTACCTGCTTTCTAAACCACAGCAGGGCTTTCCCACTGAACGGAGGGGCTGCAAGTTTGGTGAGTGGTGTCCGGAAGGGCCAAATTTCTCTTCTGTGGATTTATTAGGAGTCCACTCGCACCCATCACGCACCAGCTGTGTAATTTGGTGAGTTATTAATATTGCGTGTGCATTGAGGAATGAAAGAATCAGAGGTTCAGTAATCCAAAAATGCCTCCCTGTAAAGAGTAATTTACCTTCTTCCAGATATTCTGGGAAATAAAAGATGCCAATAATTCAGATACTTTCAAGTCCTCTGTATTGCAGTCTCATCCTTTAAAAAGGGTACAGGTCTTCCTTTCTTCAGCGCAAATCCCCCCCCCCTTTTTAAATGTTAAGGCGTCACATCCTTGAATAAAGCCACAGACCCTTTATGTCTGCCCGCGTTTTCCTTGAGTTTTGGAACAGCTGACACATACAGTTTGCTGTAAATAACAGAAATGCTTCACACAAACATTTTGTGAGGGAAATCTAATTGATAATATAAAGTGAAATCAAAATGTACATGAAAATAACACCCATTTCCGAAATGAACGTAATCTCTCAAAGCTAATTTTATATAGCAGTTTTCCTTGTTTCCTCCAAGGTTTATGAAGCCACGCGCTTTTAACAGTAGTTTTGTGGAATTGCCTGTTTGAAATGTTAATTACGTAGTCCCGTTGGCAGTCCCGGTAGTTTTCCAAATGACGGATTACATTACAGATGCATCGTAGTTAGTCTTCTGCTCTAGTTCCTCAATATTTTTACCTTATTTATTATTTTGGTTTCTTTTCTTTCCCTGTTGAAAACTGTAGAATAGCCCATCTAGTTTCTTTTTCGAGTGATCACTGAGCGGGGGTTTTTGTTTTCATATGTAAAACTGAGACACTAGAAGAGATGGTTATTTCTGGAGACCTTTCCTAACTCTGATTCCCAGTAGAATGAACGCGGTGCCTTCCTTCCTCCCTCCCTGAACTGCATCTGTCTGTCGAATGGGTGTGAGACCCTGCGATGATGCCGGAGCTGGGGCTGGAAGGATGAACTGCATTTCCCCTGCTCTCAGTAATCACCTTGACTTTTCTTTTTCACCCGTGGAATGCGCCTGATTCCAGCCAATCAGCTTGCTCGTTATCAGGTTGCGAGAGCTAAGCTGTTAGTGGATGACCAAGCCAGTACTAGTCATTATCTTGGGCTTTTTTTTTTTTTAAACTAACAGAAATCGTAACTCAGTGAAGTAGACTCCATCACTCTGGTTTCATGATCTCTTCTAAGGAAACCAGTCGTTTAAAATCCATATGTGTTTCTTGGTTTTTTAATTAACGCTCACTTATTTGATCCCCGAAGAAGTTACGTTTAAAAGAATTTTGGATTTCAACAATACTGAACCTCTTAAACTTGAACCTACTTTATAACCTTTTTAGAACAAACCACTTTGTTCTTACCGAAACTATTGAGATATTTGAAATCTCCTTTGTGTATAATATAGAAGTTATAGAATATAGAAATTGAAAATGTCTTGCCCCAAAAACGTTTTTATATCGGCCCCCAAAAATGCATTGTCCTTGGAGAAGGTTACCCAATTGATTGCAAAGTTAAGACCTGTTTACCCTGGCTTGGGAATTCTGCAAAGCAAGAACAAATAACAGAGTAAATAGCATCTATAGTGGTTCACATTGAGGTGTGCATGCCAGTGGGTGTGAGAGCGAAGAGTGAGAAAACTCTCTTGGCACCTGGGTGTAAAAAGCAGAGCTGGCTGCTATTAGGATCTTGGTTAAGTTGCACCCTCAGGAGTTGGTTGGCTGTCAAGTAAATATCATCGTTTTTCAGAGCATTTGTCATGGTGAATAGCAGAGGAAGGACATTTAAAATAACACGGGGCTGACTTTTTTTAAGTGAAAATACAACCCTAGGGAATGGGTAACAGCATTAAAAGCATCTGCCGCGTTTGGTGTCAAGGATTGCATGCAGCAGCCCATTCCGTTCTCTTGGCCTCAGTATACTGGTGAGGCTTGTAAGGAATGACAAGATCTCCTGCCAGATGCTTTCCAGGATCATTGTTGATTCCTCACATGCTTGGGTGCCTTGGAAATTGCATGCTGCTGATTAAAGTACTGGATTTTATACCAGATTGAAGGAGGGGAAGGAAACGGGGGAATGGGGTGATGGAGGGAGGGCTTGAAAGGAAAGCCTCTGGCTTAGTATCTGGGACTGCAGGGGGGTTTCATTAAGGAAATGGTTCCATTGAGTCTGCTGAAGATAGTGGACTAGATTTCCTGCATTGCTGCTGGGGCGGATGTGGGGGGATGTTAAGAATTCCTGGGGATTTCCCATCAGTCTTGGTAAAGCTGGATGCCTAAGAGCATGTCTGATTCCTGCTCCTTTCCTTGATTTTGAGCTCGATCTCATTTCACAGATGCATACGCCGTCAGTGTTAAGTGAAACCCCATGGATCCAGTCTACTCTTTTACAAACAGAGATGAGAAAATCCACCCAGAGCACTTGAGTGATTTTTTTCCCCCACCAAGGTCAACAACTGGCTAGTGGCAGACCTGGGAATAGAATCTGATGTTCAAACTACAGATAACATTTCTTCTTCTTTTTTTTTTTTTGTATTTTCTCTAGCCCAAACAGAGTTAGAGGTGTCCAAATAGTTGTTCAATGACATTATTACAGTGCTAAGATTTCCTTTAAAAATCTTTTTTTTTTTTTTTTAATGTTGCAGTTCCCACTGTGGTGCAGTGGGTTAGCGATTTGGCTCAGCTCTGTGATGTTGCCAGTTGCGTCGAAGGCCTGGTGCAGTGGGTTAAGGATCTGGATTTGGATTTGATCCCTGGCCTGGGAACTTGCATTGGTGCAGCTGAAAAAGAAAAAAAAAAGGTCTTCTCACTTTATTGAATATATTTCAGTCTCTTTTTCCTACCACCAATACACACATTTTTTTAACACACATGCACAAAATTAGAGCCATATGAAGATATTGTAGTGGTAGTTATGTGCTTATATTGCTTTTCTTGCCGAAGGGAAAAAAAATCTCCTGAAACTGCCTTTTAAAACTAAATGTCATTCATATTTTAGTGCCTCACCATTTTTTTTTTTACAACAGTATTTTTAATGACTGTAGCATTTCATGGTATGGCTGTGCCATAATTCATTAAGCCAAACTGGCATCTTTTTAAAAATTAAAGAATAGTTGGCGTTCCCTTCGTGGCTAGTGGTTAACGAATCCGACTAGGAACCATGAGGTTGCGGGTTTGATCCCTGGCCTCGCTCAGTGGGTTAAGGATCCGGCGTTGCCGTGAACTGTGGTGTAGGTTGCAGACGTGGCTTGGATCCCGCATTGCTGTGGCAGTGGTGTAGGCCGGCAGCTACAGCTCCGATTAGACCCCTAGCCTAGGAACCTCCACATGCCGCGGGTGTGGCCCTAAAATGACAAAAGGCAAAAAAAAAAAGAAGACGGATTTTTCTAGTGAGCAGTCGGAATCCTCCTCTTGACCTGCTGCGACTTAAACAGATGTGACTTATGGTACTAGCTTCATGGATCACCACCTCGTGTCCCAGTCACAACAACTCCAACCCTGGCAAAGAATGGCCATTGTTGAGCCGGCCTTACCTTCATCACTCTGTGTTCGTGCTGTTGGCAAGGCCCTGTCTCTCCCTCCTTTAAAATTCAGCCTCAGGAGTTCCCATTGTGGCTCAGCGGAAACGAATCCGACTAGGAACCACGAGGTTGTGGTTCTCTGGCCTCGCTCAGTGGGTTAAGGATCCGGCGTTGCCATGGGATGTGGTGTAGGTTGCGGACGCGGCTCGAATCCTGTGTTGCTGTGGCGTCGGCCGGTGGCTGTAGCTTGGATTAGACTCCTAGCTTGGGAACCTTCACATGCCGCAGGTGCAGCCCTAAAAAGGCAAAAGACAAAAAGAAATAAAAATAAAGAAAAATAAAATTCAGCCTCAGAAATCAGCTCCATGAGCTGCTCCTTATCGCCTTAGTCAGAATGACTGGTTTCTCCCAATCTCTATAGGTAGCCTCCTAGTGTAGACCCCGTAGGGGCCCCTCCTGCTGTTATTGTCACCTTGCGTTGTTGCTGTTGTGTGTCTGCACCCCTCCTGGGGAGGGCAGTCCCTGTCTTAGCTCTGATTACATCCCTGACAGCCGCCCCGGAGGCTCTCAGTAAGTGTTGCAATGAATGAGTGAATGAATGAATGAATGGTGTGGCCACACTCTCGTTTCAAAGACGTCGTCCCTTTGGGTCAGAGAGGGGTTTCCAGGTTGTCAGCATACCCCTGCCTGTCCACTGGGCCTCAGTTACAGTGGATTTTCCTTAAAGAGGCCAGTCTCAGTGGATAGTATCTGTCCTCTGCAGTGAGTGAGTAAGATACTGGCGTCCTGAGACACCAGCCCCCCTCCCGGTTTGTCAGAATGCTTCCCCTGAGCCAGCAAGGCTGGGCTTCCATTATCTGGGCCAAAAGCTCTGTCCCGGCATCTCTCGGTGAGGGTTCTTTGCCTTTACTCTGCAGTGTCTTATACCATCGTTAGTGCGCACAGATTTTATGGTTTGACTTGTCCTCTCGCAGACTGAACCCCGAGTCACTGGGTGCCGGGCTGTGTTGCAAATGGTGGAGACCCGGTCACGCTCGGAATCAAGGCTCTGTTTCAGTAGGAGCCTTGTTGAAGGACCAGGCTAGTGGCCAGATTTCCTCCTTCCTTAGCCTGGGTTTTCCTCAGCCGTTCATGCAAATAGACTGCCGTTCATGCAAATAGACTGCCGGCAGGACCAGCCTACCAGGTGTGAAGCGTGTTCGGAAAGATCTGACTCCCCTGATCCAGGCTGCAGCCGGTGCCTCCCTTCCCCCCACTCTCACCCCCAGCCGCACACTTTGCACATGCTCACAACATGCTTCTCAAAATCCGGTCCACGGCCCAGCATCCCCTGGACACTTAATGAATCAGGGCCTGTGTATTAATAAGGTCCCCAGATGTTTGCACATTTAAAAATTGAGAAACGCCGATTTGGGTGAAGGATTCTTTGCTCTGATGTCAGATTCTAAGTCCTCTTCACCAACATCCTAGTGATGACCTTTGACCTGTGTAACCAGGGTATGGCTTTGGACCCGCCAAAAGCCTTTTTCAGCTCCCACATTGTTCTTGTGCCTTGTCTTCTGCTGGAACACCTGTGACCTAGTTCAAGACTCCTTCTGCAAAACTTTAGCCTAAACTTGGACCTGTAATCAAAGTTAATAGAGATTGTGTTCTTGGAGCACTGTGCTAGTAGGGTTCTCACCAAACCACAGGGGCAATATCAAGGCTTTAGAAAAGAGAGACTTGGTGAAAAATAGTAAGAATGGCATTAAGTATCTTCTAAGCATACGTCAAGTTTTACAAGGCGTGTGCTTCCGGAACAAAGTCATTTGGAGTAAGACCCAGGGAAGGTAAATAGTCTTTTCTGGACTCTGTTGTCTGGGAGGCATCACTGTCTGTTGATGCCACACTGCAGCTGCTAGCGCTTTCTGTGTTTCTCACTGGCTTGAATGTAATGCACGTGCCTTCTCCTCTCATTATTGCAGATTTTGGCAAATGCTTTAATTCTTTTCTCAGGTTACCACAGTCTTACAGGCACTTTTTCTCAGCCGGATCTTCTATCCTTCTGTTTAAGTGGTGGAGTGTGAATAACATTTCCTTTCGAGCCACAGACCCACCCGTGTGATCAACACAAGCAAAGCTATAACAATAGTCAGGTTCTTTTGTGAAAAGAGTCCTGATGTGAACCTTGGATAAGTGAGAAGCCTTGGCTTCTATAATATACAAATATGAAACCACTGGAACTCAAGGCCGCCGTTTGTGGCCTCGATCTGTAATTAGTCTTCCAATTGAATTCTGTGAAACCCTTGGCTTCTCTCTAAGGCCGTGGCCCCCGGCCCTGGCTCTGCACTAGATTCATCTGGGGAGGTTTATTTTTAGAATCCTCTTACTTGGGTTGCGCTTCTGACCAATTTAATTACGATCTTTTGAATAGGACCCAGGCATTGGTAATTTTAAAGCTCTCAGGTAATTCCAATGGACGGCCCGAATTAAGAACCTCCTGTTTTTGTCATACACCGAAATCACCTGGAGAGCTTGCACTGCAGTGCTGGGCCGCCCCTGAGTTTCCGATTCAATAGGCCTGGGGGCGGGGCCAAAATTTGCATTTCTAACAAGTTCCCGGGTGGTGCTTTGAGAGCCCCTGCCCTCAGGCTAGTTTGAGAGGCTTGGTCACCTGGGAGGCGGAGCCAATCCGAAGGCACTAAATTCTCATTCAACAGACATCAAACACCGCGGAGGAAACTGTATTTACGAGAAGAGCAATACTAGAGTAAAGCGCTTGGGATGGGCCACAGTGGATGGGCTGCGCTTGACTTCTGGGAAAAGTGGGTCTGTTTTGCAGAGAGAGAGAGAGAGAGAGGGAGGGAGGGAGGGAGGGAGAGAGAGAGAGAGAGAGAGAGAGAGAGAGAGAGTGAGAGTGTGTGTGTGTGTGTGTGTGTGTCTGCGGCGGTCCCGGTGCCCCATGTGTGTGGTTGAATTCCACCTGCCAGGGCAGCGTGGTTCTGCTGGCTTGTGTGACGTGCCACGGCTCTGTCCCCAAGAGTGAGCAAAGTCGCTGCCATGTTGGGGACAGAGCTGGCCTCCCACCGTGCAGATTCGGGGTGCTGGGACTCTTCTTGTGAAACACCCAGAGTGCAAGCTGGTGCTCTTTCCACGAGAACATCTGGGCTGGGGGGGGAGGGGGGAGGGGTACCTGTTTGGCATCAGAGGCCTAATGTTGTGTCAGCTCTGCGGACACTTTGATTTTTAAATACCCAAAGACCATATCCTTTACCCACTGCTGAGTCATGCCTCTCAGGCCTGAGTCACGATAGCATTTATGTTTGTCATGTCTTGCTACATGCCAGCCAGCCCTCAAACTCAGTGGCCAAAACCAAGAATTCATGGTGTGTCAGGGGTCTGTGGATCAGAAATCTGGGTGGGGCCGACTGGTTTTCTTTGGGCCTTGCCTGGGTCACTCATGCAGCAGCGGTCCGTGATGCTGGCTATGGCAGGGCCTCCCTGGGCTCTGGCCTTTTGTCTTCCAGCAGTCTAGCCCCGCCTCCTTGCTGGGTGCTGGAGCGGGTTGAAACACTTCTGCCTCTGTGAAACACTTCTGCCTCTGGTTGGTCAGAGCCAGAGCGGGGGTGGGGAATAGGCGCCTTTCCAGAGCGGAGGGGCCCCTGAGTCTTGTGGCCACACTCCTCGAGGTACCCCCTGCTGTTAAGTACTTGGCTTCGACCTAGACGGTAGGCTGCAGTTTGGCCAAGAAAATGATAGTGAATAGTGTCTGGACCCTTCTTAACCCATGAGGAAGAGCTTCCTGTTCGTAACTCCAGATTAGGGAACTAGGCCAGACATGGTTCTGGCGGCATACTGGCCGGGGGTTGCCAGCCTCTCACCAACGCCATTGGCACTGGTAAGGGAGCCCAGGTGAGCCTCAGAGTGTAGGCAGCTCTGTGGCTTCTCCCAGTTTGTCTCCGGGGGTCTTTGAGCACCCGGGGAGGATGTGGTGAGGCAAGACGCGCTGGGGGAAGGGAAAAAAGCAGCAGCTAACCCTTCTGGATCCTCCGGTACTTTGATTGACACACATGCTGTGACTGAATTGCAAGAGGTGGGTACAGTACTGTTAAATATGAGGAAACTGAGGCTTTGGTAAATTCACTACTGTTCCTCAACTGGGGTTCTTTCAGTCTGGTTCTGTCAGACCCCAAAGTTCCTTCTCTTTCCACCCCTTACAGACTAAAGGAAACGGGGTGGGGGGGGGCAGGAAAAGAATGCGGAACTCCGCTGTGACTTTAGCCCAAAGTGGCCTCTGGCGATTCCGCTGCTGTGTATGGCAGACACCTTTCAAGTCTCCATTAAGACCAAGTTTTCGTCATGTGGGTTTTCAGGTTAGAGAAGGGATTCCCCAAAGCCATCAAGAACACGACTCTAGGCTTCCAAACCTCTCTCCTCCATGTAGCTAGAGATGCCCAGGCTGGGTGAGGCCAGCTGGTGCTTTGATCCTGGAAGTGCTCTCATCAGGTAGGTTGCTGAGCGTCTGGGCTGCTGCAGATGTCTGCTTCTCTCTGTGCCTTTTAGATCCTAGAAACCGCAAAGACCGGGAGCTTTTTCTTAAATGAAGCCGGAGTACAGGAGTTGCATTGTAGTTCAGCAGGTTAAGGACCGGACGGTGCCTCTGTGAGAATGTGGGTTCCATCCCTGGCCCTACTCAGTGGGTTAAAGATGTGTAGGTTGCACATGCGGCTCAGATCCCATATTTCTGTGGCTGTGGTGCAGGCTGGCAGCTGCAGCTCCAGTTCGACCCCTTAGCCTGGGAACTTCCATATGCTGCAGGTGCAGCCGGAAAAAGAAAACAAAACCAAACCGGAGTACAAGGTGCTTTGACCACACTTTCTGTGGGTCTGCGTGTGCTTTGGGAACTGGAGGGCGGAGGACGGAGCGCAGGAGGAGGAACGTGCATACAGGGCACTGGGCGCCACCGTGAATGTCTTCCTAGCCGTCTCCAAGGTGTGAGCTTTTCACTTTGATGTGCAGAAACCCTTAGGGTCGCATTCTTACTGAGTGACCAGCCCCCAGTGGAAACCAAGGTCTTTCTGGTTTTGAAATCAGTTCTCTTTCCACCAGCATTTACCTTGATCTTGAAAGATAGCATCTAGGAATTAGGAAAAACCAAGGTGTTTGGTTTTCAGCGTTTAGAATGAAAAGCTCTTAACCCGTGAGGAAAAGGCAGCTGAACAAGGGAGTTGTCCCAGGCGGAGCTCCCATCGCTCTGGGATGAGCAGGACCACTGGCTCTGGTCTCCCTGTTTGATTGACAGTCCTCGTAGTTATCAGAAATAGAAGCATTCCTTTGGGCCCTCTTGCTCCCTGGGTCTCTCGCTCTTCCTTAAGTCATTCCTTTCAGACGTTCACACCTGCAAGAAGTCAGGAAAGGAAAAAAAGCATTTTACTTCTTCCTTGATCCTGACTTGGGGAGGGACACTTTTTGACACCACAATGTGGCCATGTTTATCCGAATCTGAGAGAAATCCTATTCTGTCACCAGTAAAGAAGGTTTTGTTCCTTTTTTTCTTTTTCTTTTTGAGGGCTGCACCTGCAGCCTCTGGAAGTTCCCAGGCTAGGGGCTGAATTGGAGCTGTAGCTGAGGCCTTACGCCACAGTAACAGCAACGCGGGATTCCAGCTGCATCCGCGACCTACGTCGCAGCTTGCAGCAATGCCGGATCCTTCACCCACTGAGCAAGGTCAGGGATTGAACTCGCGTCCTCACAAACACTATTTCAGGTTCTTAACCTGCTGAGCCACAGCATGAACTCCTTAGAGGAATTTTGTCTTTGGTTCCAAGAAAACAGTGGAAAGTGGAAACAAATAGATACATGGCTCAGATGAATGTTATAAGGAGTGGTGATATATACACTGATTTTTATGATTGTTTTCTTTTTCTAAGTTGGCCTTAGAGAAACGAAAAATAGATATAAACAGTTGGAAAGGTGGGGATGTATTAGAGGGGCTTGCTGGCGAACGCTTTTAAAAGGCAGTGTAAACTTGTGTGACAGCATTTCATATATGATTAATGGTATCGTTTTCCTTTTGGAAAACTCTGTTTAACTCTCTTTTGCACTTAAACGTCTCCTGCTGGATCAAGTTTGTGTTCTTGGTTTTTATTTGGAAATTTTTTATAGCTTTGAAATCTTCTCCATAGAGGATTCTGCTGGAAGTGAGAGAAGGGAAAAACAGGAGCTGAGTAACTACTGCTCTATACATGGACTTTGTGTACCTACAAATTCTTGCAGTTTAGGGACTTTTGGACGCACGTGGTTGACATACAGATTAGAAGTTCTTTCCATTCTCTGCCCTCAAAGCCGGTAAATGAAAAGCACCTTAAGTGTTTGGTACAGAAAGTCACTTAGAAATGCAGGAGACTGCTCATTTTCCAGACTTTGTAGTTTGCTTTGGCTCTTTTGAACTGGACTTGAAACTCAGTGATTCTAGATCCAGGTAGATCTCTTTTGGGGTGTAGTTAAATTCTAAAGTGTAGAAATAGAGTCGTTGTGGTCGTTGTCGATTTCAAATCTGCTTTAGAGCCCAAACAGGTGGGTGTGGCCTGGCCCCGCTATAATAGCTTACTCTCCATTTTGGAAGAGGGCTTAATAAGTGCAAATTTGGGAGAAGACATTTCTTTGAAGACATACATTTTCTTACAGTGTGTTGGATGCTGTCTTTTCTGCTCTGATTTCACGAGGGAAAGCACACAATCGTATTGAATTTAATTGTGCTGATGCCGTTTTCATAACCAGGGTTCAAGTTCAACCTCCAGCCCCAGTTCAGGCATTCATGGACGACTCTTTTTTATCTCAGAGTATTTTCACATATTCACGTAAAAGTTGCTCAAGGGATTATCATCAATTAACCCATTGAATTTTTATTTCAGGATGGACACATTGTTATATTGATCCCACAATGTGTTGACCGTCAAGTAAGTGTCTTATTTTGTGATCTCAATTGTGACGTTAATTGTGAATTTTACCAGCAACTCACTTAGGTAAGCGGAGCATTTGTGACACCCTGTACTCAATAAAACGTGTCCTTTAAAAACAAAATGTAGGAGTTCCCTTCGTGGCTCAGTGGTTAACGAATCCGACTAAGAACCATGAGGTTGTGGGTTCGATCCCTGGCCTTGCTCAGTGGGTTAAGGATCCGGCGTTGCCGTGAGCTGTGGTGTAGGTTGCAGATGCAGCTCGGATCCTGCGTTGTTGTGGCTGTGGCTGTGGCAAAGGCTGGCAGCTGTAGCTCCTGTTAGACCCCTAGTCTGGGAACCTCCATATGCCGCGGGTACGGCTCTATATAAAGGCAAAAAGACAAAAAAAAAAAATGTACATAGCTCTGAGGCTCTGAGGTAATCTGTCTGTTGACTTAGCCTTGAACACATCTTGGTACTCAGCTAATTTGCTTCTCTGTGACTTATGTCCGAGGGGCCACTCGGGGCTGACAGCTGTTCAAGAGGAAGGGCTGGTTTCAGCTCCGTCTTCACAGCTGTGCGTCCAGGACCGTGCCTTGTACGGTCATTCAAGAGATGCTGGTTGAACTGACCAGAGCTGTACCCTAGACATCCTTCTGGGTCTCGGAGGCCTTTTAAGAGTTACGGTTCTGCATTTGTTCACCTTCTGAGAAAACTACCTATGGCTAGAGTGGAAGAGGTTGGCAGAAATATGTTTAAGAGCTAGCAGTAATTCACCCCATCTGGGCCAGCTTCTTTCTCTTTTATTTTTGTCTTTTTAGGGCCGCACCACCCATGGAGGTTCCCAGGCTATGGGTCGAACTAGATCTGTGGCCGCTGGCCTACGCTACTGCCATAGCGACACCAGATTGCGTTCGTGAGCTACACCAAAGTTCACAGCAACACCGGATCCATAACCCACTGAGCAGCGAACCTGCATTCTCACGGATGCTAGTCACTTCCGCTGAGCCACGACGGGAACTCCTAAGCCAACTTCTGATTCCAGTGACACCTTTCTTAACGTTGACTGAGCTGCCACATTCTCTCGTGTTGACTCTAAACTCAGGACTCAGAGTGAGGATCTAAGCTGCCTGGCCGCTAGAGAAATGGTTCCCAAGAGCGATTTCCTTAGGGTGGATCCTTCTGCTGGCGTAATCTTAGAAGGTCAAGGTTCACCAAGAGTGCGGGAGAAAGACACTTGATTGGGAACCTTGATTTGTAGGTACATCAGCGCAACCCAGACCTATCAGGTAACGCTGTTCTTGCTACCATCGCTATGGTCGTCTTGGATAAGGACATTTGCGCTGAGCGCGCTCTCCTCCTGGTTCTGCACCATCCGTGGTGTAGGCTAGGAAGAGGAGAGACAAGGATGGACACACGGACAGGTTAAGCCCTGGCTAGCACTGATCACGCCCCATCACTGTCTCTTCTTCCCTTCATTCTGCATCCACCCCAGGCCTCTTCCATCATCTCAGAAGGTACGGTGTAACCAAGGCCTGTCTTCCAGGGAATGTTCACCTGTGGCTTTTTTTTTCCCTAGTAGCAAGTGAAGTCACGTAGGTTCCAGATTTTTTAAAAAAAATTTATATGTGCATATACACACGGACATATATATGTATACACACGTGCATATATATATACATGTATACATAAATCAGAGCACTGAAAGAAGACAATAGGGCTTTCTCAGCAAAGAGGTCAAGGAAAGCAGAACTCTAGAAGCAAGAGAATTCAGAGTCATTGGTAAAAGAAAGCAATTGTTTAAACAGTAAAGATGAGCCTTAAGAAGTTCCTCTTGTGGCTGAGCAACCGCAATCCCACCTAGTATTCGTGAGGATGCAGGTTCCATCCCTGGCTTCACTAAGTGGGTTAAGGATCTGGTGTTGCCTGAGCTGTGGAACGGATCCCAGTTTGACCCCTAGCCTGGGAACTTCCAAATGCCTCGGGTGTGGCCCTCAAAAGGCAAAAAAAAAGAAGGGGGGGTGGTGATGAACTTGAGAGTGTTTGAAAATCTTTGAAGGAGAGAGAGAAAGACCCCGGTGTTCCCTTCAGCAAATACACTCGCGCTCTGAGTCTTAACCTTCAGCATGGTCATTCTCCTGAGAGAAGGTCCTGAGCTCCCTGGGCTGGCTTAGCGCCCCCACATTGGGTGCTGACTGCATGATTACTTACCACCATCCTGTAACTTTGCATGTGCGTAAAACCTCCTAAGTATAAAATTACCTCTGCCTATATATACGTGTGCGTTTATCTGTTATCCCACCAAAGCTACAAATACTTAGAGAAGCGCTCCTGTTGGTCTTGTTGATGATGGACTCCTTCTCTCAGGATGTGTTTAGAATACTAGATGGAAGATTTAAATGCTGAGATTAAAGAGCGAAAAGAGCAGCCAAGGAGAGGCGTGGAGGACGGGATCACCCCGGGGATGCAGTAGGAGAGCCGGGGCTGGCTGGCGGTACAGGGGTGAGAGGAATAGACGATGAGGGTGACGCCCTCCCGGCCTCCTGGAATCATGGATGAGAGGCCACCTCTTCACCCACACCATCCATCTCATCTCGGGGTTTGGGGGGGACAGCTCCAGTATTAGGGACCTAACTACCGTTCTTCGGAGTTTTTCCTTGCGGTTCTATGAAATTCCACTTACGGTGTTGGTCTTTTCTGAGCTCGTTCGCGTCGTCATAAAGCCTGTTAGGTCGATGACCCACTGAATACAGCAACTGGTGTTTTTATCATTCCATCTGTATGTGATATGGTAGATGATATCTTAAAAAAATGCTAATTCTGGAATAGATGAATGAAATCATGTGAGCAAAAATGCCCTGAGAATTCCAAACCAATATTCCCCAGGTTTGGGACCCAAGTGAGTTTTTAAAATCTCTCGTGGATGTTGGTCAGGAAGGCACTATCACTTACTGAAGTGAATGAAAAATCTTCAGTTATTTCTTTCACAACTGAGATACTCCTGGTGGCAGCATACTGCTTTTAATTGGTTCCTTTCCCTTTCAGGACCTTAGTTCTCGGCAGAACTTGTACCACATGAATTCCATCTGAGATAAGATTTTTTTTTTTTAAGTTTGTAAAATCTCAGGAAGGCCAGCTATCACCAATATTTACTCTATAAATCGAGTCCTAAGAAAACATGAAAGTTAAAGCAAACCAGGATTTAAAAGAATGGTTCAGTCGACACACCCATCCCATTGTCTATGCTGGCTTAGTCTCCAAAATATGTGTAATGAAAAGCGATTGTATTCCAAATTGTTTAATTTAGAAGGAAACCGATTTTGACAACAGAAACACAATGGTCAAGGACAGTGTTTAATGAGCCTTAGAAAGTATGCTAATGCAGCTTTCAAAAACTCACTTCCCTATGATGGATAACTTTATTGCACACTCTTGGCCATTTAAATCTTGAGGGTCAGAGGGTTTGTATATATCATTGGTAACAGAGACAGAGATCTTTCAGACTTACTCTTTAGTGAATTTATATAAAGCACCTCCTTTATAGGCAGTCTAAAGTACTCCAGAAAAATGGGTTCTGTGTCATTTATTTAGACTTGAGAAACGTATCAGAATAAGCTGAAATTTAACATCCCGGGCTGATCACATTCAGCCTCCCAGTCTTTCTTTCTCCCCTGTTTTTATATGCAGGGTAAATGGTACTGCATCATTATTTGTAATAGAGTAAAGTGGAAGAATAGGAGACGAATAGACCAAACTTTGGGTGAACAATAATAATGTTTTTTGGCTTTTCTTGCGTGATTAGCTGCAGTTTAAGGTACCCGCCTGCCTGTTTGCCAGGCTTTTTCTTCTTTTTTATGATATACAAATTTTAAGGCATTATTTTGGATTTGAGATGAACACTTCGGCATGATTTTTTTTTTTTTAATGTTAGTAGCATTCCAGCACATGGCTCCATCGTATGTTCATTTTTTTTCCAGAAGAACTATGTGTGAATCAGATGATTATCAGCACTGCATGTCGGCTTATAGGCAGTGGTTCAGCTAAAATTGAAAGTCCCATTTCCCGTTCTTATGCTTTAAGTATTCACTGGCAAGCTCCTATATTGAAGTGATCAAATATTTCCCAGATTCTCTCTGCAATGCTTTCCTTCCTAAAGGAACCCAGAGGGCATCCATGTAAATAACATCCACGAATTCCAGGGACCTACTGTCATTGTCTCCATAGATGCCTGGAACTTGGCATTGGAGAGCAACGCACACTGAGTATTTGGTAAAATATTTGGAGATCAAAGTGTGACCCTAATACCGCATAGAACAGGGATGGCTTGCGATTTTAAATGGTGGGTTGCACACCTCCTGTCCTAGGTTTGCTAACAATTATCTGCTTAAAAAGAATACGGGGCGTTCCAGTGGTGGCTCAGTGGAAACAAATCTGACTAGTATTCATGAGGACGAAGGTTCGATCCCTGGCCTCACTCAGTGGATTAAGGTTCTGGCATTGCCGTGAGCTGTGGTGTAAGTCACAGATGCAGCTTGGATCTGGCGTGGCTGTGGCTGTGGCAGTGGCAGTGGCATAGGCGGCGGCTACAGCTCCGATTGGACTCCTAGCCTGGGAACCTCCATATGCCGCAGGTATGGCTCTAAAAAGAAAAAAAAAAGGTTACAGAGGATACCTTTGCCAGAACTGAAACGTGCCATCCTAAACAATTTAGGGTTAGAAGGCTAATGTGAAGGCATTTCCAGCATTTTATGGAGACAGCTCCTATCCATACTGGTGCCCCTCACTCCAAGCACTCTCTCAGCTGTAGGCGTCCTATTTGGGACGTGCAACGGGATTGTCGCCTGGCGCAGTGATTCCAAAAGGGGCTGTACCAGCTAAGATGAGCAACTGCGTAGAAAGCCCAGCCGCGTCCCGTGAGCCAAGTTTTGCTATGTTGTCTATGTGTTTATCCAAACTGCTGCTTTACCAAGCTTGTTTTTCCCCTGGGCGTTTATAACCTGAAAATTAATACATTCTGGCCAGTGATCACTTGTGAATCCCCATGAAGGATGGCCTGGCGCTGCTGGTGCTTTGCGAGACCTTCTGCACGAGGTGACCTCAGGCCCAGCTCCGCCGCGGTCCCCTGATCAGTAACATCGGAGAAGGAGAGTAGCTAGTAGGCTGTCTGCTTCACGCCTGGTGCGTTTCCTGCCATCGCCGGAGAACCGGGCGTGCTGGGCACTTGCGCATGCCCAGAACCTCCCTCGCTGCATTTTTAGGGCAGCATGCAGAGCGTTTGTTCTGTGTCTCCTTTTGCATAACCAGAACAGACTTCTCTAGTGCATGTTTTGCGAGCTCTGTCTCGTGCCCGGTCAAGCAGATTTTGACCCCTGCCGCTCTGCTAACCCCCGCGACACACCGAGGTAAATGACACGACGTGTTGTCAGACAGCTGTATGGATGCGGTTTGTGAACTCCTTCCATGAAAGGACCACGGGGTGGGAGTCGGGCGTTTGGGGGGCGGGGGTAACCCCTGCATCGGCAGGAGATTGCTCACTGCTCAGCCTTAATTAACTCCGATGTCACATGAAAAGGAGCGGTGCACGGCTGCAGGTCACGGGGAGACCAGGCTCCTGATGGTGGCTGGTGACAGGCCCCGTGATAAATGGCCGCAGCCCGTTAACACCTGACCCTCAGAGAAGCCAGTGTCAAGTAAAAAGCTCAGCGAGGTAGCCCAGCACCCCTCGTAACCGTTGATGGTAGGAATGTGATGTCAGGCGTGGACGGCTCTCCCGGTAAACATCTTAAACCACACAGGTTTTCTTCTTTTCGATGGCTTTTATAGAGTCTAAGGAAAAATGAGTGAGGTCCCTCACCCACGCGTGGATGGAGCGAAGACCTAGGCCACTCCAGCAGTTAATAGTGTGGAGTCTTCTGGGAAGCTGTTTTATGGATTTTTTTTTTTTGACTGACTGACAAAATATGAATTCTAAAACGGCTATAAAACAGATTATTCATATAAACATAGCTATAGGGCTGTGACAACAGCCACTGCTGCAAGTACACAATTAAAGAATTCTTTCACTTATTTTTTTACCCCTGAATTCAACACACAAATGCTGTATAAATGACTTACGTTTTCCATTATGGCCTGGAGATCAAATGCTTCATATTTCAGATCTGAGGATTTGGGGGTGACCTAAGACAGCCCATACTAAAGTAAGAAGCCAGTGCATTCTTTTTTCGTGGGTCCGCGTGACAACATAGTTTAACATAATGTAAAGATGAAAAACAAAATTGCAAGCCTCTGGGATTATCGACTTTCTGCAGATGAGGTGTACGGTTGCTGGAGGCGGCTGCCTAGTAATCCCGTGCTTCGTGGACCCGAGATCTGTAACAGTTACCATAAACCTCAAATAGCCTGTATTTGTTCCTCTAAACGTCACAGTCTTATCTAGGCAAGGGATTAGTCAGCAGTGAGTCAGAGTCTCTGAGTACATGTCAATTTCTAACTCCCGGCATGGACGGAACACTCCCTGAGACCAAGAGAATGAAGATGCAGTGGGAACACACACACACACCCCCTCTCATTTCTACACCCACCTCCCACCACACCGCAAACAAACCCCCTCCCGCCAGGCTTGTCCAGACAGGTAGATAGTGTGTATGTGTGCACGTATTTACATAAGCATCCTTTCGTTTCTCTACATCCTTCCTTGAATCAAGGGCCAGCTGGGAGTTGGGGGAGGAAAAGAAGTTAACAAACGAACATCACCTCCCGCTGTGGGACTCCCGGTTGGTCCTAGGAAGTCCCATGGCTTTCCCACCTTCGCTTTAGCAGACGGCGCATAAACCCTTTGGCCTTTCTCCATCATGCTGGAAGTGAGGAAAGAAGGCACATTGTTAGGGCTCCCTCCCAGGAGCCTGTCCGCTGGGCTGGTGGCCTCGTCCTCGTTTCAGGCAGCCGTTCTAACCGATGCATGCAGTTAGAACATCCGCTTCCTGTTATCCAGTAAATACTTTGCTAGAGGCACAGCGCAAAAGTTAAGACCAAGAGTTCACGTTTTAAGTAAGTATTAGGACCCTGTAGGAATTAGCATCGCAAAGAAAAATCGGGGGAATTTCTGGAAATTTCTTAACCTTTTTCCCAGCCTTGCCACCAACCCAAAAGTTCTCTGAGATTTAGTCTGTGAGACTTCAGCTTTTTAATAAGCTGCATCTTGAGGGAAGAAAGTCTTCTTTTATTATGAATTATGTTTAATTAACCTCCCACAACCTTGGTAAAGGCTCACGGTCACAGAATCAAATTGTAGAAACATGATACTTGGGGATTTATATTTAGATAAGGAGGTGATTTATCATGTAGGATTATGTCCAATTGAAAATGTGGAATGCAGAACCAAAGACAGAAGCATTTCATTTGAAACAAGTGTAACATACAGAGCTTTGCAGTAGAAACAAATTAGAGGAGTTCCCATTGTGGTTCAGCCATTAATGAACTCAGCTAGCATCCATGAGGACGAAGGTTCGATCCCTGGCCTCGCTCAGTGGGTTAAGGATCCGGCGTTGCCGTGAGCTGTGGTGTAGGTCGCTGACAGGGCTCAGATCCTGCGTTGCTGTGGCTGTGGTGTAGGCCGGCAGCTGTAGCTCCGATTAGATCCCTAGCCTGGGAACCTCCATGTGCGTGGGTGAGGCCCTAAAAGACAAAAAGAAAAACAACAACAACAAATTAGAAATCAATAATTTTAATATAGAGGGAAATGCCAGAAGATTTCTTTCCTGAGCCTAGCACCATACTTCCCGATGTGATTCAATTTGTTAAAATTGCAATTTAAAGAGTTACAATTCAAAATGTGCAAGTAGGAGAGATTTTAAATTAACATTCGAGTTAAAAGATTGGAAAAATGTAGGGGACAATGGGTTTTTTGCCATATGTTTATAAATCTTCTAATACAAAAATAATGATGTTCTTGAACATGAAGGAAAATTATTTCTTTAAGATCAGCTTTCTAAAGCTCTAAGCTGGAGTTTCCGTTGTGGCGCAGAGGAAACGAGTCCAACTAGGGAACATGAGGTTGCGGGTTTGATCCCTGACCTCGCTCAGTGGGTTAAGGATCCGGCATTGCCCTGAGCTGTGGTGTAGGCTGCAGATACGACTTGGATCTGGCATTGCTGTGGCTGTGGTGTAGGCCGGCAGCTGTCACTCTGATTAACCCCTAGCCTGGGAACCTGCATGTGTCGTGGGTGCGGCCCTAAAAAGCAAAAAAAGCAAAACCAAACAAAAACCTTTAGTCTGTAAAAAGAGAGGTATAAAATCTAGCACTGATGATGTTATATGTAGCAACGGAATTCAAAATAGCCAAATATTCAGCTTAACTCTGATTATTTAGTCATAAGTTTTGCTTTTATAACAGTTTTATTGAGATAAAATTACATGAAACTCACCATTTTATATTGTGTAAGTTCATGATTTTTAGTGTATTCAGGGTTGTACCAATATTAAATAATAGGTGGTACGACTATCTAATTTTGGAGCATTTCACGTACAAAAGAAGCTCCTGTTCCTTCCTATTCCGCTCGTCCCCCAGCCCCTGCCAACACTACTCGATTTTCTCTCTCTATGGATTTGCCTATTCTAGACATTTCATGTAACCCATACAATACGTGCTCTTTTGTGACTGGTTTCTTTTACTTAGCATAGTGGTTTTGGTTTTTATCTTATTTTTAATGATTTTATTTTTTCCATGGTAGTTGGTTTACAGTGTTCTGTCATTTCTCCTGTACAGCACAGTGACCCAGTCATACACACACACACACACACACATATATATATATATATATATATATATATATATATTCTTTTTTCACATTATCCTCCATCATGTTCCATCACAAGTGACTGGATATAGTTCCCTGTGCTGTACAGCAGGACCTCATTGCTTATCCACTCCAAAGGCAATAGTTTGCATCTATTAACCCCAGACTCCCAGTCCGTCCCACTCCCTCCCCCTCGGCAACCCCAAGTCTGTTCTCCATGTCCATGAGTTTCTGTTCTGTGGAAAGGTTCATTTGTGCCATATATTAGATTGCTTGACTTTGGTTTTTAAAGAAGAGAATGTATTTTCTCATGGTTCTGGGAGCTGGACATCTAGGCTCAAGATGTCATCATTCTCCTGAGGCCTCTCTCCATGGCTTGGAGGTGGCAGCCTTCCCTTCTTGCCTCTCCGTGGGCTTTCCTCTGTGTGTGCCAGCACAGTGTTTGCAAGGGTCATCTGCATGGTAGCATGTATGCATACTCCATTCTTTTTTATTGCTGTGTTATATTCCATCATATGGATCTACACCTTTTTTTGTTTATCCATCCCTCATTTAGGTGGTTTCCACTTTTTGGCTCTGGACATGTGTACAAGTTTGTACGTGGACACATGCTTTTAGTTCCCTTGGGTAGATTCCTAAGAGTGGAATTGCCGGGTCATAGATTTAACCTCTGTTTAACTCTCTGTTGCACCGTTTGAGGAACTGCCATCTGTTTTCCAAAGATACTGCACACTTTACAGTCCTCTTAGCAGTGTCTGAGGGCTCCCACATACTCCCTGACACTTGTCATTGGCTTTTTTATGGACGCTATCGTAGTGTGAAGTTGGTATCTCACTGTCATTTTTGATATGCATTTTCCTGATGGCTAATGATGTCCAGTATCTTTTCATGTCCTTATTGGCCATTTATATGTCTTCTTTGGGAAAATGTCTATTCAGATCCTTTGCCTATTTTTTTCCTTTTTTGGCTGCCCGTGGCATGTGGACTTCGAGGGTCAGGGGTCAGATCCAAGCCATAGCTGGGACCTAAGCCACATCGGCAGCAATGCTGGATCCTGAACCCACTGTGTGGGGCATTGAACCTGCGTCCCAGTGCTCCCAAGATGCTGCTGATCCTGTTGCTCCACAGTGGGAACTCCCCACTGTTATTTAGATCGATAAAAATAGCAGTTTTCTAAAGATGCTTTTAGTCAAACTTTACGTAAGAGCCTTCTCTTATTAAAAGTGACTGGCCAGGCTGTCTGGTTCATAATGACCCGTGGTGGGAGTTCCCTCTTTGAGTGGACAGCAAGGCAGCTTTGAAGAAAGAGCCCCGACCAGCTAGGTTTGAATTTGGTTGCAAAATAAAGCCTTTTTCTTCACTTGGAATTTTTACTCACTCTTCCCACTGAGGTCAGAGAAAAGCATCCCATTTTGCCCAGTGAAGTCCATGTGGGAAATGAGAGCCACGTCTTCAGCCTGTGCCTGGCTTCCTCCTGGAGGTTCATCACGTGGAAGAGAAGGGGTGTTCGTTAAAGAGCCGTGAAGCTTTATTCTCTTTCTACTGACCAGATGATACAGGACAGACGGACGAGAAAGGTCTCCACACAGGAGCAACACAAAGTGTCAGGGTTCCCTGAAGTCCACGGACACGTGTTGGCTTTTTCATGCTACTAACCCACTCTGCTTGACCTTAACAGCTTTTTCTAAGAAAGAAGCACGTGAAAAGCCCATTTCTATAGCCTGCACTGCCTTTTTGGCTTTGTTTTTGATTCCACCTGTAGGTGAGATCATATGGCGTTTGTCTTTCTCTAACTTATTTCGCTGAGCATCATGTTGTTATAAATGGCGAGGTTTCGTTCCTTTTTATGGCTGGGTAATATTCCATTGTAGATATAAATATGCCATACCTTCTTTGGTCATCCATTGATGGACACTTAGGTTGCTTCCGTGTCTTGACTATTGTGAAAAATGCTGCAGTGAAAATGCGAATGTCTGTTTTTCAAGTTAGTGTTTTCATCTACTTCAGGTATTTACTTCAGATAAATACCTAGACGTGGAATTGCTAGATTATATGATAGTTCTATTTTTAATTTTTTGAAGAATATCCATACCCTTTTCCATAGTGGCTGCACCAATTTACATTCCTCCCAACAGTGCACAAATGTTCCCTTTTTTCTACACCCTCCCCAACTCTTGTTAATTTCTTGTCTTTTTGGTAGTAGGCATTTAGGTGCGAGGTGATACCTCATTGTGGTCTTGATTTGCAGTTCCTTGGTGATAAATGATTCATTGAGCATCTTTAATGTGCTTGTTGGCCATCTGTGTATCTTTGGAAAAGATCCTCTGTCCATTTTAAAAACTGGGTTGTTAGTTTTTTTTTCCTACTGAGTTGTCTGTGGGTTTTTAAAAATGTGTATTTTGGATATTAACCCCCTATCCGGTATACGATTTGCAGATATTTTTCTTTCATTCTGTAGGTTGCCTTTTCATTCTGGGGATTGAATCAAGTTCTTTGTTTTATTGAAATGAGAATTTCCCTGATATAAAAAGATCTTTTTGACCCTCGTGACGATATCGTAGTTGACTTTGATGAAAACAATAGTTCACAGGCCACCTAGTTCACGGAGGCTGCAGTAATTCATTTAGACCAGACTTCTGGACTGCTACCATGACAGACAGTGGAAAGTTCTGATCCCCACCTGCGTTTCACAATGGGGGATCATTGTTAAGTTGTAGCACTCCATCCTTGGAAATGAAGTAGCCCGTGGATTTATTTCTAAATGGACATTGTGAGCTGTTTGTGAGTAAAGCAGATCTAGTTGTCTGGTGGAAAAAAGACACTGGATCTTGGACATTATGCTGTCCAGTACTGGGATGGAACAAATGTCTGATGTGTAGAAGATGCTCAAAAAATATTAAACGTTGGTTACACAAGCGGGTTGTATGGGCATTAAACCGCTTAATTTAAAATAAATGCTTTGAGAGTTCCCTGGTGGCTCAGTGGATTAAGGTGTAACTGCTGTGGCTCAGGTTCGATCCATGACCCCAGAACATCTGCGTGCCACAAGTCCAGCCAAAAAAAAATTTTAAGGACGTTCCCCGGTGTGGGTCAGTGGGCTTAGGATCCGGTGTTGTCACTGCTGTGGCTCAGGGTCAGTCTCTGGCCCTGGAACGTGCACATGCCACGAGTACAGCCAAAATGTATATATATATTTTTTAAGGTCTAACATAATTTTAGAGCCTTTAAGGAATAAATACGTCACTTTCCTTTTTCCTTAGTTTTACTGTTAAACTGTAGTCTTGGTACCTCTGTTCATCTTTATGAGATTCTAGTTGCCTATTAACCGAAAAATGGTGATGTCCCGAAGTGTTACTTTACTTAAAAATGCCAGTTCTTAACACTTCTCCTTTTGTTTCAATCAACTGCTTTTATCTAGCTTCCTCATTCCAAGTACAAAATTCATTATGTCAGGCAAATTATATAGTAAAATGTTTTTCTCATTTCCCCCCTAAACTTTCCAGTAATCCTGTTTTGTTTTGTTTTTTTTCTCAATGTCTTATTTAACCACTTGGCTGTGTTTTCTCTCAATTGGACGGTGGAGTGGGGGTTGCAGAGAAGGATGTGGGAATGAAATTTAATTTTTTTTTTTTACAGGATCTTCTCTGCATAACACGTGTCTGCTGGGATCTGGGTGGTTCTTTAAGGTTTCAGGTTCTTTCTGACAAGGGTCAAGAGTACTGGTATTTTAGGGGATGGGTAAAAGCTTCATACAATTTGTAAACGAAAATAGCAAAAAAAAAAAAAAAGTAGGAATCTCCTCTTATTTTGAGAAGGAAAGCATCTTCCCCTTGGCCTCTCCTGATGGCAAAGTGTATCCTTTGCCCACAAACCGCAGGGATACCTGCAGGTGATTCCAGAATTTTCCACAGGAAGCCTGGCTGTGTCTTTTCCAACACGTGAACAGCTGATCAATTAAATCCCGAAGTCCTGTGCCACCAGTAAGAGCAGAAGCTTTATCTGGCCCAGACATTTTTCAGGGCAGGTGTTATCAATGGCTGGGCATGGCTTTAGAAAAACCTAGTGTTCTCCTGGGTCACTGATTTTGAGCTACCCATTGCCTTGGGAAACTCAGAATGATGAGTAAAGCAGAAAATTCCTCCTTAGGTGCTTGAGTGGGTTGCTCTATGATGTTATTTAGTTTTTGGGTGGGAGGTTATTTTGGATTTGGGGGGTTTTTTTTGGGGTGGGCCACAGTGTGTAATGCCTTGATGTGGGATCTCAGTTTGCAGACTAGGGATTGAACCCAGGCTGCAGTGATGAAAGCACTGGATCGTAACCACTAGACCACCAGGGAACTCACCGGTGAGGTTATTTGATAGCCCAATGCGATCTCTCTAAAATAGTCATTTGAATATAAATTTAGTTAATATTGAGCCATTTGTTCCTGTCACCACTGGAGCACAGATCCTATTGTATATAAAAGTGACTTTTAAATTACTTGTTTATAACACCAGCAAAGCAGATAATGTTAATTTAGCATCTTTGCAGTTACCTTCCCAGCAAAATGTTCTCTGGTGGAGGCGGGGGAGGGGAACAGTTCTTCTGGGGGTCAGCAACATTGGGCACCTGCCATGTGCCAGGCGGCATGCCTGCCACTTGGATGACAGAGCACCAAGTCCCCAGGCTGTGCCCCCCACCCCCACCCCCGTGAGGGAGACCAGGGGCTTTCTGCTTTTACATGAGGAGGCCCAGGAACAGTTCAGAGCAGTTAGTTCACTAAAGATGCCGTCAGGAAGTGGAGGAATGCAGCCCGCAGGGCAGACCTCTCGCGCAGTCTGGTGTTCCTGTGATATCAGGACCTGAGAGAAACACTAGGGTGCACTGCCCGACTTCACTGCAGAATCCCAGCAGTGTGTCTCCTCCCGCGGGTCTGCTAACACCTGTTCAGCCCAGTCTTCTGCCTTGGATTCCATGGCAGAAACCTGTTATTTTTAGGTACTAACTGTTCGCTAAGATTGGCTCCAGGTACAGAGCTTCCTTCCCTCCAAGAGTATTTCCTCCCCCGCTTGACCCTCATCCCTGCTAATCCTGAGCCCAGACCAGCTCTGACCAGCAGGAGGGGGGGGAGAGGCAGGAGAGAGGTCCTGACTGAGGCCTTTTCTCGCGAGTCCACGAGGGCTCAGTGGAGACTCGGCCTCTGTTGCATCCATGGCGCCAGGATTCGCGGGTTTGGGATCATCGGAAATGGACAGAAATCCAAAGTCATCCAGCCCGTCTCCCCTCTTGCAGGTGACAGAACTGAGATGTGGAGAGAGGAGGGTCTCGCGGCTGGTCCCTGGGGTGCATTTCATATCATGTCGCATAAAGATGTGTAGATTTCAGCACACTTTGGTGTTAAAATTTATCTCATTGTCTCGCGACGATCCCCATGAAATATACTTGTCAAGTGTCACGTAGGAGCGGACGGTTCCCTCTTTTCTGTTCCGTTATAGAGTGGACTTGGAGGTCATGGAAGACAAACCGAGTAGCTTCTAAAACTGACTTGGAGTCTATAATTAGGTTTCCAAATGAGGAAACCGATTCAGAAAGAGAAAATGACTCACCCAAAGTATCATGGCTCAACTAATGACTGAACTGTGTCTAGAACCCAAGAAAATGTTCCGCTTTGTGTGCAGAAAGCGTAGGACCAGATGACTGATACTGGTGGTTCAGTATTAGAAATAATATTTGGGGTTACACCGACATTTAATCCAGAGAGTTTTTAAAAGTTACCATGTATTCTTAATACGGGTGCATTTTGACCCTGATTGAATTTATTAATGTCCTAAATTAATGGGGCTTTGGGATAGTATTTAGATCACTTGGCAGGTGAGATATAATATTGCTGAGCAAGTCTTGGACTAGAAAAAAAGTCGATAAAATAAATTTGTATTAGAGGTACGTTTTTATCTGTGCAAGTAAGGTCAAGATGCAAAGTCACCTTTTAAGGAGAGGTAGCACTTAAGGATAAAAAAAAAAAAAAAACACCCCAGGGGGCAATTTGCAAATAATACATTTCAAAAATTTGTTTTCCAGGATCTAGTTCAGGTTCAAAACTAAAAAGTCCTGAGCTGAGTTTAAAAGGCACCCAGCACGTGATGCAAGCAGGCCAGACGCTGTATCTCAAGTGCAGGTGAGTGACAGTATTGGTTGGGGACAGTCTGGTTGCCCTTCCTTGGGCAGAACCATCCCCAAGGAGCGGAAAGGTGGCACCCCGAGGAGACAGGTAGGCATCCGTGGTTTCCTGTGATGTGTCAAGTGCGAAGCGCCAGTGCCCAGCTTCCGGCGGAGCGTGATTCATTCCTCTATGAGAGAGAATTACTCACTGTGGGGAATTAGGGAAAGAGATGCCCGGAGCATTTTGAGTGGCTCAAAAGCTTTGCTAAATGTGCTGCTTTTCTGTAAAGAAGACCGCTGGCCTTGCTCCGCGGCTACCTCCAAACAGCTCTCAAGAAGGGACCTCAGAATAGCGCTTCCCAAGGAAATGAACAGCTTGGGAACCGGTCCCGGCCTTGACCGTCTTTGTTTTCTTGTCTGTGATGACAGAGGCCAAGCGGCCCATTCGTGGTCTCTGCCTGCCGCGGTGAGTAAGGACAGTCGGAGGCTGAGCATAACCAAGTCCACCTGTGGAAGGAGCGACAGGCAGTTCTGCAGTACTTTGACCTTGAACGCAGCTCAGGCAGACCACACCGGCTTCTACGGCTGCAAATACCTATCCACACCTGCTTCAAAGAAGAAGAAAGCAGAAGCTACGATCTACATATTTATTAATGGTGAGACTTCCATTTTCTCTCTTCCCTTTGCTAGAGCTTTGCCGTGGGTTCTCAGTCCACCTGATCTGTGGGAAAGGGGGCTTTCCTAGTGAGCGTGGAAGAAGTAAAGGGAAGAGCTGTGGAAACTTGTGGAATGCATTTTAATGCATCTCTTGAGTACCAGTTTCAACCAGAATTTTCAAGGACCAGTCTCGGTCAGTCGTATGTTCACTGCAGGGCAAGAGTTTTGTCTCTCTCGTTCACCCCTGTATCCGTAGCACCTAGAATATCATGGGAAGAATAAATGAGTGGCAAGACTCTAGTTCTAGAACTTTCTTAATTATTAAGACGCCCCAAACAGAATACAAGCTTTTTGTCCTTTAATACAAGTGCATTCTCTGATATGTTGGAATTGTACAATGCTGTGTTTATTGAATTTATGGCTGGGTTGTTGCTGATGTCTTTGGAAGGTTACAGAGTTAATCCCAGTTGGTGATGCTGTATTATTTCATGTCCACGAAGCAAGTATTATAATGATGTAGGAGCTCGCATGTGTTATTACATAGTGAAAAGGGAGAAAGACGAAAATGAGTCCTTTTTTGGGGTTATTTTTATGGTACTGTTTTTTTCCCTTCGTAGAGAATGAACAAATGAAATAATATTCAGAGGGAAGAAATGCAAAATCCTCAAAGAAATATAAAGCGATAAGAGGAATGGATCCCTGGAAAGAATAAGGAAGATGACTTGTCGCTTGGCTCTTCCTTGTTTCATTCCAGCCAGTCTCCAAAACTTGGTGAGAGAGATTAAAAAACCAACACAGGGCTCTCACCTTAGAGCTGGAGCTCTAAGAACATGTAAAGTGAAATTAGTGCGCACCCCAGGCACAAACTCAGGTTAAAAAAAAATGAAACAACTGGAGTTCCTGTTGGGGTTCAGCGGGTTAAGAACACAACATAGCATCCATGACGACGTGGGTTTGATCCCTGGCCTCGCTCAGTGGTTGACAGTCTGGCGTGGGCAAAAGCTGTGGTGTAGGTTGCAGATGCGGCTCAAATCTGGTGTTCCTGGGGCTGTGGTGTAGGTCTCAGTTGCAGTTCCTATTCGCCCCCTAGCCTGGGAACTTTCATATGTCGAGGATAGGCCCTAAGAAGAAAAAAGAAACCACCAGCCATTAATATCAGTATGGGTCTTCTGCCTGGTGAGTTAAATAAAGAGCTGGGTCTGTGCATTGAAGGCAGCATTGTGGAGTTACGTTTTGGTGGAAAGATTTTTTGAAACAAGGCAGCTAGATAGCGTGGTCCCCAAGCATTACATGTAATTACCCAGATGCGGGATTAGTCATGGAAGAACAGTAGTATGATGCTGGTCACAGTATCTTCTTAGCTCTTACCAGCCTGCTTTCAGTGGAGCCACTTTTCTGTTGCTGCTGCACCAAACTCCTGTATTTGCGGTGTGCACTTTTCCGGGGGCAAGGGTTGGGGGCGGGGGGTTGGAGAACCAGAGACAACAGCACCCTAGCTGGTTGCCATCCTAGGAGTGCAGCCGGCCTGCTTAAAATTCAGAGGAGGAAAGGGGCCCGGGATCTTGGCTTGGGGGAGGCAGAGGGCCTTCGGTAAGAGTGGAGGGGCTGGCGGGCGGGGGGAGGGCCGGGGGAGGAGACATGGACCAAGTTGAGCACTCCTTCTTCTTGCTCCGCATTGTAGGTTATGCTCTTTCTGGCCCCTGTGGAAGGAGAAAAGCACCTTTGTTCCCATTGCTCTGTGGGGAAAAAATCATTCACACTAAAATTCCCGTAAAACTTTTTCCTGTGGGTTTATGGGTCTGACTTGCAAATCAACACTTCAATGAGTAAAAGAAGACTGTCTCTCTTCTTTTCCCCTAAAAAAATAACAATCAGTTACTTTCTTCTGTTGTTCCTGTGTTATTCAGTAGACCTCAGGGTTTCTGGTTAGACCTCAGGGTTTCTGGTTAGACCTAGGGTTTCCGGAGCCAGGAAGTAGGAGAGCAGAAGCTGTGTACTTCGATCCCCTTTGAAAACGGAAGACAGACGTGGTTATTTAGAACTACCTCCACTTCGCCTGTAAAGCAGAGCAGATTTGGCAAATAAGTGTCTCTTGGGGTGTCAGATCCGCTATCCATCTAAGGCCCTTGAGGGGCAAGGCCTACGTCTGCCTTAACTCCTTCTGTCCACACAGCACCTCCCAGGACGGTGGCTGGCTCATAGCGAGAATTTAGTACTATTTGTCAAATGAGGAGTTCCCGTAGTGGTGCAGTGGTTAACGAATCCAACTAGGAACCGTGAGGTTGCAGGTTCGATCCCTGGCCTCGCTCAGTGGGTTAAGGATCCGGCGTTGCCGTGAGCCCTGGTGTAGGTCGCAGATGTGGCTCGGATCCCGCGTTGCTGTGGCTGTGGTGTGGGCCGCGGGCTACAGCTCCTGTTAGGCCCCTAGCCTGGGAACCTCCATATGCCGCAGGTGCGGCCCTTAAAAAAAAAAATTGTCAAATAAATACAGGAAATGATTAACAGGGCTGCTTGGAACATAATACTGAAGTTGACACTGAGGATGAATTCCAGGCCAGCTAGGAAAGAGTGCCATCACTAATTGTCCATCTGGTGTCAGGCTGGGCGGGTGAATACTGGCAGTCGGGTTGTGTGTGTAGCATGTCTGCTCTCCTGTTCGGGCCCACAGACATCAGCATAAAGTCACACATCCCAGGATCACCAGTCTCCTTGCTTGGACATTACAGAACTTGTTACTCCATTTGGAGGATTTCTGCCCCGGTGAGCACCTGCAGATGTGTTGGCATCTCATTTTGGTTTTCTGTAATGATAAGAAACACTATGAGAGGCATCTTTTGAAAAGGCATATGGGAGTTCCCATTGTGGCTCAGGGGTAATGAACCTGACTAGTATCCATAAAGGTGAGGGTTTGATTCTTGGCCTCAGTCGGTGGCTTAAGTGCCCACACACATTATATCCACATATATGTAAAATACATGTGAGTGTGTTTCAAGGGTCTGATCCCTTTCTAGGACCTCAATGTAGAGTAGATTTGAGAGGAGGATTTTGAAATGAACAGGTTTCACTTTTTAAAATAGTAGCTATTGGGAGTTCCCACTGTGGCTCAGTGGGTTAAGAACCTAACTGGCATCCATGAGGATGCAGGTTTGTTCCCTGGCCTTGTTCAGTGGGTTAAGCGTTGCAGTGAGCTGCGGTGTAGGTCTCAGATGTGGCTTGGATCCCGCATTGCTGTTGCTGTGGCGAAGGCCGGCCGCTGCAGCTCTGGTTCAACCCCTAGCCTGGGAACCTGCATATGCTGCAGGTGTTGCAGGTGTGGCCCTGAAAAACAACAACAACAAAGTAAATAAATAAAATAAAAGATGATGTTGAAAGCCAGGCTTTCCAGGGAGCGAAGAGGGCGCCTCCAGTAGTCCGTACAGAGCCCCCGACCACCATCACCCTCCCCCGCCCCAGCAGGATTTACTGCCGTGCTCTCAGTCTGGATGTTCCGCTCCACCACTGAGATGCCGAGTTGGCTGGTGACTGAGCACCTGGTGTTTGTCGCCCAGTTTGCCCATATTGTATGGCAGGTCCAATCAGCAGGGCCATGAAACAAACAGGGGTGTCGGGGAGTTCCCTGGTGGCTCATGGGTTAAGGATCTGGTGTTGTCACCACTGTGGCTCAAGTCGCTGCTGTGGTGTGGGTTTGATCCCTGGCCCCGGAACTTCTGCATGCCTTGGGCGTGGCCACACACACACCAGGGACATGGGGGAAAAAAGTAGCGATCTGCAGATTTGCTCACGTTGTCTTGCCACTTTCCCGGTGAGGGTGCATGAAGGACGTCACTGTCCAGCCCAGACTGAACCGAGGTCTTGGTGCTTTAACTGCATCGAGGTCAGCAGGCCATGCAGGTTGGAACCGGGACATACAGAGCAAAATGGGGGCTGAACAAAGCCTCTCAACAGTTTTTAGTGGCATCGTTGTCATATTTCTGTGGAAGAAACTTTAAAGAGAAACTATTTTTTTTTCCACTCATCAAAATTCTCCTCCAAGGAAAAACAGGCTAAAATAATTTACATTTGATAGAAGAAAACCAACTCAAAAGAAACCTCTTAGCCACAAGTTGGCTGAATTTTTAAAATCTGGATTTCTCAATAAATTTATGACATTACCCATTTTTGCTTGGTCAATGTCCAGAGCCTTCTCTGGTTTTTGAAGTCAGTTTGCAGGGGTTCCCTGGTGACTTAGTGGTTAAGAATCTGGTGTCAGTGCCAGGGCGGGAACTCCCACACACTGCGGGTATCGCCAGTAAATAAGAACCAGTTGTCGCCGGGTACTCACCCCGCGCCCCCTCCTTCACCTCCATCCCCAGCATGTGGCTCCTCCCACTTACTTTCTGAAACCTGTGTTTATTCCAGCATGAACGCTTCAATAAGACTGAGTTTCCAAGATTTTGGTCTCAGGGGCTAATAAGATTGATGCTGTTTGAGCCCCAAATTGTTGAGAAGCAAGCATGACAGACACCTTGCACCCCCAGGAAGCAGCCAGGACAGACAGGTCAGGTGACAGATAATGTTTGTCATCCTTCCCCGCATCGTTGCCTGGTGGATTTGCCCAGGAGACAGGTGAACACGTTGGGCTGAACAGAGTTTGGACTCTCAGCCCCTGGGTTGCACGTGTGGAAACCCGTGTGGAATTCCTGAAATGGCAGCAGTCTGAGCCTGATATGCGTGTACAGAATTCGACTCCAATTCTTCTGCCAAGAATTCCTAGGATTGTTTTCTTACTTTCTCTTTCTGATCTTTCATTGTTAGTGCATAGAAATGCAGGAGATTTCTCTGTGTTCATTTTGTATCCTGCAACTTTACCGAATTCACTGATGAGCTCTAGTAGTTTTCTGCTGGCGTCTTGAGGATTTTTTGGGGGGGCTCTTTTTGCCTTTTCTAGGGCCCCACCCGCTGCATATGGAGGTTCCCAGGCTAGGGCTCTAATCGGAGCTGCAGTCATCAGCCTACACCACAGCCACAGCAACGCGGGATTGTTAATCCACTGAGCAGGGCCAGGGATCGAACCCACAACCTCATGGTTCCTAGTCGGATTTGTTAACCACTGAGCCATGACAGGAACTCCCAAGGATTTTCTATATATGGTATCATGTCATCCGCAACTGCAAAGTGACTGCTTTGCTTCTTTTCCAGTTTGGATTCCTTTTATTTCTTTTCCTTCTCTGATTGCTGTGGCTGGGACTTCCAAAACTATGTTGCGTAAAAAGTGGTGAGAGTTAGAGTGCCCACGTGGCTCAGCAGGTCGTGCATCTGGTGGCGTCTCTGCAGTGGCTCCAGTCACTGCTGTGGCATGGGTTTGATCCCCGGCTTGAGAACTTCCACGTGCTGCAGGTGTGGGGAAAAAAGGGGGCGAGAGTAGACATCCTTATCTTGTTCCTGATCTTAGTGGAAATTCTTTCAGCTTTTCACCGTTGAGAATGATGTGAGCTCTGGGTTTGTCATAGATGGCCTTGATGGAGGTCGGTTCCCTCTGAGCCCTTTTCTGGAGGGTTTTTATTGGAACTGGGTGTTGGACGTTGTCAGAAGCTTTTTCTGCATCTTTTGTGATGCTTATATGGTTCATATTCTTTAATTTGTCAGTGTGGTGTATCACACTGATTGATTTGCGGATATTGAAAATTCCTTGCATCCCTGGGATAAATCCCTCTGGATCGTGGTATATGATCCTTTTAATGTCTTGTTAGATTTGGTTTGCTAGTATTTTCTGAAGGATTTTTACATCTGTATTCATCAATGTTATTTGGCCTATAGTTTCCAGTTTTGTGGCATCTTTATCTGGTTTTACTGTCAGGGTGATGGTGGCCTCAGAGAATGAGTTTGGGAGTGTTCCTTCCTCTGCAATTTTTTGGAACAGTTTCTTCTCTAACGTGTGATAGAATTTGCCTGTGAAGCCCTCTGGTCCTGGACATGGGCTTGTTGGCAGTTTTTGAATTATCGTTTTAATTTTAGTACTTGTGATCGGTATGTTCATATTTTCGGTTGTTTTTTTTTTTCCTGGTTCTGTCTTAGGTACAGTTCTTTACCTTTGTAAAGAATGTGGAATCTGAAAAGGATACAAATAAACTTCCTAGTAGAGCAGAAACAGACTCACAACCTTCTGGTCACCAAAGGGGACAGGTGGGGGTGGGGAGAGAGGGACTGGGCTTTGGGACTGGCCTAGGCACACTGAGGCATATGGAATGGCTGGCCCACGGGGACCTGCAACAGAGCACCAGGGACTCCACGCAGTATCCTGTGATCATCTATGTGATGCTCCATTCCGAAAAAGCACGGGGGGGTGTACATATAACCGAATCACCTTGTTGTATGGCAGAAATTATCACAATATTGCTAAGTCAACTATCCTTTAACAAAACTTAAAAAAAATTTCCTAGGAATTTTGATGGAAACTGCATACGGCTTCATCACCAGTGTACTCTAGGTCAAGTTTTGCAGGATGTTTTGTTTTGTTTTGTTCATTTTGATGATGAAGTTGTGAAAAAGGAGAAACCAGTATTGCCCAGATTGAAAATATACACAAGGGCCCAAAGTGTTGGTCGGAATTGCGTTTTTCTCTCAGAAGCAGACCCCTGTGAGCCTGGCGCTGGGCCCCCTCTAGGGCCGAGGCGCACAGGAGAGCGCCAGTTCTGTCCATCACGGGACAGGGGGCGCCGCAGGGACAGCTGGTTCAGACCACATGGCGAGAGTCTGGAGAAGCGTAACTTATCTCTTAGCTGTCCTCCTTTCCAACTGCATGAAAATGTGACCGAAGACATTCTTGGTATCTTTAAGCCCCGCTGTTCCACATTTCTCTTCTGCAAACAATTTTGTCCTTAGAAGCCAAGGGACTTTGAGTGTAGGAATCACTGACGTGGGGTTGGGACAGAAGCCACTTTGGTGGTGGGTTTGTTGGCTGTCAGGAGCGGCACTGCTTTTCTTAGCCCCCCACCCCAAGCCCCGAGTTCACCTAGCATGTTCTAGAAATTTCACCCTTAGCTCTTGATGGTACCTTCCAATTAAAGGCTCAGGTCATTCCTTGAGAGAGGCAGCATTTTGGCTCCGGACCGGGAAAGTGTCGCATGCACTCTCTCTTGGGCCGCAGAGCTGAGCTTTGCTAGCAGCCCCACGCCTGTCTGTCACTCAGCAGCGGGTAAACTAACCAGTCCTCAAAATAATCGGAATGAACACACTCTTGAATGAGCCACTTGGACATGACCTAAGACTTGGAAGAATTAGTGGCTGCGGTAGAATTATGAGATCTCAAAACGGCAGTGAAGTCCAAGTAAAAGTCCCATAAAATCAACCATATCCTCTCATTTTCTCCCGACAAATGAGAAAAATGGAAAACAGTCCATCCAAACATCATAGTTTTAAGGATTTAAAAAAAAAATCTCCTTCGTGTCATTTTTTTTTTTTAAGAAAAACGAGCAAGGGACTTTTTCAGGAGAAATCCCCTTAAGCTGAAAAGACTTTAAGTTTCTGACATTTCATAAGTTTCTTTACTAATGGTACTGAAACGCCAGCCCCGTGTGGAGACAAAAAGGTGCCCTGTTTTGATCTTTGTGGTTCCAACACCCTTCAGTTTTTCCTTTACTGTTTAAAACGTTTGTTGTTCTGTCCTCTGCTGCATTTTCCCAGGGTAGGCCGGCCACCGCCTTGGCTAACTGCGCTGTTCAGTCGGTGACGTCATAATGCGGTCAGACGCCCCTCCCTTCCTTCCTTCATCACATATCAATTAATAAACTAATTTGAAGCAACATGATCCTGGGTTCAAACTGGATTCAAATCCCTGTTGTGCTACGTGGAAGTCTTTGACTCTGTACAGGCCGCGAAGTAAGAAGAATGGTTCGTGCTTAGGCCTTACTGTGTGTTCTGTGCTGTTGGGGGCGCCTGCGTCTGAGCAATTCCGTTATCACAAGTACCCTATGAAGTAGTGCTGTCATCTTCATCTGCTTTTCACAGAAAGCTCAGGTACCTGCCCAGATAACTAGCCATATAACTAGTACACAGTGGAGAGGCAGCACGGTTCTTTTTCTTCCAGGCCCGCACCCGCGGCATATGGAGGTTCCCAGCCTAGGGGTCGAATCAGAGCTGCAGCTGCCGGCCTTCACTGCAGCCACAGCAACGCGGGATCCGAGTCACGTCGGCAACCTACACCACAACTTATGGCAACGCCAGACGCTGAACCCACTAAGCTAGGCCAGGGATCGAACCTGAGTCCCCAAGGCCGCTCGTCGTGCTCATGACCGCTTAAACCATGATGGGAGCTCTGAGAGCAGCGGGGTTCTTGTCCTCAGGACTTCATGTGTGTAAAACACTGGAATTTAGTGGAGATCACGTCTACTACTGCGCCGCCACTGTTGCTACTGTACCGTCTGGGAGTGTCGGTTTCCTCCTCTGCACAGCAGGAAGCGTGGTACTTGGGGGCGGTCAGCAGATGCGGTGTGCCTGCGCTTAAGGCGCCTATTGGGTGACGACAGCTGTGCTGAAAGCCACTGTGACCACGCTGGGCAGGAAGTGCCAAGATGGTCCCCCACCTCTCCAGGGCCTTCAGTTAGTAGGGCGCCTAACACAGGTTCCAGCGAACCATGCTGCAAAGCACTATGGGAAGAGAGCAGTAGGAAAGGCGCGGACTTAGGGGTGCTCTGCCTGGGACGCCCCTCCCTGCCCCCCAGCTCTTGTGCACCGAGTTAAGCAGCACCCATCCTGGGAAGCTCCCCAGGCTCCCCCCAAATTAGGCTGACCCTCCTTCAGCTTGGACTCAGCTCCCCAGCTCTGCGGGGTGACCAGGGGCTCGTCCTTAAGGGGTCGGCCACGCCGGGGGTACTCGGCAACGTTCGCTCAGTGGAAGAAACGGGGTGAGAGGGTGCGTGTTTCATTTGTATTAGTCTCACCTGGGCTCCTGGGCCTTGATGAGGAAATTGAGGGCTCACCGAGCAAAGGAGCCGGATCTGGGAGCAACAACTCGCATATCATGGGATGGAATTGCCATCCCCCAAATTTCCAGCTGACTAGAGCTGTGCCCTGGGATTGACCGGCTGAGACAGGACAGCAGTGAGGGGTAAGCACTGTGTGTAGTTTGCAGAGCCCGCTAACCACCCTTGGACTGCCGGGGAGGCGCTGGCTGGAACAGCACACATGAGAAAGGCTTTCAGTTGACACCACATTTGCCAAGAGGATGAACCCAGCCTTGAAACGTGTCAATGAACGTTCGGGGTTCAGAGTAAAGATGGCGCCACCTTACTCTTTAGTTGACATTTCAAGAGGGACAATGAAAACGGGAATTCCCTTCTAAAAGTCATTTTCCCCAGCTGCAAAATGGGTACCTGCCCCACAGGGCTGTGAGCCTTAAGCAATTTTTATGCTTTTGTTGTTGTCGCTGGCAAGGAACAACTACAGGAACTGAAATGTTTTAAAAAGTAAAGAGTTTTTTTTTAAATGAAAAAGACAGGAAAGTAAAGGAAATAAACACCTGGTGTGATAGTCTCCTTCAAAGTTTTCCAGCGTGGGAAGGAGATTAAACTTCATCTTTATAATCCCAGATGGCAGAGCTGCTATTTAAGAGTGAAGGAAGTCAGGGCAGGCAGATTGCAGCTTGACCTAAGAAAACACTTTCTAACATGTAAAAGCTATCCAACAGTGGGGTGAAATGTCAGGTGGTGAGTTCCCCGTGTGTCTAGGTATTCAAGGCCAGCACAGGTGCTTACTTGGTGGGATTGGACAAGATGCTGCACCAGGGCCTTTCCACTGGGTAGGCCTGGTCACTGTCATTGATCGATGATCTGGCTGAGGTTCATTTCCATATATCATCTCATTTCATCCTTAAAACCCAAAGGGATAAATTCTATTGTCGGTTTATAGGAAAGTTGGAGAAGTTCAGTACCATGTTCAAGGCTGCATACTTTGTAAGTTCCCAAATCAAGCTTTGGACCCAGATCTGGTTGGCTCCGTGGCCCCTGCTCTTGCCAGCATGGCCTTGCTGGGCTTCCCCACAGCTCCCTTCAGTCTCTCTGTGCAGAATGAAATGGAGCGGGGCTGGGGCGGGGGTGGGGGTGGGTGCTGGGTTGCAGCCTGGAAGCGTTCAGGTCAGATCCAGCTGACATACGGTTTGATTGGCAGGCGCAGTGCTTTTGGCTGCCAATATTTAATAATCGGAGGAGTTCACAGAAAAATCTGGTTTCCTACTTATCTTTAAAAACTGGAAACTCTAGTCTCGCTGGCCCAGATTCCCACTTGACAGCCACTGGCTGCAGCAAGCAGGGGGGCCCCCTCCAGACACGGCCCCACGTTCTCAACGGTCCCCCACTTCTATGGCATTGCATCCAGCGCCCCCCCCCCATATCAGCCTTTGATGCCCAGCCCCCAAAGCGATGTCTGTGTGCTACACTCCGTGTCAGCGTTTCATGTGAATGCTAGCAGATCACAAGTCTGGGGACAGGAAAGTGCTTTGTCACGTTTTCTAGAGGAAGCTGAGTCCAGAGTGTCGCGGGGTGGCAGCGCCCGACCTCAGCAGAAGTCTGGCTCCCGAGTCCCACTGCAGGTGACCCTGGGGGGTGTTCTGCTGAGAACCTGGAGGCTGCCCTCTAGGAGAACTGGTGTCCCAGTGACGGGCACTGGGGGGTGATTGTGCTCTTGGGCGGACTTTCTCTGGTTTGGCTGCTCTTGGTCCTGAGGTGGTTGTCACAGACCCCAGAGTCCCCAGCACCTTACAGCAGAGAAAGCTAAGCAGAGGGTCCAGTGACTCAACCTTGATATTAATAGTTTCCCATCAAGCTGCCGTTTCATGTCTCTAAGTTCTTTTGGGAGATCCCAGGCTGCCCCTGTCTCTGCGCCGCCTTGCCTTCCTTCCATCACATTGGTTGGGTATTTGAAGGTGTGATTGTCACTCCCGAGTCATTCAGGAGGGTGAGGGCCACACTTCGGTGTGGTGCAGAGAGGAGGGTCCGGGACCAGGACCTGAATTCAGGTTTGGCTCAGCACTTCATACTATTTGGGTGCTGTGGGAAGGTCTCAGCTTCTCTCTGGGGCTCAGTTCCCTCTTCTGTAACACGAGAGGCAGTGTCAGGGTACCATCCAAGCTCCTTGGCAGATTTGGGGTTTTATGATTCAGAGGCAGAGCTGGGAGTAACAGGACCTGGGACATGGCCCAGGATCTTGGCAGTAGAAGGAGGAGCTGTAGTCTTGCATCAGAGCCGCTTTCCTTCTGCTTCCCTTTCTCTTTTGTTTGTTTCATTTCCTTCCTTCCATCATCCGTCTGTCCATCCATCTTCCTTTCCCTTCTCTCTTCCTTCTTATCTTCCTTTCTAGCTTTCTTTTTTTTTCTTTCTTTTCTTCGGAGATGCTTTCATTGATCAAGATGAAAGCGGGACTGAGGTCATCCACTTTGTGAGCACAGGGATCAGCTAAGCATCTTGTGTGAAGACCCAGGGAGCAAGTTTCTAGGAAGCATGGGACCTGAGACCTTGTTTGCCTTCCTGGACTTAAGGGGCTAGTCAGGGTGCCGCCTGCTTGACCGTCCACTCTTATTAGATCATCAACTAACTTACTTAGATCTTGGCCATAGATGAGAAAATTTGTTCTCCTCCAAGGCAGAATGTAGTACTTACTTTTTCCTCTAATCAATAGGAATGTCTCCCCTGGGGCAGGCACCCGTGTCACCCTGAGTCCGTGGATGTGCTTTTCTAAGGTGCTGACTACATAATACGCCCTAATTTCATTTTTTTTTTCACGCTTCATCTGATATCTTCTCCATAAACATCTGTCGACTGTGTGCCCTGTGCTCAGCCTGTGCGGGACACTAGGTTGAAATGATTGATGATTCTGATTACCTGCCCCTAGATGCCAGCATGTCAAGGAGCAAACTCATGGATGAAGTTAGAGGAAGGGGGGAGCCTAGATCACTGTCCCTGTGATCTTCTCTCCTTTTCATTCTTTCTTTCTTTTCCTTTTCATGGCCACACCCGCGGCATGTGGAGGTTCCCAGGCTAGGGGTCTAACAGGAGCTGTAGCCGCCTACCTACACCACAGCCACAGCAACGCGGGATCCGAGCCGCGTCTGCGACCTACACCACAGCTCACGGCAACGCCAACCCACTGAGCGAGGCCAGGGATCAAACCCACGTCCTCGTGGTTCCTAGTCGGATTTGCTTCTGCTGTGCCACAAGGGGAGGAACTCCTCTTCCCTCCTTTCTCAGTCTTGTCCTTTTGTCACCTGCCGTCCGGTCTGCAGCTGTAAGTGGACAAATGGGGATTCGAGGTAAGGTAAAGCCAACTGCGGGGTTCTCTTTTGAAGAAAGATAGTTAGGAAGGAGCTTTTCTGAAAGCCGCATTTCTTATTTTATACCAAATAACACATTTAAAAAAAATTATAGTGGATTTATAATTTTGTGCTACTTTCTGTTGCACAGTAAAGTGACTTATACACATATATACATTTTTTTTTTATATATATTCCTTCCCATTATGGTCTATTGTAGGAGACTGGATATAGTTCCCTGTGCTGTACAGCGGGACCTCACTGCCTACCCATCCTAAATGCAGGAGTTTGTATCTGCGCACCCCAAACTCCCAGTCCATCCTATTCCCTCCCCTTGGCAACCACAAGTCTGTTGTCCTTGTGCATGGCTCTGTCTCATAAATAATGTTTTTTTTTTTTAATTTTTAATTGTGAGATGGCATCTTGAGTCTGAAATACAATGACCTTTCTCTGTTGACCTTGCTGTAAAAGAAATATTTGTGTATCATGTTGTCTAGATGGCAGAAACCAGCACTGATATTTCTAGGTCAGCCCCAGTGAGATTTTTCTTGCTTTTAAATCTGGGTTGATGGTCAGTTACAGCTAAGGTTTTATGAAGGTCATGTGGATAATCAGGATAAGTCACTAGGAAGTCTTATGATGCTGAGCCCCTTTGCATGGGCTTATTCATTATTTGTATATCTTCTTTGGTGAAATGTCTTTTCAGATCCCCCCCTTTTTTTTTTCCGGGTTTTTAGAACCGCACCCTTGGCATATGGAAGTTCCCAGGCTAGGGGTCAAATCAGAGCTTCAGCTGCTGGCCTACACCACAGTCACAGCAACAGTGGATCCAAACCGCGTCTGTGACCCACACCACAGCTGACGACAACACCTGATCCTTAACCCACTGAGCAAGGCCAGGGATCGAACCCACATCCTTGTGGATACTAGTCGGATTTCTTTCTGCTGAGCCACAAGGGGAATGCCCTCAGTAGTAATCTCTGAAGCACAAACATTTTAAATTTTGATGAAGTCCAGTTGGCCTATTTTTTTCTTTTGTCTGTATCATACCTAAGACTCTGATGCCAAATCTGAGATCGTGGAGATTTACCTCTATGGTTTCTTTCAAGAGTTTTACAGTTTTCTCTCTTCAGCTTAGGCCTCTGATCCATTTTGAGTTCGTATTTGTTTTTGGTGTGATGCAGAGTTCCACCTCTATTCTTCTGCGTGTGGAGTTGCTCCAGCTCGAAAAGACTGTTCTTGGCAAAAACCAACTGACCATGGACTTGTCTCTGACTCGTAGTCTCCCTCCGTTGATCTGTACGTCTGTCTTTATGCCAGAACCACCTTGGCTTCACCACTGTTGTAGTGATAGCAGTAACTTTTGACACTGAGATGTGTAAATCCTCCAAGTTTGTTCTTTTTCAGGATTGTTTGGGCTCTTCTGGGTCCCTTTCAATTCTGAATTTTAGAATCAGCTTGTTAATATCTACAGACAGGTCAGCTGGCATTCTGATGGGGATTGCATGGAATCTGTAGATCCTTTTGAGAAGCACTGCTGTCTCAACAAGACGAAGCATTCTGATTCATGAACACAGAATGCTTTTCCATTTTTTATTTTATTTTATTTTATTTTTTGTCTTTTTGCCATATCTAGGGCCGTACCCGTGGCATATGGAGGCTCCCAGGCTAGGGGTCTAACAGGAGCTGTAGCCGCCGGCCTTCGCCGCAGCCACAGCAACGCGGGATCCGAGCCGCGTCTGCAACCTACACCACAGCTCACGGCAACGCCGGATCCTTAACCCACTGAGCAAGGCCAGGGATCGAACCCGCAACCTCATGGTTCCTAGTCAGATTTGTTAACCACTGAGCCACGACGGGAACTCCTTTTCCATTTTTTAGATCCTTAATTTCTTTCACAATGGTTTTGCAGTTTTCAAAATGAAAGTTTTACATTTCTTTTCAAATATATTCTTAAGAATTTTATTCTTTTTGAGGCTATTATAAATGATCTTTTTTCAGATTTCATTTTCAAATTGTTTATTGCAAGTAGGTAGAAGTATATAATTCTTTTTTGTATATTGATCTTGAATCCTGAAATCATGCCGAACTCATTTTCTAGTTCCCATTAATGGTTTTTTAGTGGATTCCTTAGGATTTTCTCTAGACGAGATCATGTCATTTGAAAATAGAGAAAATTTCTTCCTTTCATATCTGGATGCCCTTTATTTCTTTTTCTTGCCTAATGGCACTAGTTGGAATGTTCACTGCAGCATTGTTTATTATGATAGCCATAATACCCATTGAACGCCTAGGACAGTGTTGAATGGAAGTGGTGAGAATGGAAGACCTTGTCTTGGTCCCTCTCTTAGGGGGAAAGCATTCAGTCTTTCACTATTAAGTGTGATGTTAGCTGTTAGGTTTTTGGATATATGCCTAGTTTGTTCAGTGTTTTTGTCATGAAAAGGGTTTGTATTTTGTCAGATGCTTTTTCTGCACCTTGTGAAACTATCATGTGGTTTGGGGCTGTTATTTTATTAATACGGTATATTAATGACATTGACTGATTTTTGGATGTCAAATCTGTCTTGCATTCTTGGAATAAATCCGCCTTGGTGATGGTACATAATTCTTTTGTGTAGTGTGTCTGCTAGGAATTGTTGTTTTTCTGCATTTACATTCATGAAAGATACTGATCTGCACTTTCCATGTTATGGCTTTGGTTCTGGTGTCAGGGCAATACTGGCCTCCTAGAATGAGTCGGGAAGTTTTCCCTTCTGTTCTGTTTTTTTCTTTTTTTTTGTCTTTTTGCCTTTTCTAGGGCTGCACTCATGGCATATGGAACTTCCCAGGCTAGGGGTCAAATCGGAGCTGTAGCTGCCGGCCTACACCACAGCCACGGTAACACGAGATCCAAGCCATGTCTGCGACCTACACCACAGCTCACGGCAATTCTGGATTCTTAACCCACTGAGCGAGGCCAGGGATCGAACCCGCAACCTCATGGTTCCTAGTCGGATTCGCCAACCACTGAGCCACTACAGGAATTCCCCTTCTATTCTAGTTTTTAAGAAAAGCTGGTGAAGAATTGTATTAGTTCTTTACACGTCTGATAGAATTCACTGGGCCTGGGTTTTTCTCTATGGACAGTGTTCTGATTACTGATTCAACACCTTTACTTATAGGTATATTCGGGTTGTCTGTATCTTGTTCAGTTAGTTTTAGTAGTTTACGTCTTCCTAGGAACTTGTCCATTTCATCTGTTATCTGATTTATTGGCATACAATTATACTATCTTTATAATGCCTTTTATTTTAGTAATGCCGACAGTAATATCTTCTGTTTTTTTTATTTTATTAATTTGTCTTTTCTCCTTTTTATGTGGCAAAAGGTTTATCAGTTATGTTCATCTTTTCAAAGAACTAGATTTCAGTGTCATGGATTTTTTTCTCTTGTTTTTCTGTTCTCTAGTTCATTCATTTCCATTCTAATACCCTTTATTATTATCTCTTCCCTTCTACTTGTTTTAAGTTTAGTTGGCTGTTCTTCACCTTGACTTCTAAGGTGGAAAATAGGTTATTGATTTGGAATTGGCTCTCAGTTTTCAATATAGGCATGTCACTGTAAATTTCCCTATAAGCATTGTTTTGGCTCCATCCCATAAGTTTTGGTACATTGTGTCTTCATTCTCAAAATGTTTTTCAATTTTCTTTTTTGATTCATTTGTTATTTAGGGTATGTTGTTTAATTTCTACGTATTTATGAGCTTCCTCAGTTTCTTTCTCTTGGCAATTTCTAATTTCATTACACTGTAGTCAGAGAACATACTTTGTATTATTTCTATCCTTTTCAATTTATTGAGGTTTATTTCGTAGCCTAGTATATAGTTTATCCTGGGGAATGTTCCATGTGTCCTTGAGAAGAATTGTTATCCTGCTGTGAAGGGTGGAGTGTTCTGTTTATGGCTGTTAGGTCTAATTTTTTATCTGTGTTGTTCAAGTTCTCTGTTTTCTTTTCAATCATCTGTGTAGTTCAGTCCATTATTGAAAGATATTGAAATCTTCATCTATTATAGAGTCTTCCATTTCTCTTCATTTCTGTCAGTTTTTTCTTTGTGTATTTTGGTGCTCTGTTGTTGGTTGCGTATGTGTTTATAATTATTATATCTTCCTGCTGGATTGACTCTCTCATTATTTTTAAAATGCCTTCTTTATCTCCAGCAACATTTTTTTGTTTTAAAGTCTGTTTTACCTAATACTAGTTTAGCTATTTCAGCTTTCTTGTGGTTCCTCCAAAGCTCTGTTGTGGATTCTCAAAGGCTTTGATGGGCAATAAAAGTCAAGAGGAAATTGCCTCTTTCTTTTTTTTTTTCTCTTATTTCAAATGAAAATGTTTGCCAATCAACAGACTCTCCTTGAGCGCTGAGTATGGTTCATAACAGAAAGACTTGCGTGTTGTGAAAACTTTCATGTCTAGATCCTCTTCATGAGAATGATTCATTAGTGTCTTATCCTCTTTAGTTCATCCTCAACAAATTAAGATCTCATCTTCCTTGAAAATAACTAGGAGTCCTCATGACCAAGGCTTAGAGGTAAGGAAAATGAAATTAAAGGGAAAGGAAATCAAGAAAAGGTTTTTGAAAATCATGGGAATAAACAGGTGCTAGGAACCAAGATGTTTACTCTTTAACTCCTCTTCAAGTCAGAAAGACTCCCTACCTTCATTCCTTGCGTCATTCACTTGCCCTAAACCCAGTTAGAAGAACGCCTCAGTGGTGCCACTGGGAGACGGAGTAGAAGGAGGATTGGCATGCTGGGGCCTCTGTGTCTGTGTGTCTTGATGTGCTGGAGTGATGACAGATTTCAAGAGCCAAAAATACATTTAAAAAGTAGGTACAGTATCATTCGGAGCAACAGTTCTCTCTTTGATCTCTCCTTGTGTCCAAGCCTGCTTGTTGTCCTGAAGGATGGCAGCCCAGCTACTCCCGCTGGATGAGAAATCCTCATATTCTGTGCCAGTTTCCTGTCCCTGCTTTGAGTTCTAAGAGTTCAGAGAGGGGAGGGTGGCGTGACCTCTCCGTTGCTGTGCATTGGCATGGGTCCCTGGTGACAGTGTGTCTGCACCACGGGTACACCAGCAACCTCTGGAGCAGCCCTCCCTCCCTCTTTCAACAACCGGCCAGCTTGGTCTCAGGAAACCACTCTGCAGTGCTGACTAGGTTTGGAAGTCATTTTTAATTTTGTGACAAAGACAAATGCGTCCTATGGGAGTAGTAAGTGGTTTTACTGGTGATATTAATGGAACCGTGACCTCTTCTGTATCTATGGTCCTACAAAACAAAAAATGTTTGTATTAGAAGATGTCAGGCAAGTTCATTCTTAGCCCTTCCTTGAAACAAACTGCAGAGGAAATATACTATTAATAAGCCCAGAGAAGTAAGAGTGTGTGTGTGTGTGTGTGTGTGTGTGTGTGTGTGTCTCTGTCTGTCTGTCTGTCTACAGGCATAAGGTCAGTTGCAAACACAGTGGATTTATAATGCCTTCTACTGACTGTGCTACAAATGATACGTTGTGAATCATGCTGTGATGGACATAAATCATGCTGTCTTTGAACGGAATCGTGGTGGGCCCCGTGCTGAAATTGGTATCAGCTTTTAAAGGCCAATAGCTATAATAAAATGCACGGGTTTGAGGGACCCAGAGTGACCAAGGGAAAGATGAGATTCAAAGGCATGAAATCCAGAGGCGTGTTGCATTAGCCTCTTCTGTTTCCATTTGGGATCAGCATCCATGAGCCTAAAAACGACGACACTGAGCTGTACTATTTCCTGCAGGAACTTTTTATGCCGGTGTCCTTTGCTGAATATAGTTTCTTAAGGAGACGGTAAATTAAATGTGAAGGATTTACAGTTCAGTAACATGAATTAAACCGTTTCCTGGTGTTGGTGTTTACCTTGGGACTCACAAAGGAGACAGAAATACAGACTCACAGGAGGAAGGAAAGGAAGGATCACATCCCAGGAGGCCCTGCCCGAACGTCCACCTCAGCAGTTTTACTCAGGGCTGGAATTTCGTGCTGATAAGTGAATCCGTATATAATTAACTTTTCCTCTCTACACAGTCTGCCACACCCACTGAGCCTTCTTAATAGATGTATAACTACTGATGGGGTGGTTCGTGTCTCTTTCTCTTATGTTGGACAAAACCAAAGGAAATCAAATGCAAAACTTAGAGCTTTCCTCAAATAAAAATAGAGGGTGATTGAGAATTTGAGTCTTAAATGCAGTAACTTAAAATATTATTAGAAAATTATAGCCAATCATTCTAGAAAAGCTGACACAGAAAAAAGTAAATAGCAACCAGTAATACTCAAAGATCGTCAGCGCTGTTTTACTCTATTCATTTTGTCTTTTTTCTATGCCATTATATGAATATAGATTTATACTTTTTATAGTTCTTGGGAGTATAATTTATGATTTTCATACAGCCTCACTGCCCTCTCCTTAAGTTCAGATCTCTTCTAATAAAATCAAAGAGTTCCCTGGTGGCACAGCAGGGTGAGGATCTGGAGTTGTCACTGCTGTGGCTCAAGTCCCTGCTGTGGTGTGGGTTCCATCCCTGGCCCAAAAAGTTCCGCATGCTGTGGGCACGCCCCCCCCCCCAAAAAAAAAGAAATAGAATTAACAGCTAACATGTAAATAGTGCTATCTGCTAGGCACCATTCTAAGCACTTTACAGGCATGAATTCACCTCACCTTCATGATAACCCTTTGAGGCAGAGTTTACAAATGAGGCCCAGCGGGCTGAATGGTTTGTTGCAGGTCTCACAGCTAGTAAGGGGCAGAGCCAGGGTATAGAATGTGTGCTCTTAAAAAAATAAAGACTGTGTGCTCTTAACCACAATCTCTTGCTTCCCTCTGACCCTGCGCCTGGCGCTGGCCCTGTCCCAAAGCTGCGCCCACAGCTCTGTCCCTCCGCGAAAGCCTCCTGGTCTCAGAATTCCTCCAACACTAGATGGGGTGACGTTGCTTTCCCTGGGGAACTGTGACAGTCAGCCGGCCTCTGAGAAACAGTGGCCTCTACAGCCCTTCCTCTGGTGGGGACGGGGGAAGGAGCTCTGGGTTCAAGGTCAAGAGAAACCGGCCTCCAGGCCTGGCTCTGCTCATGGTGACACAGTTCACTGCACCTGTTGACGCCGCTGTTTTCTCATCTGCGAGATGACCGGGCTGGATAGTAATTCGCTTGTGTGCTCGCTCCCTGAAGACACGTTAGGCAGAGGTGATTTCGGCCAGTTTCCTGTCCTCTGGGAATCCATCATCCACGCAGGAGCCAGAGAGGTAGGGTCGTCAGTGTCAGTGTCAGAGGTGACCTCTGGGATGTTGGAGGGTAGGAGCCGGAAGGGCTGGCCCGCAAACTCTTCGCCTGGACAAGCAGAATCGTGTAGGTGTCTCGGGGCTTCCCAGACGGGCTGTGGTGGCCTCTCCAACGCCCTTCTCACGTGCGTCAAACTCTTCAGCCAGCTACTGCAGTGCTGCTTGTTTCTGGATGCGGATGGGCTTGGAAATGTTTTAAGCCAACTGCGGATGGACCTAGAGATTCTCATACTAAATGAAGTAAGTTAGAAAGAGTACCGTATTACACGTGTACATATTTGTACATGTGACAAATATCATGTGATGCCACTTGTATGTGGAATCAAAAATCTGGCACCGATGCACCTGTCCAGAGAACAGAAATAGACTTGTGATGCCAAGAGGAGGGAGGGGGGAGCGGGGGTTTGGGGTTAGCAGGAGCAAACTGTTGTATTTGGAGTGGATTTATGAGGTCCTGCTGTACAGCACAGGGGACTCTCTCCAGTCACGTGGGATGGAGCATGATGGAAGGTATATGGGAAAAAGAATGTATATATGTATATATATATGTGCGTGTAACTGGGTCACTTTGCTGTAGAGCAGAAGCTGACAGAACATTATAAATCAACTATATTAAAAAAAATTAAAAATATGGAGTTCCCGTCGTGGCGCAGTGGTTAACGAATCCGACTAGGAACCATGAGGTTGCGGGTTCGATCCCTGGCCTCGCTCAGTGGGTTAAGGATCCGGCGTTGCCGTGAGCTGTGGTGTAGGTTGCAGACGCGGTTCGGATCTGCGTGGCTGTGGCTCTGGCGAAGGCCGGCGGCTACAGCTCCTGTTAGACCCCTAGCCTGGGAACCTCCATATGCCGCGGGTGTGGCCCTAGAAAAGGCAAAAAGACAAAAAAATAAATTAAAAATAGAGAAATTTATTGTCTCCCCTTCTAGAAACCAGAAGTCTGAAGTCAGGCTGGCAGCAGGGCCCTGCTCCCTCTGGAGCCTGTAAGGATCCTTCTCTGTCTCTCCGTACCTTCTGTGGGTGGCTGGCCAGCCTTGGCGTCCCTGGACTTGCCTATTTCCAAAATCTGTCTTGTCTCTGCATGGCCTTCTGCCCCTGTGTCTGCCCTCACGTGGCCAATGCTTTCGGGACACCAGGCCCACCCTACTTGGCTGACGTCATTATATTGGTGGTGACCCTCTTTGACCTAACTGAGGTCATGTTCTGAAGTGTTAGGGGTCAGAACACACCGTATTTGGGGGGAGACACAATCTAACCAATAACCCTCCCTGTAGCCACCGTTTAGTCCAGGCAACCCTGGCCTCAGCGCTTGTTTCTTTCCCCTTGGTTGTCCATTCAGCATCCAGGACAAGCTTCCTAACGGACAGCAAGCAGGTGGGGGCCCAGGTCATTCTTTCAGGCCCAGAGGGATAGTTGACACAGGACTTCTTTTCATCTCGAGCCCAGGGGAGAAGATGAGAGGACAGCATCTTGTGAAGACGTGTTGTCAGGGGATGCCTGGGGACAGGGACAAGGTGGACTCACAACTTTTTTTTTTTTTTTTTTTTTTTTTTTGCATTATAGCTGGTTTACAGATTTCTATCAAATTTCCCACAACTTTTCTAAAATGGTATGCATTCGGTGCCTAGAGGAGTTGCACAGAAGCCCAACAGGTGGTTTGAGTCCTTCTGACTCCTGAAACCAGCCACATGCCATACTCTCTTTTTCTGGCTGTGCCTGCACAAGTTCCTGGGCCAGGGATTGAACCCGAGCCGCAGCAGTGACAGCGCCGGATCCTTAACCCACTGAGCCACCAGGGAACTCTGCCATTCTTTTAGGGGTGATATCTTGATGACTAGGCAAAGCCCTTTCCAGACCTCTTCGTGTGCACTTACGCATGCTGTGCGGTTAGTAGATGCGGGGCGCAGGCTAGAGAGATGGAGGTGCATGGAAGAAATGCACTCTCACACCACTTCTCCCGCCCCCCAAACAGCTCAGGGCTGCCCTTTCACGGTTAGTCTGCTATCAAGGTCCGCAAAACGGAGAAGGCTTGCTTCTGTCATTCACATGCTAATCCGCTCCCCAGCTCCACACCTCGCTATCCTCTGTTATCTGGGCTCCCAAGACGGCCCACCCCCTCTGACTTCTTACAAAGGCCCCGGAGGGAGCTTCCTGAGGCCCTTTAGCATAGCCGTGGGGAGAGCTTTATGCAGAATATTCACCTTTCTCTCACCGCAGTCTCTCCTGCTGCTTGTTCGCACCGCCCTTCTGCCCCAGGTCAGCCTTGCCAAGTAGGGCATCAGGGCCCTCGGAGAGACGGCCAAGACCCGAATCAGGAATTCGGTTTCCTTAGAGAAGCATTCCTATTCTGGGCAGAGACACAGAGGGCGAACTGCAGAGAAGAAGGTGGATTTGTGGGTTCCGTGTCGCTGGCGGTGCCCGTGTGCCTCGCCAGCCGCGGTGTCTGCGGCTTCACGGTACGATGGCTGATGTGTGTGTATGTTTTCCTTTCTTCTCCTTCAGATACAAGTAGACCTTTCTTAGAGATGCACAGCGAGATCCCCGAAATCATAAATATGACTGAAGGAAAGGAAGTCGTCGTCCCCTGCCGGGTCTCCTCACCCAACCTCACAGTTACTTTAAAAAAGGTAAAACCTCTCCCAGGACGTAGTGAGCATAATGGGTTTCGAGTCATTTTTCTCTCTCAGGAATAACTGCCTTGCAGATGTTTGGGCTTTCTCGGTAGACTTCTCTCTAACAGCTTCTTACCATGAAGTAGAAATGCTAGAAATTCTACCGTGCGTGTACTCCAATGGAATAAAACGATGATGTCTTAAAGGTCAATCTACGTGAACAGTGAAAGAGCTAAAATCATGCAAATTTTGATGTATTGCCGCAAATTCAAATGCCTGTAAAAGGTCTGAAAAACCAGTTCTGTTGTTTATATGAATGAATAGTTCCGACATTTGCTGAAGGCGTTTAAGGCTCTTGCTTTGGTCTGAGTTGGGAAACTCCTGGTAACAAAAAGTTTATCTCCTGTTGGGGATGCAGACTTAAGCTCTTAGAAAAAAAAAAAAAAATGGATGGGGGAAGAAAGCTACACGAGATGGTTCTTCATATTGTGTGGCATGTTGTGCATGCAGAAAAGGGAAGAGATTCAGGGTGAAATCTAATAAAGACAGGGAGTTCCTATTGTGACTCAGTGGAAACAAACCCGACCAGTATCCACTAGGACGCGGGTTCCATCCCCAGCCTCGCTCAGTGGGTCAGGGATCCGATCTTGCTGTGAGCTGTGGTGTAGGTCACAGATGCAGCTCGGATCTGGTGTGGCTGTGGTGTAGGCTGGCAGCTGCAGCTCCGATTGGACCCCTAGCCTGGGAACTTCCATGTGCTGCAGGTGCGGCCTTAAACAGACCCCCCCCCCAAAAAAAAAGCTAATAAAGACAAAAAGCCCTACAGTGTGACATGCCCAGCTGATACCAGCCTCAGGGGTATGGGAAGTCTGAGGGTTGGTTAAAAACTTCCCAAATGGACAATTGCAGTGCATCCTGAGAGCATCCTGAGGCCAAGTGAAAGGTGTCTGTCCCAGGCAGCATCTAGCACTCTGGGCACATACAGGTGGGGACTCACCGGGGGTTTGGAGGTGATGGAGTCGGGTTAGAAGATTTTAGAGTGCTTGTTGAGTCACCTGTTGACCCTGAATCCTGAAATGGGGTGAGGCGTCTCCCCGCCATCCCGCATTCCCTCCCCTGTGCTGTCAATTTCAGCCCTTGATAGAGCCCCTCGGTGACAGGTGTTGGCTTCCATGACAGCTGGGCATCATTGCCAGGATATATCCAATCATTGTATGTTGGAGCTGGATACACCAGAGGGGTCAGAAAAAACCGAGGTTCCCAAGGGAGTTAGGGCCTTCCGGGCTACAGTGGACATCGGACACCCCACCCCGCGACCCCGTCCTCTTGTAATCCTTTACTAATGGTCTGGTTTGTGCAGGAGGCCAGCCAGAGTGGTTCAGGGCAGCGCCCAGGGCCACGCTTCCTGGATTCTTAACCCTGCCACTCACTCGCCAGGCCGTCTGGCTGATGATTAGACAAACGACCCTCAAGCAGATCGCTTGTCTGTTTTAGGAACTTTCCCAAATTCCCACAGGTAAACATTTGGTGGAGGTAGAGTTTTCTCTGTTTTTCCACCCAGCTCTATAATAATTAAAAAGAGCAGTTAAAATTCCTTTTTATGTTTTTTTCACTTTTCTTTTTTGTTGTTTTCTTTTTTTTTTGGTCTATTTAGGGCCGCACCTGCGGCATATAGAGGTTCCCAGGCTAGGAGTTGAATTGCAGCTACAGCTACCGGCCTATGCCACAGCCACAGCGATGCCAGATCCAAGCCACATCTCTGGCCTACACCACAGCTCACAGCAACGCTGGATCCTTAACCCACTGATCGAGGCCAGGGAGTGAGCCTGAGTCCTCGTGGATGCTAGTCAGATTCGTTTCCACTGAGCCTCTATGGGAACTCCCTTTTTTTCACTTTTTAAAAAATTATAGTATAGTTGATTTACAGTGCTGTGCCATTTTCTGCTCTACAGCAGAGTGACTCAGTCAGATACATATATTTACATTCTTTTTTCACAGAGAAGCGTAAAATTCTAACAGGTTTTTTTTGGCTTATCACATATCTGTTGAAAACATTCTAACCTAGGAGTTCCCTGATAGCCTAGCGGTTTAGGATCCAGCATTGTCACAGCTGTGGGGCAGGTTCAGTCCCTGGCCCAGGAACTGCTGCATGCTGTGGGCATAGCCAAAAAAAAAAAAAAAAAAAAAAAGATCTAACCTGTTACATGGGCATGCTGGCATGAAATTGCCATCTCTCCATTCCGTTTCTCTTACTGTCCCTTCTTTTCTAACGGGTCGTCCCCTCCTCTCCATTTCCTGTTCCTGCTCTGGCGAAGCCTTGCTCAGCTGGCGGGAGCTGCCCTGTAGGTACTGCCTTTCAGGGCCGCCCATCTATCTGCCTGACTCTGACACATACGGCACCTGCCCCAGCTGATAAGTTACTTAGTCCTTGGCTGTTTTAGCTCCCGTCAGCTAGAAATCCAGTTCCTTTTTCAGTGGTTACAGCCAGAGGCAGTAATGGGTAGGTGAGTAAGAGAAACACTGCAGACGAGATTTCCATGTGTTTTTAAGTTGTGCAGAGAAATCTGGCAGCCGGTCTTTCTTTTAGATGCAGCAGTGCATTGCTTTTGCTTTCACGTGTTTTTAAAGCGTCACAGATTTCGGTCCCTGACTTGAATTTTTCTGAGTTTTTCCTTTAATGGTTTGCCAAGTTAGGAGAGAAGGTTCCCCACGCCCTGAATGGGAAGCATTCTGAAGTTCATGAATAGAATCCTAATTGACTAAACTAAAACATGAAATGCATCCTTTGATTGCTTTCCATTCTTCATAAATAGGATGCGATTAATCTCAAACCGAAGTTGTGCTCTGGTAATATGTACCCACGCAGACATATTCACGGGGGAATAGAGACCTCTGCTGTAGGACCACACGTCCCAGTCTCCCTATACAGGCAGTAAACATAAATGATAAGTGGACAGAGTGATGTAAGGTGTACTTTTTTTTTTTCATGGCTGCACCTGTAGCACATGGAAGTTCCTGGGCCAGGGATGGAATCTGAGCAGCATCTGCAACCTGAGCAGTAGCCATGGTGACACTGGATCTTTTAACCCACTGAGGGCTGGAATCTGCAAGTGACCCAAGTGGCTGCAGTCAAATTCTTAGCCCATTGTGCCACAGCGGGAACTCCAAGTTTTGTTTTCTTTTTTTTCCTGCTTTTGCTTTTTAGGGCTGTCCCTGTGACATATGGCAGTTCCCAGGCTAGGGGTCGAATCAGAGCTGCAGCTGCTGGCCTGCACCACAGCCACAGCAACATCCAAGCCATGACTGCAACCTACTCCACAGCTTACGGCAACGCCAAAACCCCAACCCACTGAACAAGGCCAGGGATCGAACGCTCATCCTCATGGATACTAGTTGGGTTCATTACCACTGAACCACAACGGGAGCTTCCTCCAAGGTGTATTTTTTTGTTTGTTTTTTTTTGTCTTTTGTCGTTTTTAGGGCCACACCCGTGGCATATGGAGGTTCCCAGGCTAGGGTCTAATCGGAGCTACAGCTGCCGGGCTATGCCACAACCACAGTAACGCGGGATCCGAGCTGTGTCTGCGAGCTATACCACAGCTCACGGCAACGCCAGATCCTTAACCCAAAGAGCGAGGCCAGGGATCGAACCCGCAACCTCATGGTTCCTAGTCGGATTCGTTTCCGCTAAGCCACAGTGGGACCTTCAAGGTGTACTTTTTAAAAGAAGATAGAAAAGACTCAACATTTCTTTATAGCAGTTAATGCTATGAATCTTTCTCATCTGTTGTGGGAAAGTGATCTGATGTTTTTTCCCCTTTGTCCAACTGGGGATAAACAGTAGCAGTCATCAGACCACAGCTGCTGAAACTGGCTGGCAGTCCGGCATCAGGGGAGCTTGGCTGGGCTGCTCTAGGGGCAGTGACCCTTTACAAAGTCCAGTCCCACGAGAGATGGTTTGAATTAAGTCCTTGGTATAGAGGAGAGGCACAATGGGAGAATCGGACCGTGGATGCTTCTGTTTGGGAATACTCCTAGGAATTGGAGAGCACTGCATTCATAACTGTTTCTGGCCTCGCATCTGCTTTTGGCTCTCTTCCCTGTCAGCAGCCTTGGCTTTTGGGACTTTCCCTCCTAGGGGCGGAGTCGACACCCTCAGTCTTCCCCAGAGTGATAACGGCAGTGAGTGCCAAGTTAATGCTGTAGAATTACGGTCCTTTTAAGATAGCTGCCTCTTTTGGCGCGGGGCGGGGAGGGGGGGGGGCTGCAGCATATGGAGTTCCCAGACCAGGGATCAGATCTGAGGTGTAGTTGCCACCTAAGCCGCAGCTGTAGCGACACCGGATCCTTAACCCGTTGCGCCACAGCAGGAACTCCCAGACAGCTACCCTCTTTAATAAATCACGAAAAATGGGAGGACAAGGTATGGCTTCTTACAGGCTCCAGGTGATGAGACCCTGAGGATAAAGTGGCAGCCCTAATGGGAAGAATAGTCATTGGTTTCTTGAGTATCAGGCTGGTTTATAACAAGGGGTCCCAGAGGCCACAGAGCTCTGGGTTCCCACCAGAATTCTGACATGGTGACTAGGTCTCTCCTCAGTGGTTGCAGCTTGCTGCTTAGGCTTATAGCAGATTGACTATATATTATTATATACTACTATATATGTATAATTATACCAATATATATCATTATTATAGGTATATTACATTGACTATAATGCATCGATGTGGAGTTGACTACATGCAAAGCAAACTAACGGACCACCGATAACCTGAAATTCTTACATGCGCCTTTCTCATTTGAGATAAAAGTTACACTTTCATAGCGTTTAAGTGAATAATTAGTGAAAGTCTCATCATGGGGCTAATACGACTTTGTGAAAATGCTTTTCCTCCTTTTTGCAGTTTCCACCTGATCCTCTGGACGGAAAAAGAATAACCTGGGACAGTAGGAAGGGTTTTATAATCTCCAATGCAACATACAAAGAAATAGGGCTTCTGACGTGTGAAACAACCGTCAACGGACATTCGTACAAGACAAACTATCTCACGCTTCGACAAAGTAAGTGATACTCCAGAAGCCGGAGCACTCCGGGGTTTATCTAGTTCATGAAACGATTTTTTTGTTTGTTTTTTTTCTTAAATGCTAACTGTATATGCTTGCAGCCAACACAATCACAGACGTCCGAATAAGCACGCCAAGCCCAGTCAGATTGCTTAGAGGTCACACTCTCACCCTCAACTGCACGGCCACCACGCCCTTGAACACGAGAGTTCAGATGACCTGGAGTTACCCTGGGGAAGTGAGTGACCCACTTTTCTGTTCTGTCAGACAGTATCTTGTTGGAGCAAATGCAATGTGTCTGCGTTTTCAAGGTGGGAGGAAAAAAATCAGAATATTCTGACTCCTGTGGCGGTTTGAGTCCAGAAAGAGGCCTTGGGGTTGGTTTGGGTGCCCGCCTGGCCTGAGGTTTCGTGAGTGCGATACGCAGAGATAAGGCCTTTTGATGTCTGGGGGCTTTGTTTGGAAGTGTACAGGCTGGTCTTTCTGTTCCATGATTCTGGGTGGGAAACGGGGATTGTTTTCATCCTTGGAAACCATTCTCTGGGATGGAGAGATGAGAGCGGAGTTTATCACGCCGCGCCAGGCAGAGACTATCTTTTGTAACGGCAACAACAAAAAGTTGTTGTCAGCGCATTAATTTCAGAGACTGGCAGACAGGCAGGCACCTGACTGGAGCATGTTTGGGAAAGATCCGACCCAGCCATCCAGTATTGAATTTGTTAGGTGACAAAGGGGCGATTCTGTCCTTGAGAAAAAGGACTAGAATGAAGATAGGGTTCCTTTATTCAAATTAAACATCCTTGCAAACGATCATTTTTTTTTTAAACGTGTAGATGGGGGCTCCCCATAAACCATTAAGGAGTCTCTGGCAGTGGTTCCAGTGCCATTTCCTGTGTCTCTGATTTATGTGGCATATCCCAAGGAAATCGCTTGTTATGTCACTCAGATGGCCCAATGGCAGAGTTAACTTAGGATGGATTCCATTATGTACAGAAGATTAATGCATCAGCCCCAAGCTTCTACTTTTTTTTTAATTGAGGTAGAACGGAGGTACAATGTTATCTTCATTTCATAGTGATTCAAAATTTTTACAGATTACACTCGATTTAAAGTTATTATAAAATATTGGACTATATATAGACTATGTATATATGTGCTGGACCATATATACATTTTTTGCTGTAGAATAGCTTAGCAACAAAAAGGTGCCACTAGTGTTCTGTAGAGACAGATTAGGGACTCTTCAGTCATAAAGTATTTTCCAGAGAATGGTATTATTTAAATAAAAAGGCTGTGATTGTAGCAATAGGTTCTGGGTTTGGGGAGAAATCATATATTCCTAATTAATGCAGAGAGGGAAGAAACTTATATCCTGTTAGTATTTTTTCTGTAAGAGTGTGATGATACGCCTGTTGAATGCCCGTGACCTTTGAAAACTGCACTGTCCTATAGAACTTTGTGTTAGGGAGGCAGCCCATATGCTGACCACCAGCCACATACGCCTAATAGCACTGGGAATGTGGCTAGTGGGACTAAGGATATGAATGTTTTTTTATTTTATTTTATATTTTATTTTTGGCTGCACCTGCAGCGTATGGAAGTTCCTGGGCCAGGGATTGAATCTGAACCGCAGCTGAGACCCACACTGCAGGTGCAGCAATGCTGGATCTATAACCCTGTGCACTGGGCTGTGGGTCAGACCTGCACCTCCTCAGTGACCTGAGCCACTGCAGTCGGACTCTTGACCCACTGTGCTACAGCGGGAACTCCCTACTTTTAATTTTAACTTAAATAGTTACATGTGACCGCTGGCAGCTGTGCTGACTGAGCAGTTCTGAAACCCAGGGCAGGTTTTAGGATACCAAGGCAGAAACAATGCCCATGTGACTGCAACTTGGGCAGGAAGGAGTTCTCAGAGAAGGAAGAAGTAATACCTACAGGAAGAGAGCTGCTGAAAATCTCAGGGGACCAACTCTTTGATTTTTGACGGCAGTGACTGATGTTTTCTGTCTGGTCACTGCTGAGAACAGAGAAAACAGCGTCACACGTGTCTGTGCCACCAGGGCAGTGAAAGGACCGGTGGGTAGAATTTATCCAGCCTGGCACAGAGGAGCTGTACGTTTGAGATCCAAGGATTAGTTTGGTCAGCTTCCAACGTCTTTTCCATGCCTCCCTGCAGGGACCAACAGAGCGGAGGAAATAACATATTCCATGTTATAAAATGTAATGCTTAAAAAAAAAGAAAAGGAAAGAACAATGAAAGGAAAAGGCAGTGTGACCTCATCTTCGCAAAACCAGTCGTGGGTGGGCCACTGTGGCCAGTTTACCCCCCTGCTAAGCCCAAGGCCTGGTCTTTTCCCCACCCCCAGAGTGTCGCCTGAACTTGTCGATGGCTCTGCAGGTGCCCCGATCCAGTGGGATTTAGCAGACGTGGACAGGCCTTGCTCAGATAGTGAAAGAGTGAGACTAGGATTGTTACACCTTAATAGGTGTAGCCTGTCTGCGTATCTTTCCCTTGATATCTAGGAAGGAAGCACAGGGAAACTCACATGGAGACGTGTTAAGAGAAACTCTGCGGTTAATTCAGATGCTCAAGATGATCACTGCCCGAGTGTGTGTGCATTACTGATGCCTAGAGCACAGGTTCCTGGTCCGAGCGCTGTGCGCTGGGAAAGACCCGAGTTCCCAGCCTGCTTTGGCCAGTGTCTCTGATGCTTGGCTTTCTTCCTCTGCAAAAGGGCAGTAACCCTGCCAATCTCGCCGGGCTGTTGTGAGACACTGCTGAGATAATGTGTGTGAGAGTCCATTTGAAGAAAATGAAGCACTAAGTTGGAGCTGCTGGAGCTCGGGTTTGATTGAAACGCGGGTGGGTTAGCATAAAATACTGATCTTAGGGAGCATCTGAGAAATGCTACACCTCGAGACACAAACTCTTACTACCTCTACAGTTACTGTATGTTTTCTTTCTAGATAAATAAGAGAGCCTCTGTAAGGCGACGCATCGACCAAAGCAATTCCCATAACAATGTGTTCTACAGCATTCTTGTCATTGACAAAGTGCAGAACAGAGACAAAGGACTTTACACCTGTCGTGTGAAAAGCGGCCCATCATTCAGATCTGTTAACACCTCAGTACATATCTACGGTAAGCCACTCACGCTCTGTTTTCTAATCATTGCAGGTTTGGGGGGGGTTCTGTAAAATAAGTAAGTGTGCTTTTGGCCAAGAAGTATAATTATCATGAACAAATATAACTTTGTCCCCTCTGCCCTCTGCCAAAGAGCAGATCACATCAAGTGCATGTAAGTGCTCTTTATTGAATTTATTTTTTTATTAAAGTATAGTTGACTTACAGTGCTGTGCCAGTTTCTGCTGTACAGCAAAGTGACCTAGTCATACATTAACATGCTTTTGTTTTGTTTCGTCATATGATGATCTGTCCCAAGAGACTGCGTATAGTTCCCTCATTGCTGTACAGCAGGACCTCATTGCTTATCCATGCTAAAGAAACAAAACAGGAAAATACAATCACTTTTACTTTCACTTTCTGGGAGAAATTTCGCAGGTACTACCGATTTAGAGAAAACTATGATGGATGAATTATTAAGGACTGATGCTCTTTTATCCCTGGCTTTCGCTCTTACGAAATCCTAATATTATTGCTTAATTCCAATAGGCAAATTCTGTTTTTTTTTAACTCAGCGAATTTTATTATAGTTGTACAACAATCATCGCAACCCAATTTTACAGCATTTCCACACTATATACCCCCAGCATCTCCCCCATCCAATGGGCAAATTCTGTTAAAAAAAAAAAAGGCTTAAATCTCTCTAGACTCCCTAAAAACCTTATTTATTTCTCTTGTGGCAAAGAAAAACTGTTAGGAGCTGAGACTATGGGGCGATTCTACCAATGATAGATATTCTTTTGACTTTGTTCAGCTGTTTTTTTCTATCAGCTTTGTTTTAGAGCACATGGAACAGCTTTTTCCCACCATACTCATGTTAGCCGGGCTGATTTTTACAAGTATTATTACACTTTTCTGTAACTATAACAGATGTTTAAGGTGTTTTACTTTCTGTTGCCCTGCCCCCGTGTTTTTATGTTCTGAGACTTTATGACCCTAGGACCAGTCGTGGGGTCTTTTAAAAGACTGCATCAGTTAGGGGTCTTTTAAATGATTTTATTCACTAATCCGTATTGGGGTTCACCGATGGCCTTGATCCTAATTCCAGCTCTCTGTATTCATTGGTTGCACCCTCCTTTCAAGAGGCAGGCGAGGTGGGGGTTTTTGTTTTGTTCACACAAATGTAGTCTTTTCTAATGCACTGATCACTTCTCCTTTCAAAGACAAAGCATTCATCACTGTGAAGCATCGAAAACAGCAGGTGCTTGAAACTGTAGCTGGCAAGCGGTCTTACCGGCTCTCTGTGAAAGCCAGGGCCTTCCCAACGCCCGAAGTTGTATGGTAAGACCACAGTTCTGTTCTGTCAGTTTCCCCATACGCTTCGAATCAGTCAGAGGATGCAGGAACCCAATGACTTGAAGTCCTGGGGAAAAAAAAATTTGAGTTACGTTTCCGAGACAGCAGCAGTGCTGATTTCCGGGGGGGGGGGGTGCGGGCTGGGGGGGCAGGAAAATAATGTCACAGGGTGGCGCCAAGGGATTAGGGTGTTTTGAGTGCTCACCTCAGTTTAGTCATTTACTCCCTGTGACTAAATTTCTGCCTCCCTAAAACTTCCTGTGATGTCAGCGTCCTCTGAATGGGCTGTGTTGGATGTTGGGCAGCGATTAGGAAGCATCTTGAATACGTAACATGCTCTATTAACCCTGAAGAAGCGAGCCCTTGTGATGGGGATAATAATTCTTTTATTATAGGAAAATAATTCTTTTAGGCACAGCTGGGCTGAAAGTTCCACTCTTGTTTTAAAATTAAACAAACATTAATAGAGACAAGACTTATTCAGCAGCAGGGGCGCACGCCTGGCCCGACTTGAAGTAATTAAGGTTTTTTTGGCTTGAAGTTTACATATTCAGAAACTATAAGCGGCTCCTTTTTTTTTTTTTTTTTTTAATGCTAGCACAACACCTGATGTCAGACAATGTAATCTGTTTATAATCTAGAGTCATTTTGTTAAATCATTTCTAAATGCCGGTATCTTGGGCTCAAGCCATTACAGTCTAAACAAAGAGTATGGTACAAAACTGATTAGGAAAACAAGTCGTACAATATAGACATGGGGCCGTTTTTGAATTTCCCCCACCAGGGCTTGTTTTGCTTTCAATATCATACTGAGACAGGCTGGGAACTGAGACCCTTTGCTGCGGTGGCTGCCCTGCTTGCAGCAAAATACAAAGAAATTCTACGCGGCTAAAAATAACTGCGCGTGCGCACTTCGTAATGGGCAAGACGCTACAGAGAAAACTAGAACCCCAACTTCTGACGAGTGTGTGAAAGCAGGGTACTAGGATGCCTGCTGCCCATAACCCCGCACTGAAGGGGTGGGCAGACCGTCGAAGCCAGCCCTCTTGGCCTGAGTCCCAAGCCCAGCCCTACCCTCGACCCCTATAAGGCGCCAGCCCGCCTCCCCAGGGGAGAGCCAGCAAGGAAACCTGTTGGTTCTGTCTGCTTCCCACTGCTGCTGCTGCTGCTGCCAGGGCCCCAGTAAAGCCCTGTCTGAATTTCTTGTCTGGCCTCTTATCAATTTCTATTGATTAAGGAGGGCCAAGAACCCAGTCGGTAACAAAGTGGTTTGTTGTCAGGCTCCTCAGAGAGTTAATAGGGAATGAAAGAGAATATAATATGAGCCTCTGTGCTGTGCTCCTCATGCTTTCACAGTAGAAAAGAGAATTTTTTGGTTTCCTAATACCTAAAAAAGCTTAATAGTAAATTTCCTAAGAACGTCCCTTCTTCCGGAGGAGGAATTGCATCACTCTGGGAAGCACATTGCCTCTTTCCGTGTCTCAGAGTTTTCCGACCTGTTAAACTAGGAGTTTCTTCAGTAACGAAGTATCAAGAACCTAACTAACATACACACACAATCCACTTTTTAAAATACTGACTTGTTAATAGGAAATAACCAATACTCAAATGGGGTTTGTAATCATAAAATGGAGCATAGGCATTTTAGCTGCTTCGGAACAGAGACCCACCTAGTAATGGGATTGGCATGCCCAAGTTTCCAGGCCCCAGGGATCGAACCTGTGACAATGCCTAATCCTTAACTGCTAGGCCACCAGGGAACTCCTAGTAATGCGAAACTGTTTGCTTAACTATGTCAATGCATGCGTGAATATGAACTGCTGCCATTCCCAATGTTATAGCTTTAGGAGAACCCAGTCATTTCCTGTTGTTAAAACACCCATTTTAAAGAACTGTAATTTAATGAAATCATAATTTTTCAGTTCAAAGAGATCAGTGAGGAACTGGGGCTCAAATGGATAGGTCAAGTCAGAGCACACTGGTGGAGCCAGGGCAGGCATTCAGGCCCGATTCTCAGTTCTGCATGCGACTGTGTCATATCGAGGCATTGAGTCTCTCTTTAAAGTTACATTTTTTTTTTAAGCTTATGCCTTTTGTTTGTGAGTTTTGTGCCTTAACTGTTCTTCCTGAAGGGGAAAAAAGAAAAAAAAACAACAAAAAACTTGATAATCTTGATTTCACCATAGCCCATGGAATGGACAACTGTTGTGACCATTTCTATAACTAACAAGAACTCCACATGAGACCACAATAGGAAGGTCTATTTTTACTTTTATCTGGAGAAGTGATCTAGTTGATCTGACTCACAATGACCCTGCTATTGCAGATGGAGCCTTGTCGTGAACTCTGAAAAACATCTCAGATGGAATCAGCCTGGGCTTCTGGGTTAATACTTAAAAGGCACAGTGGCAGCCAGCATCCTCGTGGCTACATTCAGCCATCCCCAGCCTGTCTGCTCAGTCTACTCCTGCCTCTTGGCCAAAAAAACACGAAGTGTCCCTCAGTTGAAAAATCCCACTTTTTAGCCCCCGATATCCGAGAGGCGGTGTGAAATGACTTACTGACCATGTGCTTAATCCCAGGTTGAAAGATGGGAAACCCGCTGCTGAGAAATCTGCCCGCTATCTGGTGCGTGGCTATTCGTTAATTATCAAAGATGTAACTGCAGAAGATTCAGGGGCTTACATGATCATGCTGGGCATAAAGCAGGCGAATGTGTTTAAAAACCTCACCACCACTCTCATTGTAAACGGTAAGTTCACTGTTCCTACTTTCTTCTGGTTCTGGGAGGGGGACCGATTTGTGAAAATTTGTTAGTCAAAAGTCCGTACACAACAGCATCAAAGAAAACAAAATTTTCCGTAATTACTTTAAAAGCCACTTATGCCCCCATCACAGCCATTTCATGGGTTGCTTGTCATCTTCCATAAGCGATATGCTTATTTTATCATTGTGATCGGATTTTACCTGCCATGAAATCACTTTTGTTTTTCTTTTGTCTTTTTAGGGCCACACCTGTGGCATATGGAGGTTCCCAGGCTAGGGGTCAAATTGGAGCTGCAGCTGCTGGCCTACGCCACAGCCACAGCAACGCGGGATCCTTAACCCGTTGAGCAAGACCAGGGGTCCAACCCACATCCTCATGGATACCAATTGGGTTCTTAACCTGCTGAGCCACAATGGGACCTCTGAAATCACTTGTTTAAATGTTCTCACACACTTCTGCTTCTTTTCGGTTGGCATTGTAATCATGCATTGCATTTGTGGGTTTTTGTTGCTTGTTTTCGTCCCTGTGTTTGTTTCCCTGACATTAAAACCAGTGAGAATGCGGCCTGGGAGGGAGTCATGGGAACAGCTCCTGACCCCTGCCCCGTTTTCTCCTTTCAGTGAAACCCCAGATTTACGAAAAGGCTGTGTCCTCATTCCTGGACCCGACTCTCTACCCGCTGGGCAGCAGACAGATCCTGACTTGCACCATTTATGGTGTTCCTCAACCCAGCGTCACGTGGCTCTGGCACCCCTGCAGCCATAATCATTCCAAAGCCAGGTAGGGACCCTTCACTTCTTGAATAACTTTTGAATGCTTTCTGACACCTGGACGCAAGGGGTCTTCAGCGGATGCAGATGGGAGCTTGCAGGTGGGGTGTGTGGTCCATGGCGGGCAGAGGCTTCCCCGCCTTGGGAAAAGCTAGGCACGATCGCTTCTTCATCCTGACCTACGTTTAACCACCTCGTAGTTTTTCTCTCTAGTGTATAGTGTTGGGATAGGAGCACAGCGATAAAATGAAGGTCACCCTGTGAGCCATCATTTGGAACTCAGGTTGGACCCCCCCCCCCCGCCCCGTCCCTTGCTTTCCGGCGGAGGACCCCCAGACTTGGGCTGCCCCACTGCCTCAGCCGCACTGGTCTCCCCATTTCCCGCTCTGGAAGCGTTGAGTACGACATCAGATCTTCCTACCACTGAAGGTCACTACCTTCCAGAGGCTTCCTGTGGGCTCCTTCCTCTGTGGAAATGAGCTCCCACCCATTTCCTGCCTCCTAAGAAGCCCTTTATTCTCCCAGTCTCGACTCTTGGGCCACCTTCCCCACGAACCCTCCTGACTTTCTCATTCAGATTCCCGTCGTCTCCTTCCTCAGCACAGGGAACACTTGGCTGACACCATCATCTCGGCATGAGGTGTACGTGCACCTGTCTTCTAAGCTCTGAACGGACTTATTAGCACCTTGTGTCGCTAGCGGCTGGCACCAGCTCTGGTGCAGGCAGGAACTCGCAGTCTATTTACTGAATGAATCCAGCCCTGCCCTCTGTGAACCGTGCAGTGTTCCCTGGCTTCCTGTTGACAACAGAGCCCTGTTTGCTCTTCTCCATTTCTGTTTAGTCTGTGGACCAGTGATACTAACGATAGTTCACGGGAGCAAGTTGGAAGAACGGGAGTAGAATCAATAGGTGCAGCTCTGAGATGCTGTCCAGACTGCTCAAGAATGAGCTTTGGGCCAGGATGCTTTCTTTGTTGCTTTTAACTCCTCTTTCAGAGTGTTTGGGGGAATTATTATTCTTAAAAGAAATTGGCTTGATCAACAATAAGACGTGATTCTAGCGTAAAGAGATGAGGCTGTTTGGGTTTCCAGATTCCTCCTGCAATTTCACCTCTTTGTCTTGTGTTTTGTTCGAGGTGTATTATTCTGATTAAATTACTGGTGAATTAAGGAATTCCTGAGAAGTTGCGGTTTCCACACATCTCATTTCTCATCTGGGTGAATCATTTGCTGAGAATATGAATGTGAGGAATTTACAAATCTTAAATACATTCTTGACCAGTGTGATTATTCAGCCCCAAAGAAAGTGAGATCTCCTGAGATTCTGTATTATTTTGCTAATTAGGGGTAGACACCCGCCTTTACAGACTTGTCCCTTTACGGCCTTGATATTTGCGCTAACCTGACTTGCACTTAAGTTGAAAATAACTAAGTAAGTCAAGCTATTAGGTTTGGATAAAAGTATGGACTTGAATTTTTAGGGAATAACATAGCCTTCTTTAGATATCCTTACCTTGTTTCTACAACAGCAAATGTAGAATTTCAGCACTGGGTAGGATCAGAGCTAGTAACTGCGTTAGGAAATAACCTTTACAAGTGATGGAACATGTATTATAAAGTTAGGTTTGAGTAATGCTAATAAAACATGGTTTGGGGAGTGAAGGCAGCTGCAATGAAACTCTAAACATTAGCTGTCTTTTTCCAAGCTCTGTGGCAATGAGCTCCGCCTCCATGTTACAGAGGAAGCTTGTCGAGGCCGAGAAAGATAACCCGTATTCCTCTTGGAAATCTCTTCAGAGTCAGAGCAGTACCCTAAATCTTCAGTAAATGTTTGTTGGCCATTTGACTTGTTCTCTTACTGTTAAAAGCATTTTTCCTTTCCTTCCTTTTTTTTTCTTTGACCCAGCACCAGCCAGATCAGAAATGAAAGTTGAACATCTTTCAGTGATGCTCCATTTAAAAAAATAGATTGTTGCTTGAAATTATCCTCTGAAAATGGGCAAATGCTTTCCACTGTCTCATTTGTGAAGTCAGCTGATTGAATAGCTTACTGTGTTGGTTCAGATTTGATACGTGATGGTCAAATCGATACATTTAAGTTAGACAGATGGCACCTTTGTGTGTGTACTAGGAAGCAAACAGAATAACTCTTTTCTTTCCCTGCCAGAGAGGTGGAAGCTCACAGTGACAGGTAAATGAAGCCTTCTTGAACTACTAAAATTTTTCAAATACATCTTACACAAATCTATTCTACAGACTTAGATTCAGTTGCAGACAGGCATTTTAGTGACACGTGAATAAGGGCTGTTCTATGGCGTAAAAACGTAGTCTTGGTTATGTGGCACGGACTTGCAGAGTGCCGTCTGTGTGTAATCCTCAAGTTAGGTGATTGATGTATATACATTACTCTCACATATGTAGGATAATTCTAAGTGTTTAAATTTTAAGCTCTAGTTAAGGGATATGCCTAGTTATACAGACCATAACCAAAGGATTAGATTAATCTCGAGGTTAGAGCATGTTGAAATAGCTCAGATTTATTCATTGGTTTAATACGGCCACGTGGTTAATGGGTGTAAAGAGGTTCAGACTTAAATCGCATAGGTTTCTGGAGTCCCATAAGTAGATTTTTTAAAAACGAGCAGAACAACCGCTCACCTAGTTCATCTTCATGGATATTAAGAGCCATAAATGTAATAGAATTTTCCTCCTTAAGAACCTGTGGTAAGCTGCTGGACTGTGTTCTAACTGAATAACGATGGGGAGGGGGGTGATTCACCCAGATTTGCTCTTATAAAATAGTAAGAATATGGGAGGGAGAGTCCTTGCTTGAAACTCATACATAATGAGCTGAGGGGAATGAGAGCAGAAGCTTTCCCCCCCTTTTACGTTTCTGCGTATCTGGGTGGCAAAGCAGTGAGATACTTCTTTTGAATTTTTAATAACATGAAATAACACCAGATGAGGTGGGTTTTTCTCATCCTCTGCAACTGGCAGACTTCTAAATAGACTGTCCTGATCTTGCCCCATGTTAGCCTGAGCATAAACCCAGGCAGCACATAGAAAGGTACTGAGCTTCAGAACATTTCACACGCAGAAACCTATGCGATTTAAATAGTTTGCAGCTTCTGTTCACACAAAATAGAGGTAATTACATGCACTTCCTAGCGAGAATGTCAGGGTTCAGTGAGACAGTGCATTTGGGAAAGGCAGAGTCACAGAAAGAATAATAATGATGTGAGGTTGTACTTTTGGCTAGCATGGGGGTAGATGTCTTCTTCGTAGACTCCAAAACTTGTAAGGAACTTGAACTTTTCTGCCTGCTGTAGAGCTAGTTTCACAACAGCGAGAATTTTTAGCCAGTATTTCCAGGCAACGCACCCAAACTACGGCAAGTAAAAGGCGACTTTGCTCCATTTAGAAACAGAAATCTAGTAGGTCTTGGTTTTGCAGAACTGAGGAGAACAGAATTTAGGATTTGTCTGAGGAAGAAAAAAGAGAAAGGAAAGATCAACGGGCTAGGAAAGAATAAGCACAAGGGCCTAACGGGGGTTTAAGCAAGTGCTGGCTGGTTGGTTCCTGTCCGGGGAGTTAGTGGTTCCAACCTGTGGGTTGGCTGAGGCCTGGGCGGGGCAGAGCCGGGCGTGAGAGAGCCCTGTTCTGCTCGGAGAGCCCCGGGGAGATTTCTAGAACTTGGCCTCCCCCCTGGATTTTGAAGAACAAAGGCAGACTCAAAGCGCCCTCGCCGTGGGCTGGTCTCAACATCACGGTCGCTGATGGACTTTGTCCCAGCGTTGGTCCTCCAGGCTGCAGGAAATGCGTGGCTAAGGTTGCCCACGCCGGGAGGATGGTCTGGAAGGGAGCAGGGAACAGAACTGGGCTGTTTGGGAGGGGACCCTCGTCAGGGAACAGAAGGCACAGGTTTGAGGGACCCAGGCGGACGGGGGAAATGGCCATCGTAGCCCTATCTGTTGGTACTGCAGCTCATGAGTTACGGTTCTCGGGAAGAATCCAAGATGTTGAAAGACTGCCTTTAGTCATACGCACTTGAGTCCTAAGGGCCCCCCTGGGTAACGGGAGAATTTGACGCCCGGACGAGTCATTTACTCCCCACACACATGAGCCTCTGCCTGGTCACTCTTCCCAGTGGCCTGCTTTAACTCAGACCCAGGCCCCGGAGACTCTCCAGAGCCCACCTGGCCATTTCTGAGGTTGCAGTGTCTTCTCTTTAAAACCGAGCCCTGCTATTAAAAGGTTGGGCACGTCTGATCCTTTTCCATAGGAAGGCTTAGGCTGGCAGCTTTGTTACGGTATTGGTTTTAGGACAGACTCCCCCCCCACACACACACACACCCACAGCATATGGAAATTTCTGGATGAGGAATTAAATCTGAGCCACAGCTGAGATCTCTGTTGCAGCCGCAGCAACACTGGATTCCTGAACCCACTGTGTCGGGCCCGGGATCAAACCCACGAGGCTACTCAGATTCTGAACCCACTGAGCCACAGTGGGAACTCCAAGACAGGCATTCTGTACATCGCAGGCTGTTTTCATTCTCTCTCCTCAGCGAACCGTCAGAGATTAGAATTCCTAGGTCCTGGGCGTTCCCATTGTGGCTCAGCAGAAACGAACCCAACCAGTAAGCACAAGGCGGTGGATCTGATCCCCGGCCTGTGGTGTAGGCCAGCAGCGGTGGCTCCAACTCAGTTCCTAGCTTGGGAACTTCCATAGGCTACAGGTGTGGCCCTAAAAGAAAAAAAGAATTACTAGGTCGTAAGTAAAACTGATAGCTTATAATGGAGTTGCCAACGCATCCTCTGCCACGTTCTTTAGCGGGGGAAAAAACGTGAGGTATATTGGGTTCTTTGTGCAAGTCTCATCTTCGCCGCCAGCTCTCTGGGGTGACCAGTAGCGGAGGTAGAGAAAAACCCCTGCTACCTGCACTGTGTGGACACTGCTCACATCGTACAGTGCATTTTGCTCCATCGTCAGAGTTCTATCACACCCACGGTCAACCACCTGCTTCTCACAGAGGTGTTTATGGGGCACCAGCCATGTGCAGAGCCAAAGGGACCTGCCGGTTGTGTTGAGCAGGTGTGTCTCCGTGATGTGAAATCAGAGCTCCCCGATGACGCCTTGTTCTCTCTCTAGCCAGACCCGCGGCATCTTCCACGGTGTCAGGGACGGAGACCTGGGAATCAAGGAAATGGGTTCTATTCTTGGCCCAGGCCCTGACTTCTGGGTGACCTTGGCCAGTTATTTAACCCGTGCTCCCATTTCCCTCCTGTGAAGGGCAACTGCCTTGCTTCCCATTTCCTCTAATACGCAGCGAGCGATGAGTGAAATGAGAAAATCACCTAAAATTATGCTTTCTTCTTTCAGAAAGGCCTGAAATAATTTCCTAGCTGCCGCGCCCTATTTCCCTGCTGCTGCTTACAAACTGGAGGGTAGTTTGCATTAGCTCTGACGATCTGGGCCCAATGAAAGTCAGAGTGGTTGTAAGGAAAGGCGTAGGTGTAATGATGTGTATTCCGTGGGCCAGGCTGGACTCAGGGATCATGTCAGGAATTCTCCATTAAGAAGGAAAAATGCAGCGGCTCCTCGGCCCTTGGTGGGGACCGCTCTTTTCTTTGGTGTCAGCCTGGATCAGCCTTTGTGGATAAAGGAACTGTCATCCTTTGTCCCATTAGCCCTGAAACTTTGCTTTACTTCACGTGGTCTTTTTGCCAGTGAGCCCCATCCGAACGCAAAAAAATGTAGTTGGATTCTTAGCTCATGGAAAGTGAAGGAGTGAGTGTTCTTTATTTTATTTTTATTTTTTTCCCTAAAACGGTCGGTCTTCTAAGAAAAGCCTCAGGAATACATGGAGTCTCAGCAACTGCTTCTAAAACTCTAAAGAAAATCACCTCTGGGGTCTCCAATGATGACGTGTTTAGCAGTTTGGTAGAAAATAATAAGACAATTTGATGTCCCATTTTGGAAGCACTCTCGGTCGGCCGAGCCGTAGTGTACGGGGTGGTGGTGGAGGCTACAGTCTAGAGAAAACAGACGACTCCAGGACTGAGTGTGGTTTGCTAGGGGTTTTGGTGGGGGAAGGGGGTGGCCTATAAAATGAGAGAAGGCAGGAGCCGCTAGGCGCTGGGAGAAGGGCTTGCCTAATTGCATTTCTCTATTGTTTACGTCACCGAATTGGCAAAGAAGGGAAGGCCCGGATCATTAGGGATGTGCGAGAGACAGATCATTTGGGAGCGACAGTTTTGTGCGTCGGCGGGGTATGTGAAATTAACAGGGCCAAAACAAAACAATTGTTAATGGTAGTTAATTAGCAACGTATTCAAGGACCCAAACTTAATTGCCCACCAGCATGAATGTCTATTATTTTTAGGCTGAGACAGTTTTACGTCCCGTATTCTGCTTTCTGTCTACAAGATGAACGCTTTAACAGTTTAGGCATTGAAAAAAAAAAGTCATTTCCTGGGGGTTCAACGTAGGTCAGATGCCTCAGGGGAGCTGTAATTTCAGGAGAGCTCAGCTTTTGGAAATAGGACCCCACACTGCGCGTTTTAATATTCATCACACCTCTCTTAGCTGAACCTCCCGTCTGCGCGCACGGCCCGCGTGTGTTACGGGCGTGCAGACTCAGACCAGAAATCTGATTTTAACTTGCTGCCCTCCAAACTCTGAACCCAAATGGGGACCTAAAGAAAGACCACTTCACCGAGGCCCACCGTAGGGGAACACGGAGCTCAAACAGCGGAGTCAGTCTGGTTACCTCATGTCCGGAAGCTTTCATCACCAGCCAGCAGCTGGTGCACGCTGGCTCGTGGGAAGCGTCTTGCTTTCTGCGCTGTAATCACGGGATGAGGAAGCGCGAGCCTATTTCACGCAAAGCCCTGCGAACGGAGTGAGCACTCTTGCCAGATGCCTCTCTGCTGCTTTTTCTACGCTTTGTGAGATTTCCCCCGTTTTCCACTCTTTGTCAGACTGTGAGGCTGATGAATAATTGCTTCAAATGAATTAGCTGTCTCCTGTAATTCCTATCAAATGTTTCATTATGTGTTTTAAATTCAACCAAAAGGCTGAGTCATAGGAAGTCTGCACCGGATGGTTTTTAGAAGGATCTTTGGAGCAAAATTCCGTGCAGCTTCCCAGGCTTAAAAGCACCACATGGTCTAGTGACACACAACTTGGGAGGATTTCTTAGGAAGACTGGCAGAACCTCTCAAGTTCACAGTCACAGACTTTAAAAACTGAATGGGCGTTTTCGTGACTGAGTCGACACAGGCCTGTCCAGACACAAGGTCGGGACACAGGACTAACTGGTACCCAGGACACATCAGAAGATGCACCTGCTGCATTTAGTTCTCTCTCTCCCTGGCCTGGGGAGACGGCTGCTGGAAATCTGGACCTTAGTTCTGCGGTTTTCATGCAACGTTGCTGCCCTTTTAGGTGAGAAAATGCAGAACCGGGTGGGTTGGAGCAGAAGGAAAGGCTGTGATGGATTTAGCCCATGGCCTGGGCAGTGCTTTATAGTGAGCTTCAGTGCTGACACTTTCTCTATAAGCCTGTTGGGATGTTATGTCACCTCGAGTGCAGCTGGCTACTTGGTGAGAACAGCCACAACAGAGTTAACCTGTGAGGCTTTACTGGTCCCGAAGACTTAATCAGTGAGGCTTTCTGTGTCCATCCCTTTCCATACATAGTCCCTAACCTGTGTGACAACTGTACCTAACAGACAAGATTTCCCACAATTTTCCCGTAAGGAAACTGAAGTTCAAAAAGCTGTTTCAGGGTGTTTTCAGAGAGTGGCCTTTCAGATTTCTCAGGTGGCATTTCGGAAGGTTCCCAATCGCTGGTTATCGCAGGACTCCCCAGGGTGGATCCCTGTGGGTGCCAAGAGGAAGCAGG
>PVHT020004944.1:40005188-40037959 GCA_004024745.2 Catagonus wagneri
GAGAAGCTAGTCTGGGCTCCAGACCTGGAGTGGGGCGCTGCGTAGACCCTTTGAAGGGGTGTCAGCCCCAGGGGAATGGGCAAGCCTGAGGAAGACCAACCTCAGGGGCTGAGCCAATCCAACAGTTCATGCTGCTCCTTCTCCAGTCGCCCCGTCCCTCCCTGTGACCCCCCCCCCCCGCCCCGCAGGGGTACGTGGGTGTTTGCAGGGAGGTCCCACTCCCCCATCTGTTGTTCAGGATCAGTTTTTCAGATCAGGATTGAGCAAGCACGCAGCCCTCCGTGGGCCTCCCCAAGCCTATGGACGTTCACGCAAGAGACGAGGGAGACACTGCTGAGCGAATGAGGTGGGGACACGGAGCTGCCGATGTCAGCCTCAGTGCCTGGGTCTGGGCACTGGGCATGATGAATTCACTTAGAATTCAAAACAGTTCAGAGATTTTTTTTTTTTTTTAAAAGATCTTGTTTTATAGATGAGAAACTGAAGCTGAAAGGTAACTATTGTTTACCTCACAGTGCGATAGCGGTAAGGCTGGGACTAGACCTGAGTCTTGGATTTCTGGGGTTTTTTTTAATCCCTGTATTATTCTTACTTCCACCGTGGAGTCCCTGTGGTGACTCCGTGTTGTCACGCGTGAGGACACCGCACTGAGTCCCTGTGGGAGGTGCTTATCTGGCCGAGTGAAGGAACCAGCAGGGATTCTGTGGACAGCAGGTGGTGAGGAGTGCAGGCGAGAGGAAGCACCGTGGGGGAAGCAAGACCTGCGTCCCGAAGGTGATGGGAAGGGAGTGGGACAGATGAAATAGTGACCCGGGGATGGAAGGGGACAGGCCTGCAGCGTCACTGGCTGGCTCGCCGGGTTCAGGGAAAATAAAACCAAACCTGCACAGATAGGTTTGTATCTGACCTGGAATTTTTTGAATAGGGGGCTGCCTAGTTCAGCCAGCCAGTCACGCCGCTCCAGCTCCCTGGCCTGGCCGGTGGCCGGGCCCTGTGCCCTCTGTTCCACCAAAGGCCCACCCCTCACGCTTGCAGAGTGATGGGCTTATACGGACACAGGAGTGGGCTCTTACTCCCGCCCTCACCTGCGCCGTGGTCTCTGCAGCTCTGTCTTCTGTGTCTGAAGACCAACGTCTTAGGCTTTCCCTCGGGCTTTTTAAAAAGTTTCGTGGGTGCTTATGCTCCCGTTTGTCTTTGGCCTTTCGTGTTCCATGCATCTTGTCCTCATCATTAAAAAACTATAAGATGGTCACGGGGTTGCTGCCTTCTTGAGAAATCCTCTTTTGTGAGTGTAGAAAAAAAAAAAAGGCTTTGGATCAATCAGGTGAGGAAAACAATCTGGGTGTTTAGAAACTACTTGGAGTCAAACAGAAATGGATGGCCAGTAGAAGACTGTACCGCTGGGGGCTTCTATTTTTATTTTCCTTGGAGCTGAAAGTTAGTAAGCATCTGGCTATAGCGTGAGCGTTTAAGGTGTACTCTGTATCATCTCATTGAATTCTTAGACCTTCTATAGGGTGGGGACTGGTTGCTACTGTTTCTTTGATGATGCACCGAGAGCTCCAAGGACCTCGTTAGGGACCCAGGCCCAGTGGACATGTCAACTGTAAACGGTTGACCTTCTAGCACCCCCTGTACCCGGGCGCTTCATTTATCCCTAACGAGGCCTGGGGTTGTAACAGCCACGCAGACATTAAAATGAGTAATTTTGGGTCAAGAGCTCATGATCCAGAGAAAGCAAATATGTTTTGCGAAGCCTGCGTTGATGACATCAAGAGCCAATTTTAAAAGGCATCAGGGTGCAGAAAGGCACTAAAGTCCAGGGTTTTAGGACATGAGCTCTACAGCCTGAACCCCCACTCCTGCCAGCTGCGTGGTTCTGGGCAAAGGCAACCCCCTGTCTGGGTCTGAGTTTCCTGATCTTAACAATAGAGCCAAGCACACTGACACCCTCAGGTTGCTTCGGGGAATGCAATGGGACAGTGTATGTGAAGCACTCAGCGTGTCTGTCTGCTGAAAGCCGTCCAGTCCCTTTTGGTTGGTTTGCAGCCGTGCATAGCAAATCTGCTTCTCTCCGAAGTGGCCTCGGTTCGCAGGAGTATCCTGGGAGGCTGGTCGTCCACCAGTACTCCGCAATGCTGGCTTCACTTTCTCCCAGGAAGCCCGCTTGCTTCTTTGGACAGATCTTCTGACTCTGGTGATTTACATCAGAGAAATTAACATGGGACCAGAAGTAGCAGAATGTTCAGTTTATTTAGAAAGTTAGAAGAGTTCTACTATCTTGCACCTGCTTGCGTTTGTGAATTCTGCCTCGGCTATTCCAACGCTCACAGACCCAAGTCCCTGCCAGCTGACAGTAGCAAGTGGGCTGTTGACATATTACTTGCTTGTGCCGAATTGTCTTTTGATAGGTGTCCATGTTATTTGACTTGTCTCTTCAGTAAACATCTCCTTAATACCAGAAGAACCTAAATCTTGTACTCCCAAAGGACGTGATTTTTACTGAATATGTGTGAACACAATTAATTGCGATGTGAATAAAACGGCGCTAGTAAGTCCCTGTCCTTGAAGAAAGGAGAAGAGTTGTGCTGGTGATGCTTCTCCACATATCAGCATTGTTGCGTGACTTGAAACTGTCCATCCACCATCAGTCTGTCAGAGGCTGATGCTGCTCAGATGGGTTCATCCAGGTCACAGTCGGATCCCTGTGTCATTAATACTCCTCCTGGACCAGGGGCAGCCCTGATGGTGGTGACACCCTGCTTGGCGGAGGGGGTGGGTGCAAGGTCACTGCAGGGTCAGTAGTGCCCCCTTTTCAGCACGTGTGAGGTAAGTGACGGATGGCGGAGTCGACACCCACCTCTGGGCGAGTCCATGTCTAGTTGGGCCATTATCAGGGTTCACTCTTGTCAGGCTGTCACCCGAGCAGTAAGATGTGTGCTCTTGCACTGTGCCCAGGTCGTGGGGCTAAACCCTGAGGTTCTGATGATGATTAAGACATGGACCCTGCTCTTAAGTAGCCTTCCATCTGGCCAGATAAGGGTGGCTGCGTACCAGGCACTGTGCTGAGCTGTCACACAAATTAAGTCCCTTAATATCCTCCTCTTGTTTGCTGATGCAAAAGGATCCTCTCGACACTCTCTCCCTCCAGCCTGCCTTTTTTTTTAACCTCTATAAGAAAACTAGTAGCTAGTAATGTGGAAAACTAGTAGCTAGCGAGCTGGAGATGTTAACACATCTGGGCCCAAAGAATTTGAGGTGGTTTTGCCAAAAGCACAACTCATGAATAATTTAGCAGATCCAGATGAAAGCGGATGAGACTAGGTTGGAGACGTGGCCTACATACTTACTTGACCTGCTAGTGGTCCTGACCGAGAAGGTGAGAAGACATAAATGGACGTGTGCAAGAGGAAGGGCCCGTAAGACAAAAGCAAAGCCAGAGAAGTACAACTTTTTAGGGAACTGAGATCCGAGAAGACTGACCTTTCTTCTCCTAGGCTGTGGGCCGTAGGAAATGAACTCAAACCCGATTTCTACCACGGAGCGCGTCACAGGACTGGTAACCATAAACTCCCTCCGTGGAGACGGGTGCTGTGACACCACAGTGGAATCTATTAACAGTGACGCTGTGGGCTGACAGGACACAGGGCTTTTCCAACTGGGGAACCAAAAGGACCGCAAGTCCTCTGAGCAATTTCCTTACAGTGGCAATTCTCCCAACTTTGCCGTCCCACGTTACATAACTGGAACGTTGCAACACCGTGATCTGAGCTCAGATCTGATGGCTCGCTCTAGAATTCCTGCTCGGTGTGGTTCCCCTCCCCCTCCCCACCCCGAAGGCCTTCTGGACACTTCGGCACTGACTGCTGTAGAATAAGTATGAAGACAAACCGTGACCTTGGCTGGAAGTATTGCTGCTGAGTGATGAGTTAATACCTTAAGACTCCTTGAATGTGTGAAAGGGTGTTATCTGTAGCCACGCCTACATTTCCCAGTCAAATGGGAGAAACCCTAAGGATTTTCTTGTTTATTAAATCGCCGCCCCCCCTCAGCTGACCCGTCTTTCGCGAGGAAGAACAATGAAGGAGGAGAAGAGATGGCCTGCTCTGAGGCTCCTGGCTGGGTGTGACCAGTTCGTATCCACCCTCTGGGCTTGCAGTCACCCTGGCGTAGGGCTGTCAGCACGCCTAGGCCCTGCCTCCGATTCCTTAAGAGAGAGGGCCTGTGAGGGCTGGGGGGACCACTGGGGTTCTTGGGGGAGGCGAGCAGGGGACAGAGGAGGAAGGAAGGCAGAGGCTGGGAAGACAGGCCTGGTTCTGAGTGTGAATGGACCGTGGGGCCCTCGAGAGCAGGAAGCAGTGCAGGCCAAGACGCGCACGGAAAGAGCTCTTATCTCAACAGAGGTGGCCGGGACGCTGGATCACCTCCACCATTGTCCCCGGACCTGACCCACAGCCTGCGGCCCCCGAAAACCTTCTCCACTCCCCCCCACTCTCCATTCAGACAAGAAGTAATTTTCAGCATGGGCTCCAAGGCGTCACAGGGTCTCTCGTTGCCCAAGAAGAGTCACTCCCTCAGAATCCCCGCCCCAGCCTGACCCTGTGACCAGCCCCAAAGGCCCCCGGGCCCTTTTCCTGGAGCAGAAGCAGCAGGAACCATTGTGTCTAAACACTCCTTCCCATCCTCTGCGGTTTGCCGCCAGCATCCTCTCCTCTGCATTGTTTGATTTGTTTGAAGAGAATGTGAGAGAAGGGGAAAAGATAGCGCTCGCAGATTCTATTAATCTGATGGCTCAGACATGCCATCACCAGTGTTTTGACACAACACCCGCAGCAGTGGGGCGAAGTTTACACGAGGCCCTGCGGCGGGGCCAGGGCGGCGAGCCGCGATGGGGAGCCGGTGCGGGCCTGCCCTCTGGCCGGGTTCCAGGTGGTCTTTTTTCCCATTTTTTTTTTTTAAGACATTTTACAGCCTTTCTTTGCTCTTTATTACCAGTCTCCCCCTTTGTTTCCGAACCTCGGTGTTCTGTACAAACGGGTTCTAACCACAGCACGCACGGTCAAAGCCCATCAAACAAATAAGCAGGGTAGGGTCCCCACAAGCAGTCTCAGCTTTGATCATCCACAAAAAAAAAAAAAAGAGAGAGACAACAGAGGAAGACCATGCTGAGTCTTGGCACTTTGTAGAGCCTTCTAGAGCCTCCTCCCCCCTCCCCCAATTAAATATGCTTTTAACTGTACGTTAATCTAGAGCATCATTCCTAGGCAGTGGCTCAGGCTCACATAGGTAGCCCTTGGGCGTTGAGGTGCTCAGCTCATCACTGGGTACCCCCAGCCCCCCTTTAAAGCCAGCTGCCTGCCGTGAATGTATAAGTGTTCTTAATAAAACAGGCCAGCTTTATCCCAGAACGTGTTCAGGAGTCATGCAGACAAAAGTCTTACGTTACCCGGGGGCGGGGAGGGGGGCGAAACTGTGGTAAAGGTTAGATTTTTTTTTTTTTTTAATTTTGTTGCAAGTTTGTTGTACATGATGAAACTCATCAGCCAGCAGAAGGCCAAGATCTCTTACTGTTTTTAGCATCAAAACGTTTTAATGAGGAAGACTAACCAGAACTTAGGTAGAATTAGGTAATGCTAAAATACTCCTCTGCCCGCCCCTCCCAACCAAAGGACTAGGGGGCTGGCTACGTTTCCCTCCTGGAAGCTAGTATGTCGTCTCTCTGGGTGTCTGACTTTGCACCGGTGGCTTCAGAGGTCCCCGAGGGTCTCGTCTCTAACAGACGTGGAAGCGTGTTGGTTTGGGTTTCTTTTGTTGGGCGGGGGCTCCTTTGCAGCAGAATTCATCCTTTGCAGCAGAATTCATCAAAGTGTGATGGGCTGGGTTCCACGGTGGTGGAAGGAGTGAGGAATATCTAGGTTCTAGTCCCAGGCCGGCTACTTGCTCTGTGACTCTGAGCAGGTCACTTTTATGCACCTCCGTTTCCTTACTGGTAAAAGCACTTGTGAAACGGGGGTTGTAGCTCCTGCTCCCCTGGGTGACTATGAAAATTAGTTGAGCTTCAGTGTGTCTGAAAGTGCGTGTAACTGCTGCCCCAAGCCTGGCACATCGGGGGCGGCCTAGTAACAACCAGTCTCCCTTTGGCCACAACCGAGAGCTCAATTTAGCAGAACAGAGATTCTGAAAGAAAAGGTCAGCTTAATGTCATTTATCAGAGAGTAAAAGGGGATCCTTAAAAAAACAAAACAAAACTGTCTTGGGAGTTCCCATCATGGCTCAGCAGAAACAAACCTGACTAATAACCATGAGGATGAGGGTTCGATCCCTGGCCTCACTCAGTGGGTTAAGGATCTAGCATTGCCATGAGCTGTGGCATAGGTCTCAGACGCGGCTAGGATCCCGTATGGCTGTGGCTGTGGTGTAGGTCGGTGGCTACAGCTCTGATTTCATCCCTAGCCTGGGAACCTCTATATGCTGCTAGCAAAGTCCTAAACAGAAAAAAAAAAAAATCTAAAGGAAGATTCTGGCTGTAGAATAGACCTTCTAGTATTGGGGTGGTTATTAAACTTGCTAGAAATCACTTATGAAATGAGACGCTCACACCAGGTAACTACAGGAGTCTTGGGTACCATAACAGGCACACAACAGTACTAAAACGGGCAGTTTCTATAAAGGTCGAATAAAGGGTTGAACCAACTCAGCTGGTTCTTCAGAGTATCGTTTTCCCACATAAGAACCACTCCAGAGAAAACACTAACCGTAGGTGGCTAAAGTCCCGTTCTGATTCCACCAGATGCAGCAGTCCATCCGGTGCCAGCTCTAAAGGAAGTGCCAGCTCTGCATTGTACGGTGGGGGAGGGGAAGGAAAGGAAGGAAGGCTGCAGAGAGTCTGAAAACTAGGTCTGTGCAAAACCAGCAACAAAGGGAAGGTCCAGGTGCACATGGAGGGTCCCGATCTGTGGGTGCACCCTCTGCGTGGTTATCCTGTGCTGGATTCGCCCAGGCGAAGGGGAACTGAGGTCAGAAACCATGGGTGACAACTGTAAACAGTGCACACAGTGGGCTGTCGGTACATTCGGGTTGTGTGTCATGAGACCTGTTTGCCAAATCCCTGCAAGACACTGACCATGACGTGCCAACAGGACTCAAATGACACTCCGTCCACAGTGCAGTAACGGTATTTGTGTAGAGAATACGCCAGAAGCCTTTTCTTCCTCTATACAAAGAAACACTGAACTGTAACAGTTTCTGTTCACATGGTGATGACAGAAGATGGAGAGTGTTGCATCAGGTGTACAGCTTAAGCGCACAGGTTCTGGAACGAGCCAGAACTGATTTACAGAGTCCGCCTCTGCCACTTATGGGCTCTTGAGCCTTGGGTAATATACGCAACTCCCCTAATTCTCGCTTTCCTGAGGGTTGTTAAATGGGGTGCCCAGTACCTCCTTTCTAGGATGCTGTCCAGATGAATGTGATAATGTACCCGAATCCCTTAGCACAGTACTGAGCGCCTAGAAAACAGGATCTTATTGTACCATAATATCACATGGTGTCAATTACACTTAGTATGCCCTGGCTTTGCCTGCTGGGCACATCGGTCAATATTGTCAAGACCGTAAGTGCATCTCAGCCAGGGCTTTGCCTTTCTCTGTGGCCCCCAACCGCCTCTATCCCTCTTTCGTCCCAGAGGCGCCAAATATTTATGTTTTGAAGGGAACAGGACAAATCCATCAGCACTACAGGAAAAACCCAGGCCATGGAGGCCAGTCACGTCATGTGCATCTATGGGACGGGGGTGTCTCCCCACTATGTGTTGGGCAAAGCAGCCACCTAACCTGGACTAGAGCCTGGGGGGTGGGGGCGAAGGTGGGGCGTGAAACAGACCCTCGTGTCCCCTGGAGGGGCCCAGCCCCGTGTGTTGGAAACATAATTGGCTGCTGTCTTTCCATTTCTTTCTGTCCATCTCTGGTCCCAAGCGCACTTGTGTCCAGGCCAGCGCAGCCGACAAGATGACATGGAGTACACTCTTACCCCGGAACTTGTTTTCCCCTCTCCGCGGTTATAAATACCTCCCCGCTATTGTGCTTGACGAGCTGTATGCAAATGGAGGTCCGAGTCCTAGAGCTCAGAGCTCGGAGGGACGGCGTGGAGCGGAGGCCGGTAACGCTGGCCTTGTCCACAGCGGTGCCTGGGAGCTTTCTTATCTCCCTCTGGCAGGAGGCGCGGAGAGCTTCCTGTGCGAAATCAGGGCGAACGCTGCTTTCCTCTTGTTGTTCGGCTTCCTCCCCCCTCAAGACGGTTCCCAGCACAGCGATTATCTCTGCATCTTCAAACATGGCACAATCTACTTCCTTAAGAGCTTGATGTATTCTTAAGGCTGAGGCCACCTACCCCCACCCCCACCCCCACCCCAATCGCTTTTCAAGTGCTGTTATATAGTCAGCCTCCTAAGTGACATTCTATTTTTATGGTTCCAGCGACAAAGAGGCAGAATGAGGGTCCCGACGCGGAATAGAGCCAGGGGATTCGCCCTGGTCATTTGGAGGGCCCTGCAGTAAGTCTAGCCTAGAGTTTCCATACCAGGGCTTGTGCCTGCAGCCGCCACCGTCCTTGGGGGGCGCCACCGTCCTTGGGGGGCCGGGAGGGAGTAGGGGAGGGGGGTGTGCAGCCTTGGTGAACTTTGGACAGCCGACCGCCTTTCCCTCGGGAAATGCCGAGACTTGCTTTACTCTAACATATTTCTTCGCATTTCCTGACAACCACGAGTATGAAATTAAGACCTTTGTCTAAGGCCTCCCTTATCTTTTTTACTTCTTTGGGCGGGGCCGGGAGGATGACTTGAAAGGCCCCCTCTTTTAGATACAAGATATTGGGTGTCACAATACCAAATACAACGCACATGGCTATGCGGTGTACACGCATGTAACAAACCCCATATACATTCATATATGTGTGTGTATACACACACACACATTACATTGACATGTGTATTATGTGTATTACATATATGGACATTACATGTATGTGTGTACCCCCTACAGTGTGAAAGAACTGAGAGCAAAAGGTAGGTCGAGATACAGATGTTGTGAAAAATAGAGTAAAAGGGCTTACGTCATGCCACTGAAACTTCATCCTTAAGTTATTTCAAGTAAAGGAGAAAGTATGTTCATTTCCCTTTGGTTCGGTTTCTTCTAATCATTGAGTTGAAATGTTCGCTTATTTTACTTGATGATGATGAGCAACAGCTAGTCAGAAATCACAGACATTCCCTAAGGAACGATCCGGCCTTATTAATGCTTCTTTATTTTAAAGCTTATAAGCTAACTGTAAAAGCAAACACTTAAAAAATATCTGGAGGCGTCCTCTCATGGGATAGCAGGTTGTGGATCTGGCATTGTCACTGAAGCGGCTTGGGTCACTGCTATGGCCCAGGTTTGATCCCTGGCCCAGGGAACTTCCACATACTGTGGGCACAGCCGGAAAAAAAAAAAAAAAAAAAACGGGGGGGATTTGGAGAAATTTGACATATGGGCCAGATAGAAACAACACCGTGGAGTTCTTGCTAATTCTGTTACGTGTGATCATGGCGTTGTTCTCCCGTTAGAAAAGGTGCCTAATTTTTAGACTTACGCACTGGAACATGTGGGGCTAAAGTGACATGCCCTCTAGGATTTGCTTGAAAATATTTCACAAAAGGAAAAAATTAAATTAAGGGCTCGCTGAAACAACTGTGGCAAAAATCTTAAGCCTGGGTGGCTTATTCAACCACGTCTCTACTCATCAGTATGTTTGAAAATAATGAACAGTTAAAACCAATGAACATGCTTTCTAGAAACAACGGTGAAGTACCTCGTGCCTGTATGTTTACTAATGTTTAGGGAGTGGCTGGCCCCTGTGTCGCTATGGGGACAGTGATCAAAGGTGACTCATGCCCCTCATAGCCCAGGGTCCTCAGCAGCACTTAATGCAAACTTAGAAGTGCATGCTCTGGGGTAGAACATTGCAGTCCCCCAACACACACACACATTGAAGGGGAGACCAGCCCAGAAGACCCCCCTAGGTTAGCATGTTGGACTGCCTTCTCGGCTCTTGCACCAAAGGTATAATCACAGAACCTTTTTTTTTTCTTTTGTTAAGATTTTAATTTTTTTCTGTTATAGTTGATTAACAGTGTTGTCAATTTCTGCTATACATCAAAGTGACCCAGTCACTCACTCACACTCCCACACACACATATACACACATTCTTTTTCTCACATTATTCTCCATCATGTTCCATCACAAGTGACTAGCTATAGTTTCCTGTGCTGTACAGCAGGACCTCATTGGTTATCCACTCCAAGTGCAATCGTTTGCATCTATTAACGCCAGACTCCCAGTCCTTCCCACTCCCTCGCCCTCCGCAATTTGTTTCTTTTCTGGACGTGGTTTCATTTGTGCCATATATTAGATCGTGCCATATATATGATAAGCGATATCATACGGTATTGTCTTTCTCTTTCTGACTTAATTCCCTCAGTATGAGAGTCTCTACTTCCGTCCATGACAGAAGCTTTTTTTTCTGATCACCATTCCTTCCATTTACCTTTCCTCTCATTTCTTTTTATTAATGATTTTTAGTTTTTTCATTATAGTTGGTTTACACGCTCATTTATTCATCCTGTCACTTTCTTCTTCACTGAGTAGCCAGGGGCAGCGATGACAAGATCGACCACTCATTCTGGAAATTGAGTTTTAATTTTATATTTTATGTCTTTTTAGGGCCACACCTGCGGCATATGGAAGTTCCCAAGCTAGGAGGTGAATCAGAGCTGTAGCCACCGGCCTATACCACAGCCACAGCTATGCCAGATCCAAGCCACATCTGCAACCTATACCACAGCTCCCGGCAACACCGAATCCTTAACCCACTGAGCAGGGCCAAGTATCGAACCTGCATCCTCGTAGATAACTAGTCAGATTTGTTTCCCCGGAGCCACAATGGGAACTCCTAGAAATTGAGCTTTAAAAAGTCCCTCCTGGTTTGAAAATCTCCACAGTCTGCCCAAGACATATACACAGTAGTGCCCAGCCAACTGTCCGCTCACCTCAAATGCTACTCCAGAAGGAAAATACGAAATGACTCAATGAAAAAGTCACCATGCAAGTAACCATAATAACCGCTTTCCTGCATGTAAGGCCCTGGCTCTTTAGGCTGGGGGGCAGGGGGAAAGAGTGCATCTAGAAGAGAGACGCCAGAGAGAACAGCATTCATTGGTAGGTAATCAGAAGGTGCAAAGGTGGCTGTAGGCACTGAAGCCAGTGCCCACACACACTAGTCGCCTCGCCCTCCCGGGCTGCAGAGAAACGCAGACCTTGGGAGCCCCAGATGGGTTTTGGAGCTCTTTGTATATTTGCAAATAAATCCATGTTTAAATCACAAAAGGCTGCTTTCAAGGACTCTGTGTTCATTTTTGTCATAAAGGATAGAAAGCAAAGAACTGGCTGAGCACCTGCGCTGGAATAGGTGTGGTTTCGAGCCGGGCACTGGGCAGTTCCCTTCCTGTTAGGGCAGGACATGCAAATAGCAATCACAGCAGGAAGGAAGGTGCTGTAGCTGCGGGCTCCCTGCGTGGTTGTGATTGGGGTCCTGAGAGGGTCCACGGTGATTAGAATTAGCTGCTTGGAGAAGGGTCAGGTTGCAGGTGGTGAGGGGTGTCTAGATGGTGATGACTGGTGTGTGAAGATAAGGAATCAGGTGTGTATGCCCCGGGACGCAGGAAGGATAGCTCCCCGCTTTTCTGGGGTGTCTTTAATTAACGAAACCTCTCCAAGGGAATTCAGTCATTTAATGCTTGTCTGATCCTGTAAGATCAACAGGGCAGGTATAATTTTGTACTTATTTTTCAGAGGAGAGAACTGTCAAGCAGCTAGAAGCCAGGCCTGCACTAGGACTCAGGCCTTTGCAGGAGCTGAAGCAGGCTGCTGGCTGGGGAGAAAGGATGGCCACAGAGGTCAGGGTTAAGGGCAGCTATGATGGACTGTGGATGGCCTTGCCTGTCAGGCCGGGAAGCCTGGGCTTGCTTCATTACAGGTGTCTAAGCCTTTGGAGCAAAGAGGATTCCACTAAAACCCAAAATGTTCAGGGGGTTGGATTTTTTTTTTTTAAACTCATGTAAAACCTAGGACACGTGAAACAAATGATCAATATGTATTTACACCCAGGATTGGGGGTGTAAGCTAGACAAGAACAGAAGCCTACTGATAATAAGCTACTGATAATAAGCTATTTCAAAGAACATGCTTACTTTCAGAGGTAGGTTGAAATTTCTCTTTAAAATGCTACTCCACCAGCGAGTGTAAATAATAAGAGATTTCAGAGTTCCCGTTGTGGCTCAGCAGAAATGAGTCTGACTAGTATCCATGAGGATGCAGGTTCGACCTGGCCTTTCAGTGGGTTAAGGATCTGGCGCTGCCATGAGCTGTGGTGTAGGCCAGTGGCTACAGTTTCAACTTGACCCCTAGCCTGGGAACTTCCATATGCCTCAGGTGCAGCCCTAAAAAAGACAATAAATAAGTAAGTAAATAAATAATAGATTTCACTGACTTTAGAAGCAAAAAAGAAGATAAAGTTCAGCACATTTATTTTATAATTAAATACTTGAGGTCTGTGAAATTCAAGAGCTTGCCAAAGCTTAAAGAGAAATAGACTGAATCTAACAACTGCCCCATGATACGTGTTTCCATGTATACTTAATTAGCCCTGGAAAAAAATGAGCTCTATAGGGGAATATTCTCATTAAACGCCAGCCTTTTAGAGATGTGAAATGCTATTATCTCCTTGAGGTTTCCATTCATTAACGTCACTCTTTTCTCCTGTGTTTGCGTTTCCTCCACTAAGAATTAATTACAATCTAGATATAACATTTTTGAATTTATGCATTTTTATTTGACATTTAACATTTAGAACAGGAAGGATGTATGAAGATACACTGGTGTGGGTTTTTTTGTTTTTTTTCAGATCAGGCACAATTGGTTTGCTTTTTTTAAGTCTTGAGGATGGAGATTGGGAGGGGGTGGAATCTAAGGAAAAGAAGAAAACGTGTGACTTTGTTGTTTGAGGACTTAATGATTTTCCTTTCACCTGTCACCGTGGGCTGGACTGTGCTGCCAAGCAACATAGTGATGGTTTACTCTTTTTAAAAATAGGTATGACTTTTGCTCCCGTAACGAAGAGTCCTTTATCCTGGATCCCGCCAGCACCATAGGAAACAGAATCGAGAGCATCACTCAGCGCGCGGCAGTCATAGAAGGAAAGAATAAGGTATGCTTGTGAAACATCAGCACTGGGATAGTTATTCTAGAACCGCACACTCTCAGCTCCCGGTTCTGGGTTTATTAGAGCTAGAAGTCATTCATATGCTCAAACAAAAACCCATGGAGAAGACAGACTGCTCAGGCTGCTCTCTATTCCCCCGACCACCATTCCCAGAGTAATGAGTACTTGGTCCTCATGCAAGAGAAATTAAATTGGTCCATAGCTGAGGTCCTCGGTCCCCACCGCACAGTAGCATACTCTCCCAATTTTTTTTTTTTTTAGGGTCGCACTGGCAGCATATGGATGTTCCCAGGCTAGGGGTCGAATTGGAGCTACAGCTGCCAGCCTATACCACAGTCAAAGCTCCCAGCACCTCCAGATCCCCCACTCACTGAGCCAGGCACCAGGGATCGAACTCGCATCCTCATGGTTACTATTCAGATTCACTTGCCCTGCGGGAACACCTAATTCTCATTCCCCTTGAGTCTTTAGCATGGTGCCCGGGCTTCACAACAGCTAGGAGATTCCAGCATCCCCAGGGCCGGGAATCTCTGGCATAAATAAAGTGGAATGGAAGTAAGCAAAAGTTAGCACAAGACTATAAGCCCAAATGGAGGGTTTCCAAGTCACAAAATATCTTGATTTCCCACAGGCAAAGCCTAAAGTGGGGTGTACAGACACAGCGTATCAGAGTCCCTAAGAAACGCCAATCAAAACCACCCCGAGGTCTCCCCTCACACCTGTCAGACTGGCTGCTGTCAAAAAGACAATAACATGTTGGTGAGGATGTGCAGAATCTTGCGCACAGCTGTTAGAAATAGAATTTGTGCAGCCACTATGGAAAGCAGTGTGGGGCTTCCTAAAAAAACTAAAAATTGAACTTCCATGTGACTCAGCAGTTCCACTTCTGGGTATTTGAAGAAAACAAAAACACTCAAGAAAAAGATACATGTACCCACATGTTCAGTGTAGCATTATTTACAGTAGCCAAGATACGGAAACAACCCAAGTGTCCATCAGGAGGAATGAGTGAGGAAGATAGGGTGGGTATGTATTATACACAGTGGAATATTATTCAGCCATTAAAAAGAAAGGATGAAATCTTGCCATTTGTGTAACCACATGGACAGACCTTAAAGGCATTATGCTAAATGAAGTAAGTCAGAGAAAGACAAATACTGTGTAATTTCACATATATGTGAACTAAAACAAATATACAAAAAAACAAGCTCATGGATTGGTAGTTGTCAGAGGCAGGATGTAGACGGGGTTGGAAAAAGGGGGAACAGGGGGTCCAAAGGGACAAATTCCCAGTTATAAATAAGCCACGAGGATGTCATGTACGGCACGGCACTGTGACGATGGTGAATACTACTGAATCGCCTATTTGAAAGCTGCTAACAGATCTGAAAAGTTCTCATCACAAGAAAAAGCTTTTTAACTGTATGTGGTGATGGATGTTAACTAGACTTAACACCTACATTTTGCCGTATATCAAGTGCTCAATCATTATAGACATGACATTAATAGTCAGTTAAACCTCAATTTAAAAAAAAAAGCTTCCCTGACCTAGTCAGCGTCAAGGAGGCATCTTTTTGCACATACCTTCTCCACTCGCCTAACTCCCTTGGCCTCAGCAATAGCTGACACCTTGCGAACCAGGCAGATCTCAGTAAATCTCAAAGTCCAGTAGCTTTTTTTCTCTGTTGAATTAGTGAAAAATACACTTAAAAATCTCCTATTATCAGGCACGGGGGTAGTGAAGCTTTAATAAAAAAAACCAAAACATATCAAATTACCCCTTGCTGAACTGTCTGCTTATTTGTGCCTACCTTGACTTGGACGACGCCTGTTCACATGGATGTCATGTGCTTTAGCCCACATATCTACCTGCTTGGCTCTAGTCTTTGTATCCAGAGGCCACCAAGTAGATGGCAGCTTTCTCCCTGAAGAACTCAGGAATAACAAATAACATCTGAATTGCCCATTATGTAAAGTTTTCTGACGTATGCGCATGTCAGCATCATTCTTTGGCAGGCCACAGTGGTTATCTCCAATTTAAAGATAAGAAAACCCAAGATGATAAGATGATTAAGTCAACAGCTTGAAAGCAGCATATGAGAAACTCAAACCAGAGTCTTCCTTTGCCAAAAAACCCAGTGCTCTGCCAACTAAGCCAATGCAGAAATTAGTTTAGATGGCGATGGCTAGCATGATAAGATCAGCAATCCCACGTCAAGGATTTAGGAGCAGTTTTTCTAACTACGGAAGGTGCTGTAGGCGGCGTACTATTACTATCATTCTAATACAAATGAACAGTAGTTTAAAACATTTCAAGATGGGTAGCTTTAGTTTAAAACATTTCAAGATGGGTAGCTTTAGAAGAGAGAGCAATTTAATGAAATACTTAGAAAGGAGGAAATTCCATAAACTTGAAAGTTGAGTGACACCACAATTTTTTTTAAAGGAGGAAATTGCCAAGAAGTAGAAAACGCATTAGTTGTCACGAAGCACTAGAAAATTTCAAGATGCCATTGACTCTGTTAAGTCATTTTCCCTGTTCCTGACCATGTGGGGCGGTTGTCCTGTTAATGGCTAGATACTAAAATGCGAATTTATAAGCTTAATTTCAAAGGTAACTTCTAGTCCTGTCTGGGAATTCTACCCACAAAAAGAAACAGTAGAAAATGAAAAGGCTAGGTGAGGTTTTAGATCACCTTGAACCATGAAATTACAATCTGACTCTAGAGTACCTGTGAGAGAGGATGGGAGAGGAGGGACCAAATCAGGGTAAGATGAGGAATCTTTCCTGATTTTTTTTTTCCCACAGGTTCGAGGCAAATTCCTTGTCCTGGCGTGTTGTAGTTATACTGAGTTTTTAAATATAGACCTTCAGACACAGTTGGTGCTTAGGCCATCCAGGCTATGGTCAGGAACCATGGGGTCAAGCTCTGCCCTGTCTAGGGCGTAAGACCACATGCCAGTCAGATCACCTCTCTGAACCCGAGTTCTCACCTCTAAAAAAATGGAGCTCATATTATCTGACCTAGTTTGGCTTGTCTGCTGTAGAGATGATTGTCAGCTCTCCCGCATGCAATCCCCCAAATTAATTGTGAGTGCATGCAATGAAGACTATTAAGCAATTGTTTATGTTGGAAAAACTTTTGATGCTCTTTCTAAACAAAGTGTGTATATACACACACACACATTATATCAGTAACTGCAACACATGAGACTTTGAGTTATTAATTTCATGTCCTAAATTTAGAATTTACTCATTTTGCTTTTAGCATCTGTTAATCTTTTGTGTGTATAAATATATACATATATATATATATATATATATATATATATATATATTTCAAATGACAAAAGGAAGTTTTGCTATCTCAGAATGCTTTGCACGGGTTTTGTTGTTTTTTTTTTCCTTTACAGTTTAAAGTTTTTTTTTTTAATTATTTTCTGAACATTTTAGGAAAGCAAACTAAAGTCCCAGTTTAGTGCACACTGATGCTTTTGCCCACCATCAGGCAGTCAGCACGCCCAGGACACCGCTCCAGCCATCAGTGGAGTGAGGTCTTGCTAGATCTGCTGGATTTCAGGGACTTTTTTTCTCCTCTGTTGCGTAGTGTTTTGTTTCACCCAAGGAAGGGTGCACAGACAATAAAATTCAGTTTCTGAAGGCCAGCTTTTGGCCTAGATTTGTGAAAAGTGAGTCATCAGTTGGAACTGCTAATGGCAAACGGGAAGCTTTGGGATAGTTTCCGTGGGGTTGCCAGACTGTTGGTCTATAGCGATAGAGCAGAAAGTAGAAGGAGCCCTGTTAGGGAAAAAGAAAAAAGAAATACACATAAATGCTTTTTACAGCATTTGACTCTGGGAGGCTGGAGACTCATGAGAATGTAATGTCTTAGCAACATTTCCACTGAAATCGTTCTGAGGTTTCATTGAGAAATGTGCATACTGGACACACACGGGCCGAGCAGGAATGCCTCTTTGCAGGGTCACAGCTCGGGTTCCGCTTCCCACCCACACTCCCCGATTTTGCCTAATTCTCACGTTCTGTTTTCCCATCGGTTGGCTTAGATGTGCCACCCTAGGATAATTTTAGATCCTTCCGTGACCTTTACGTATCTGTTTTGATTTCTCCCCAAAACACTTAAAAGGAAACTATATTAGAAACATCCCGAGATTGAAATCACTGTTCCATATATAGATTTTTTTTAAAAGCTGGTGCTGGAAATGAGGCTGAATTACACATGATCCCAGTCGTTCTGCCCTGTGAAGTTCAAACCTCACTGAGGCAGTGAATCACTCAGGCTTTAGCGAAAGGGAAGGAAGGAAGGAAGGAGAATGAACAACTTCCAACTTTACAGTATCTGACGACGGTTTTCACCGCGTTCCCAGGTCTTACACGAGAACCCGGAGGGTGGATTTTAAGGGTCTAATGTCTGAATTCTTGAGGTCCTCTCAGGTCAGGCAGAGGCATCCCAAGTGTGGGTTCAGAACGAAGGAAAACTGTGGCAAATGGAAACCATTATAGAACTAATACCTGCAAACCATTATAGAACTAATACCTGAAGGCATCCTGGAGAATTTCTTTGGGTGTACCTTGCAAAATACATAACAATTCCACATTCATGCCACAACTGAAATTCTTGAGTTGAAAATTTTTTCAAGAATTACATTGATATTTGATATTCCAACTGTTGTGCTATTTCCATTTTTTTTCCTTCTTGAAATAATGGTATTTATTTACACTGGGGATCAAACTGCCCTCACCCCTAACTTGCAGCTGTCCTCACTTTGCTGACTCTATAGAGTTTATCCTTCAGTGGCCATACATTTTTTTGTTTCCCATGAAGATGTTTTCATTTGTAACTTAAGCTACTCTAGAAAAAGTACTCTAGAAACCAGATAATTTTTAATAAAGTTGCTCACAGGATATAAGTTTCATCTTACTGTTAAATTTTTTGCTTTACTTATAACTTTCATTATCCATCCTACTTCAAACCATATAACACTGTGTCCTTTGGAAAAAGAGCCTGCAGCTTGAGTAAAATATGAAAAGAAGCTAGTACTTCTGTGCATCGCAACATTCAGCCCATAGTGACCCATCTCTGCTGATTAAAGGAGCTTTTCCTTTTTTTTTTCTTTTTGCCTTATCTAGGGCCACACCCGCGGCATATGAAGGTTCCCACGCTAGTGGTCTAACAGGAGCTGTAGCTGCTGGCCTCCACCACAGCCACAGCAATGTGGGATCTGAACCACATCTGCGACCTACACCACAGGTCAAGGCAACACTGGATCCTTAACCCACTGAGCGAAGCCAGGGATCGAACCCACAACCTCATGGTTCTTAGTTGGATTCGTTAACCACTGAGCCACGACGGGTACTCCTAAAGGAGCTTTTCTTAAGGGAAAACCCAACTCAAAGAATAGACAGAACTCTACCAAGAGACCCGTGCTATTAAATTCAAAGAGTTTGAAGGCAAGAAGCAGTTTCATGTACGTTAAGAGCATAGACAGAGTCAGACAAACCTGGGCATAATTTTTTTTCTTCTCTAGAACAGGTGATACACCTGTAGCGTCTCACTGGGCTACAGGGAGGTTTAAATGAGATAAATGCTTCACACGCTGTCTGGCACCCATCAGGGACGCCATAAAGGTGCTCACAAGCAATGAAATAATGTAAACCGCCATCAGTGTCATTTCCTAGTTCAATTTTAATGAAACTTTGGAGAGGGGAGTTCTGGGCCAGGCTTGACCGTGGGTGAGGTGTCTATTTCAGAAGGGGCCATTCAGGCAAAATGACAGACTCAAATGCCTTCGCTATCTCAATGGTTCATCGTGTGACCTGGCCTCATTTCGCTTCAAGGTCCCTCGGTTTTATTCCCTGATGATACAGAAATTGTGAGCAATCTGCCCATTCCTTGTAAAATGTCTTGTAAAATGGCTACAGCCATCTTCAGATTCCCCGAATGGGCCTTAAAAATGCCAGATGTGCACACCTGAACTGACTTTCCCTTGCCACGAACCCCAGTTCTTCTCAGTTGCCCTGAGTTCAGTGACATCCAAAGATCTGTGCTAGAAACACAAATGAAACTTTGACATGCAGGTAATGTGTTCATAATTTCAGATGTTCAAGCTGAGCAGAAATGAGCTGTTCATTCATGTACCAAGCAGCCATAAATCTGAGAATCTTAAGTAATTAATGTTCTGCTGAGGCCCATTAGGATAAACATTTGAGCACCAACTTCCTAAGACAAGCAGAGCCTGAGCGGAGAGGCCCCCGGGCGTGTTTCTCTTCTGGCCCTGCTCACGCCACTTTCCAGCATCTCAGCTGTTTTCTCAGACAAACGAAAGGAGTCAGGGACTCGCTTGGTGATCCCCCTTGTCCTTCGAGCTGCCCACCTACCAGCTCCTCTTCCAGCTACTTTTGTTTTTCTTCCCTGCCTCTGAAGTGATGGGCGCGGTAATTAAAAGGAAAATCGCGATCCAGAATTTCTTTGACTTCCCTACCTCTTACAAAGATGAATAACCCAAGCAGAGAAAGAGACGCCGAGCTCGCTCTCATGCTCTCACTATTGGTTATTTGCCTTTGTGAGAGTACGTCTCTGTAAAAGAGAAAATAATATAAACTTGATCTTTAAGTCTGGAAATTCTTCCCTGCTACCTTGAAGTAGTCCTTCGAGGTTAGGAATAAGGGCTGTGTCGTATTCCCCTTGGTCTCCCTTATAGCATCTGGGCAATGCCTTACACAATAAACACCTGCTAGACGGAATGAAAAATGCCACGGACTGCAGACACCTTCGTCTCCCAGAATTTCAGTAATACATAGAGGACGGATGGGCAGATGTGATTAAAGAGATCCAACATACAGAAGGAAAATCATCGCAAAAGACTTACTATACCTTAGTAAAAATTACAGAGAATGTGGGGCAAGCAGTGAAGTTACTGGCCAAAAAGAACTAGGAATATAGTTTTTGAGTCTTCCTGATGTAATCAGAATGGATAAACAAAAAGTCCTCACTGTACTGCACAGGGAACTATATATAATCTCCTGAGATAGACCATGATGGAAAAGAACATCAACAAGACCGAATGTGTGTGTGTGTCCGAGGGAGCCACTTTGCAGTACGGCAGAAACTGGCACAGCATTGTAAATCACCTCTAAAGATGTGTAGGTTAAGAGAGAAATACCTTAATTTACTGGCAGGGGTACAGAGAACACGGGTGCCGGTCACATTGCTTAGCAACTCAGAAAAACGTTAGGACCCTTTGTAGAATTTCTGTTACCATTTTAGAAATTCCACCGTCCCATTGCAGCCTCTTTATTACTTTAGCCTGTAAGTCACTGGATCGTCCTTCCGCCAGGACACCCTGTTAGTCTGGAAGCATCAGCATAGCCTCGTACAATTTCTTTCTTTCTTTCTTTTTTGGGCAGGCCCACGGCATGCCAAAAGTTCCCAGGCCAGGGATCGAACCCACAACACAGTAGCAACCGGAGCCACAGCAGTGACAACACTGGATCCTTAATCTGCTGAGTCACGAGGGAACCCCTTGGTCATTTTAAATGTGAAAACGTACTACCTGGGAGTTCCCACTGTGGCACAGTGGGTTAAGAATCCAGCTGCAGTGGCTCAGGTCGCTGCAGAGGCGCAGGTTCAACCCCTGGCCCGGTGTGATGGGTCAAAGGATCTGGTGTTGCCACAGCTGCGGCATAGGTCACAGCAGTGTCTCAGATTCAACCCCTGGCCTAGGAACTTTCATGTACCATGGGTGCAGCCATAAAGAGGGAAAAAAAGAGAAAAACATACTAGCTTTTTCAATTTTTTAATGTATAGTGTGCATTACTTTTTTGCAAGGTTGGGCCGGCTTTTTAAATTCTCAGCAATTCATTTTACATTGTGAATTTTTATCTTGGAAAGAAGACAGCAATGCCAGTCTTGGAGCTGTGTAAATTTGTGTTTCATTCCTCTTTTTTTTTCTTTTTTTGAGACGTTCTTTTTTGCGACATCACAGTCTGGAAAGTGCTTTTAGGTTCACACATTTGAACCCCTGTGTGTCCGGAGGGCCTCGCTGGCCACACACCAGCCTGGAGAGCTGGGGAAATGGCATTGTAGCAGTTCATGCATTCAGTCCCTCACCTTCTAGAATAGGACTGGATGGACTGAGACAGGAAGGCACACACCAACACACGCGAGGTGCTTAGGGGGCTTCCCGCCCCATCTGGGCTGCAGGACCACCTTCCAAAAAAGACCCGCTTCGCCAGGCTTTCCCCTGGGTCCTTGCTCACTGGACACGCCCAGTACAGACAGAACCCAGCAGCAGGGAAGCCTCCGTTCCCAAGGGCGGGGCGGCCAAACAAAAGGGGGGCCTGAGCCGACCACCTCGTGGGGTGGGACGTGCCGGCCCGCATCTCAGCTTAGGTTTGTAATTGTTACGCCAGCCCACGAGGTAAATAAGCCTGAAGCCCTCGTACGCGTCGGATGTCAGAGCCCCCGGTCTCCTGAGGACCTGCTTTCCTGTTGTTTTTCCATTCCTGCCGGGGCTCAGCAAGGGGAAGGTTTCTGGGAAGGGCCACGCGAGCGGCGCTGTCACCGCGGAGGTGGCGGGTGGCCCGATCGCGTCCCCCTCCGCGGCGTCCGCGGGCTCTCCCGGCAGTGTCCTGTCCCGCTGCTAAAGCTGCCTTTTCTTTCGCAGACGGCCAGCACCCTGGTTGTGGAGGACTCTAGAATTTCTGGAATCTTCACCTGCGTGGCTTCCAATAAAGTGGGGACTGTGGAAAGAGACATAAGCTTTTATGTCACAGGTAAGCCACGTGTCCCCTGCTCGCAAAGACCGCCCAATGACCTCAGTCGTGTTTGTTTTTAGCGCTCCTGAGTGACTTCTCTCTATAAAAAACAAATTCCGTAGAAGTGTTCAACTTCGAGTACCTTCATCCTTGCTCTCAGGAGTGGTTTTCTGCAACACCATCGGGTGTCCTCAAGGGTTATTTCCCTGAATTCTCTTTAGAGCTATTTGTGTCCACAGTCCTCCCTGGCTGGCTGGTGAATCTGGGACCTTGTCCTATTCATTGTCGGAACCAAGCATGGAGCGGCACAGGGTGGTTGTTCACTGACAATCAAGACAACCAATGCTAGTGCACTGATGACATCCTTTTGAACCCAGGCAGCTCCTCGTTTCACAACTTAATTTCAACTTTCGGGGAAACGAGGCTCTCCTGAAAAAAAAATCTGAAACTGAGGTCTGTTGACATTATTAATGTGCTATTTTGGGGTAGCGTTTTGCCTTAAATGTGATGGTGTCTGCAACTCTGCAAGCGTCCAAAGTACACAAACGGCGCTCCCTATGTCCCTCCAGGGGTACAGGAAGGAAGTGAGTAGCTCAAAGTATAAAAACAATTGCCTGGCTCCACGCTCCCCCAATTTTCTGAGGAAACCCGGGCACTTAGCCAGCTCCCTGGAAATTTCGTGCTGCACGGCCCAGGCTGTCGCAGTCGCTTGAGTTCTCCAGAAAGAAATGGGTCCCATTTCATCAGAAGTAGAGGTTTCCAGATGACAAGGAGTATTCTGGCCAGTCAGCCGGCCCTCAGATAGGCTCAGCCACGGGAGGTATCCTTTAGTAGGTTGCCACACAATGTCACAGCGGGAAGAGGCATGGGGGCTCTTGGCCACTAGTGTCCCCAACCCCCATTTTCCAGATGAGGAAATGGGATTCGGAGAGGCACACAGCTAAGCCTCTGAAATCCAAGGCGATTCGAGAAGTGTGGGGAAAACCATCTTGACGTCCACTCCAAGGAGGAAAAGTCCTTTTTTCTTTTTCTTTTTTTGGGCCATACCCGTGGCATGTGGAGGTTCGCAGGCCAGGGGTCTAGTCGTATCCATAGCAACACGGGATCTAAGCCTTGTGTGCGACCTACACCACAGCTCACAGCAATGCCGGATACTTAACCCACTGAGCAAGGCCAGGTATTGAACCCACGTCCTCATGAATTCTAGTCAGGCTGGTAACCTGCTGAGCCGCAATGGGAGCTCCTGGAAAAGCCCTTAATTTAGACAAGGATCCAGAGAACAGTTTCACTCAAACTGATTCTCATCAATCACAGATGACTTGGACTAATTAAGTTCAAAGGTCTGCATTGTCCTTTCAGTAACAAGTCACCATCCAGGTCCACAGCCGTTTTGTGTACAAGTTAGAGTCAAACAAACGACTGAACAAGTCCTGTTCTGAACATTCAGTACATTTATATACATTTAATGAGCACTGACTGCTAAACAGTACAGTCCAATTCTGTGCCGAAGGCTTGGAGAAGAAAGAGCGAGGAGGCCTTGTCTTTCTAGAAAGACAGTTTTAATGCCACAGACACAGGGAAGAAATGTTCCCTCTATGCTAGGATCAAAAGGGATGAGCTGGAGTAATGTGACAGACGATTTACCAAGACTAAGCCAGTGCCATCCAATAGATATGTAATCTAAGCCACCTACGTGATAGGACTTTTTTTGGTAACCCTTTTTTTTCTAAGTAAAAAGAAAAAAGTGAAATTCATTCTATTTAACCTCCTATATCCCAAACAGGACTGTTTTCATACATCCTCGGTATTTTGAAAAATATTAATTACACTGTTCCCATTTTTAAAACTGAAATGAAATAAATGGAATAAAAATCCAACTCTGTCACACAAGCCACATTTTCAGTGCTTAGAAGCCACCCGTGGCCCTGTACTGTACAGCGTCACCCCACGCCCCTGAGAAGGAAGCAGGACCCGAGGTGGTCCCCAGGCCACTAATGTGATTCGGTAGCAAGAGGAGGACAGTCCTGCCCTGTCATATTCGGAGCTAAGGCACAAGGACCAACAGGCCCACAGACTAAGTCCAGCCACTGGCATGTTCCAGACCAAGTGGACACGTGTCAGTATGTTGGTTTCAATGTTTTCGCCTCCAGTGGACAAATATACTTTCATGATGACCCGAAAGTCAGGTACAAGTATAGAATCGTGGGCTCCCGGGAGCAGAATGGCAGTGCTGGGGGTTCAGAGGAGCCCACCCTGGCTCATCCGTTTCCTTCCGGCCTCACGGCAAAGGGCTGTGTGCCCTGGGGGGTGGTCACCCCAGCCCACACCTCCAAGCTCTGCCCACCCCTGCCCCAGACAGCCTCCCTGGGCCCTAGAATGTGGAGACTGACCTGCAGTCCGACCTGTGGACAGACCAACGAAGGGGGAGGAGGCCTGAGACGCCTGCAAGTTGGCTCGGGATCATCTTTAGGGGGAGATCAGGATCCCACGGACCCCGAGAAAGATAAAGGAGTGGGGGCAGCACAGCCCCTGGTCGGGGCAGGGGGGCGGTGCGTGCCCGCATGACCCCCACAGACCCTTTCCACTTGGGCAGGGGGACAGCCAGGACAGGGTCCTAGGCGGTCCTGGAAGATGACGTGCTGGGGGGAGGGGTCACATTCATGGCCTTATTGATCAGAGCCCCCGGGAAGTCTCACAGAGGCCCAGCGCCCATCCCGGCACCAGCACCGTAGCCCTTCAGCCAGCCGAGTCCTTCATGGCGCCAGCCTCTGCCTGCATAGTCCTGCCACTGCAGAGCCCAGCCATGGTCACCTGCTGACCCAGACAGAAATCCCTTCTCTCCCCCACATCACGCACTTTATAGCCGGGGAACGGCTGAAAGCCTTTCCTAGACCCCAAGCTGTGTCCATTGAAAGGAGCCCTGAGAATTCTCTGCCCACCTGCCTGACATGAGACGCATGAAACTCCAGAAACGTAGCAACTCTCATCTTAAATCTGAGCACAACTTCATCCAATCAAGCCCGCACTGGTTGGAATAGATTTCTCCCCAAGTCTTTACTATTAGAGTTCTCATGGGTGATTTACGTACATTCATAGTTTCTACAACTCTGCGTTTTTGTTTTTTTTTTAACTCCCATCTCTGTCATGAGCTTTATTCTTACTAGAGACTAAATACTCTTAGGAACGCTGTACCTTCTGCACCTGTTTCCTGAAAAATGAAGGTGTATTGGTTCAGTGCTTGTAGTTGACCTGGTGCAGGTACTGTTTTGAAGGAACTGTCTGAACTTGGCCTGCAATCAAAAGGTCCAGATTTGGATCTTTATTGGTCCTCATTTCAAACACACTGCCCCTTCCTTAGAATGCAGTGATAACTCAGAGCTGCCGTCCACGCTGACGGAAGCTGGCTGGTGGTGGCCATTAGCGTTCACCGCTCCCGTCCAGACTTGGCCATGTCCTCGTGCACAGTATCTATTTGAAACAAGCCGAGTTTTCTGGTCACCACTCACTTTCTTTTTAGAGGATGCCCTTTCTGTTCTTTGGGAAGCCTTCTTTATTTCCACCTGACCGGTGAGATACCTTTCATCCTCTGACTTTTCTTTGCTTGTCTCCTGCGTGAACTTCCTTCATGCGTTTGAGCCGATCATGTCCAAATGTCCCCCCCATCCCAGCGTGCACCTTGGTCAGCAGACCGCTCTTTCACTTAACCCCGGCTGGAACGTCTCTCCCTGGCGAAGGCTGAGTCTTATCCTCGACTCCTCCCAAGACGGCAGTGGGTAGATGTGCGGTTCATGGATGAGGGGTAAACCGGTGCTGCTGCTGATTGGGCTGGATTTTCAACAGATCCTTAAGTGTGGGAAGGTTTCTTATTTTCACTTTCAGAATTAGAAGGCAGTTTTTTCTTGGTTCTGTTTTTGTACTCAGACTTAAAAAAAAAATCGATGTGAATTAAGAGGAAAACTTCCTCTGGATTCATTAAGTAGTTTAGGACATTTTATTTATCATTTTCCATGGATCAGGAACAAACAGCAGAGGGGCCCTAGTGAGAAACAGGCCACCATTTCTAAGAGCTGTCTGACCGCACACACCAGGCTGGCCTCCTAACAGGGTCCCCCAGCCTGAGAAACAGACCCGAAGACCGCTTCGGTTCTTTTCTTTTCCGACGTGTGTTTCTCTGCTGTTTTGCTGGCCCTCAGCGTGACTGTGGGTGTGTTCGCAATTACCAAGGGTGAAACAGGAACAGCCCTGCCTTATCTCCCTGGTTCCCCAATGTCACTAAATGCATTTTATTTTGAGATTCCTGGTGGTGCTGGGCAAAGATAAACAAAATCTTCCATCAGGAAACCTGTGAGCTATTTCCACAGGAAGTTTCAAATCACTAAAGTAAACAGACACTCTACATGAGCTCAGTGGCGGTGCTTGGGCCCGCTTGGGTTCCACCTTCCAGGATGAGATTTCATAAATGGAAGTCCGTGGGCTTTGAAGAAGGGGTTCGAATGCGGCCAGCTCTCGGTACTTCTGTCCTCATATCTGTGTCAGAGTTGACGGCTGATGTTTCACTCCCCCTGCTTTTGGAAAGGGTCCCAGATAGAAAACGATGCTGAATGAGAGGGGCTATTTCTGACACCTTATTGTTGTGTTTAAAAATATATATATAATGATGGTCAGCCACTTCTGCATCCTCTGGCACCTTCTTAGATTTTCATCATAGAAGCAGGAAAAACTCCATTGGCCTCCTCTCTCTCCGGTCATTGACAGCTTCATAAACCACTGTTTACCCCCCGCTCCCGGGTTTCAGATGAATACTTTGGCATTTCTTCAGACGTGACACTTTATAATGAAGCCAAAGCCCAGAAAAATCAGAAAAACAAGCAAAGTGAGATTTAGGAAAAGAGTTGATATGATATCTAATTTTGGACTATTGTCCCCTTAAGGTTTAAAGGTTTCTTTAGAGCTTTGTGTGCAAAGGAGAATAATAATAATAGCATAATAGAACGCTTTTCATCTTCAAAGTTCTTTGTGAAATGTTGGCCCCAATTCTCAAGTACAGATACGCCACTGGTGACAAGCCATGGGAAGGTCTTGAGAGCAGGCCAGTTCAGGGCCAGTAACCAATGGTTTTCTCAAATCCTCTGGTGAAAAGGGCCAAAAGGAGGTGAAGGGACTCTCTGAGCCATGGTCCAGGTTAAGAAAGCTGACGTGAGCTTCGGAGAGGTGCGCCCAGGGGCCTCTGAAGACGGACACGAGGCTTAGGGGAGAACCATTGGGGAAGGTGACTCCTGATAACGTAGTCACTTGAGGAAAATGTTTACTGTGTTTTCTGAGAGTGAATTTCGTCTTAAAATTATTCCCCCCACTCTGGAATCTGGCACCTCTTCCAGATGAGTCGCCCGCCTTCTCTGAAGGAATCTTGCTCTTTTCATGGCTGAGAACCGTCCCCATCCAAGGGGACTTGAGCAAGGAAGCTGGTCCCTCCTTGCCCCTTGGTGCCAGTTCTGCATGTGATAAAGCAATGAGTTGATCATCTCGAGCTGTAAACAAGCACTCCGCTTGGAAGAGCAATGGGGCGCCTGTAAACGTACCATCTTAACAGCATCCTGTTTTGCATTTCCTGCCCCGCTTGGCATGGAGCGCACTTGGGTGGTTCCTACCTCCTGAGTCTGATCCATTCCCCCAACATCAAAAGATAAGTACCACCCTTTTCATGCTGATGCTGGAGAGACGTCTGGGAGGAACAAACCCGAGATCCCAGCTGTCCCGTCATGAGGCCCTGACTTTTGCATGAGCTCACCCCTCTCTTCTTCTTTTGTAGACGTCCCCAACGGGTTTCACGTTAGTCTGGAAAAGACGCCCACAGAAGGGGAGGACCTGAAGCTGTCCTGCACGGTTAACAAGTTCTTATACAGAGATGTCACCTGGATTTTGCTGCGGACGGTTCACAACCGAACAACGCGGCACAGCATCAGCAAGCAGAAGACGGCCGTCACCAGGGAGTACTCTGTGACCCTCAGCCTCATCGTCAAGAACGTGTCCCTAGACGATTCAGGCACCTATGCCTGCAGAGCCAGGAACGTCTACACAGGGGAAGAAATCCTTCAGAAGAAAGAGGTGACCATTAGAGGTGAGCACTGCAACAAAAAGGCTGTTTTCTCTCGGATCTCCAAATTTAAAAGCACAAGGAGTGATTGCACCACACAAAGTAAAGTCAAACATTAAAAGGACTCACTGCCGAGTAACAGTTGTCCCTCACCATCTCGATTTATTGTCACTGTTGCTAACTTTCCGGCTCAGAGGAGACGCTCCTCCCAAAATGAGTGTGGCGATGATTTTAGGAGGCACAGTGAGCCCCCCGGGGCCCCGGCTCGGGTGCCCCCTTCCGGCCAAGGGGTCCGCGCACCCCGGCCGCCCTGGTGCACGTTTGGATTTGGAGGATCCCTGCCGCGCATTCTCTGTGCGTTTTTTTTTGCTCTTTGCTGTCTTCTCCTGCCTGATAACCAGCAACTTGGGACCGATCTTTTCCTCCCACTTTGATGCCCGCCTCTTTTCATGTTCGTGTTTCCCAGCTGCAAAACCTGACTAATTTAAACAGATGCTGGTTTCTGCCAAAGACAGACACACATACGTTCGTTTCCCCGCTCCCCCCTCCAATCCCGGCTCAGAACGAGTCCGGTGGAATGGGAGACTCTGTGGGACCTCTGCCGGGTTTTCTTTTGTACTGTTTCATCCGCTCTTGATTTGTAAATAGCACCTGGATAGCAAGTTATAATGCTTATTTATTTGAAGATGCTTTGGTTTTGTCGCGGTGGTGTTGTTGTTGTTGTTTTGTTGTTGTTTTTTTAACGTTAAGCACATTCATCTTAAACTGGGGCTTCCCCCATGGCCAGGAGGGGAAGGTGTTGGTGTGATTCTGAGGTATGAAAGCTTTGTCACGGTGGGAATCATCACATCTGCCCAGATCAAGCTCCCCCTCTCCCTGCAGTGCCAGGAGCTAGCCAGCCAGACCGGCAGCTTTCCCCCGCTGCTCCGAGTGGACCGCACAGCCAGCACCGGCACCTCAACGATTGCATCATGCCTTCGTTTGAAATATCTTTGTCCCTGGTTAAAGAATTTCATCCTGCTTCAGTGATGGCATTCAAAGGTGTACTGTCATCAATTTATCAAGGAAATAAAGGCTGTCATGACCAGAGGTCTAATGCATTCTTCTAATGTAAATCTCAGATCTGTCCATTAAAAAAAAAAAGTCCACTTTCCCCATGGGCAAATGTAAGCAGGTTTTTTGTTTTTTGTTTTTTTGGGTGGGGATTAACAGCAAAAATTTCAGAAGCAGAAACCAGAGTCATTTTAGAATGTACAGCGTACTGAAATCCAGAGACATTTGTAATCTCTCGTTTTCAGCTTGCATTTGAGGGGAAAGTGGCTTTTTCACCAATTTGATGTGCATTGTTCTGTTTTCATTTTTGATCGATCATTCTGTGTGACTCACAAGAACTACTGGCAAACAGACTCTAATGACCAAAATAGCCAGGGCTGAGAACACAGTGGCTGGGCTGTTCAACAGGAGGTGACAATATGACAACTTTTCAGGCTTGGGAACTCACCAGACTGTTTCCTCCTTTAGGTAACAGACTCCGTCCCACTGCTAAACTTGTCTTTCACATGGGAATTGCTTTTGTCAAGTGTGAAGGAGTAAACAATAGCATTTCCCCAGAAAGCCAGTTTTTATGGAGCCCCAGATGCTCCGAACACAATTAGTAACCTGGGAGTTGTCAGCCCAAAGGAAAGAATAATCAATTGTATCTGGAAATTTTACCTATGGCTTTCTTGCCTGGCGTCTTTGTTCATTATAAGCCAGCATGTTCCTTCAGGAAACAATGCCTCAGACCACAGGGTCTGGGGGCCTTAGTTTTTACTAAAATGAAATGGTTGAGGGATCGCTTTGGGGGGGGGGGATGGTGCACTGGACATGCAGATTCTCTCCTTTCCTGGGGAGGGGAAGGGTGTTAGTGTTTACAGAGGATGATGTGAAATGCTCCCAGGAGATGATTTTAAGAATCCCAGAGAGTAATGAATTCAACCTTCCAGAGAATTAAAAAAAAAAAAAAAAAAGAAAAGCCATTTGGGTGGCTTTTGTTCTTTACTAGTCAGTCTTCTGGGTGTGGCCTAAGGGGATGGTTTTGGGGAAAAGAGAAATAACGCAGCGCCCAGGATGAAGAATGGCTGAGACAGAGCGGAGGGCTTGAGGCTGGTTCCTCACTCCCCTGTCCCAACGGAGAAGAGAACCGGGGGACCTGACGGGTCTCCGGGGTGCAAGTGCTGAGAAGTTCAAGGACCTGGTAGGGAGCTATCCTGGTGACAGGAAACCAGCAGATGTAGTCTCCTAATGCTCATTTTCTCAGTCTGAAAGGATGGGCTCCCCTTTGTTAAATTTTGGAAAGCGGCGCTCTCTGTCCATCGGATAAACTCAGGTTTAAAAAGACAGGTTCAACGTCCCTTTCTGGTTTAAAATGCCAAAACAATGGCTCTAAAGGGGGACTTGATAAACGTGAGTCCCCGGTTGATCACTCCTTTAGAAACTTGCCCAAAGTGAGACTTTTCTCCCAGCAGAACTTTTTTTTCCCCCCAGAAGTGGGTTCAAAGAAAAGAAAATCCTAACACCGCATGTTTCAGACATAGTTACACGAGCTTTGTATTTGATTGAGAGTCTGTTTATTCGGCGGCCCTTCTGCCACTGCTCCTGTCTGAGGGCTGTGTAGTGCAGATAGGGCCTCTGGGAGTTCTTTATGACCTTTATGTTAAAATAAAATGTTCTTTTTTGTGTAAGCATTGTTTTCCAATACCCCTGTGTCAGGGAAGCCAAATCCTGTCTGTGTTGATGTTATAGTTTGTAGCTATGAAAATAATCTGGGTGTGACGGGCCAAGTATTCAGACTTTTTTTTTTTTTTACAATACCTATGGGCAATGATTGATTTTTTTTTTTTTTAATCACATTTAGTAGGGGAAGCTGTTACAGTTTAACTCTGTGAACTGGGTCTGAGTTTTAAATGAGATGTGTACAAGCTGCCTTGCCACTGGAAGAGATGCTAAGAAACAATATGATGCCATTCTTTCCTGTCATGTGTCACTGATGTGTCTGGGGTCTTTACTCTGTGAAACTGTCAAAACTGTCATGATCAAGCGTGTAAAAGAGATCGCAACTGAAGATTTGATGCATGGCTGTGCTTACAATTAAGAAAAGCTGTCTGACAGATGGGACAGGAGGCACACACAAAAATACGCAGCCTGGGGCTGCCTAGAGTAGGAAAGCGACCCTGAAACAGGCAGAGGATTGTTGCTTCATGCATTTCAGACGCTATCTGAAGAGTTTATAAGTGAGCCCGCCTTCAAGTCTCTTTTTTGGCCTTCAGATTTTATTTTGTATAAGATGAGCAAAGACTAATGATCAGCCGTGGAACGCAAAACTGAACCAGAAATCTGTGCCCCCTTAACAGATAGTAACCCTTTCACATCACGCTGTGTCAATGTGTCATAGAAGTCACATGGTAAGACGCGTTTGAACCCGAGATTTCTCGATGGCTTTCATGAGTGCTTAACCCTGAGAGTTGCGCTGCAAGAATAAAACAAAGATCTGGGGACTTGCCAGGGTCCTACAGGGACATGGACTCAGAGCCGTTGCAAGGGGTCAGCTCTTAGAGCGCTGCAGTCACTCCTAAGCTGCTTTCCCAGCTTCAGAACAGTAAAGGAGGAAACTAAAAACGGTCAGAGAAAGCTCAGACTGTGTCACTGAAACCAGTGACGCAGAATGTGTAAGTGATGCCAAAACTCTTCTGACTTCTCTTCCAGGATTTGTGACGAGGGATGGGTGTCGGGGGGCGGCGGGGGGGAGGATGGAGGACGATGATTTGGGGTGGGAGAGGGTAGGGGGAGACTTTAGGAGCTGTCTTTGTTCTTTTACCTTGGACGCTTGAGTTATTGATGCACCACCTGCACCGCTAGAATGTACACACATCAGCAGGACTGACTACTATGTTAAAACAGACACTGTCCCCCCCGGGCGGGCGCCTTGGGGGTACTGCTGTTCCTGTGGGGGACGTTACTATTGTAATGTATTGCATCCTAATGTATTAAATCCCTTGTGTTGTACTATATTGGTTGGCATTTTATTAAAATAAATTGTATTGTATCATATTTGTATGTTTCAAGAGAAAATAATATAAAATACATTATTTGTACTATTATATAGTGCAAAAACGACAAATCTGTGCCTCTGCCTCTTGAATGAATCCTTTGGTCACTTGCCTTTGGGAAGGGATTGGAGGAAGGAAACAATCAATGAAGATTTCAACTGAGTTCGAGAAATTCCACCGTTTGGGCTGCCGCCTGACAGTTTTGGTGGCTGACAGCTAACACGCACGTGCCCGCCTCACAGGTTAACACAACACAAAAGAAGCACAACATTCCGTTAGCTCCTTCCTGTAACTGTCCATAGGTCTGTTCGGATTCCTTACAAGCCGGTATCCAAAAATGTGTCGGTTTCCTTTGCAGTTCCTACCTTACCACGCCAAAACCCTAGGTTTTAGAACAGGCTTCTCTCCAAGGAAGAAAACTAGCTGGCCAGGCAGCCGCCATGATGTTGACTTCTAAAAACACGGAATTGCGTTCTCTCTTTTTTTTTTTGTCTTTTT
>PVHT020004944.1:40038059-40050832 GCA_004024745.2 Catagonus wagneri
AGTTGGATTCGTTAACCACTGAGCCACGAAGGGAACTCCCGGAATTGCGTTCTTGATCCTGCTCTGTGTTCTAACCCATTCCGATTGATGGGAGTACCTGCCTCAAGAGGAGCCTGCCCGAGGGTTACCCTCGAAGAGAATCGCAGGGAACAAACCACAAATGGAACCCGACAGTCGGGTTCTGTCCTCCTCCCGGTTTTAGAGTGTTGATAAGTGTGCGTGAGAACAGAAGCGCCGCGAGTACTAACCATTCCCTTTCTTCATCCCCAGATCGGCAAGCACCCTACCTCCTGCGAAACCTCAGCGATCACACGGTGGCCGTCAGCAGTTCCGCGACCTTAGACTGCCATGCTAATGGTGTGCCCGAGCCCCAGATTACCTGGTTTAAGAATAACCACAGAATACAACAGGAGCCTGGTAAGAGACCTGTCCCTCGCGTCGCTGCCCCTCCTCAGCCTCCTCTTCGACCCTAACGTTTCCGTCGCCTCCTTCCGGTCTGTCTAGAACCCCTTGCTGGCAGAGCTGTGAAAGACACACCCCTGGGTTCTGGGTCGTGCCTGTGTCACTTCAGGGGAGGAGTCGCTGAGCCAGTTCTCATGCAGACCGTATTCCTAACCTTCTAGAAAGACCCCTCCGGAATCTGCTTTAGATAATACATTCAGAAGGAAAGGGTAAGAGCCACTCAGAAGAGGTCCCCGTTCATCTTGACAACCAGGAAAAAAGGAGGAGCTAGCTTCTGGGCTTGAAGGATAGCAGAGATCTGAACACCTGGCACGGGTGAAGTTCAGAGAAGATGCATCATCTTTTCTTAGCTCACCTGTCCCGACGTTAATGATTCGGCAAAAAGACTATTTTAAATTACATTTTATGCTACTGTTAAAAAAAAATCTACACGGATGGCTATGTGTTGTTCTTTCAACGAAAAGCTGTCTTTAAAAACAGCTAGACTCGCATCAGCAAGGATGAATGCTAGCTATGGTGTGCCTCACAATTCTGTGGTTCAGTAAGGTGAAAACGAACTTTATAATTTTGACTAATAATGGCACGTATATTAAAAGGAAAGAATGCCATTTAGTGGCAACAGCCCCTCAATCTAAATCAAATAACTGGCAGTATGGGGCCCTCCGTCAGTGGGGGAGTTTCCGTCGTGGCTCCATGGAGACGAATCTGACCAGTACCCATGAGGACGCAGGTTTGATCCCCGGCCTCACTTAGTGGGTCAAGGATCCGGCGCTGCCGTGAGCTGTGGTGTCGGTCACAGATGCGGCTTGGATCCTGTGTGGCTGTGACGTAGGCTGGCAGCTACAGCTCCCATTTGACCCCTGGCCTGGGAACCTGCATATGCTGCAGGTGTGGCCCTAGAAGACACACACACACAAAAAAAATCCTCTGTGTGAATCCTGCACTGGAAATGAAATCTCTGAGTCTGATGCACAGAAAAGGGTCTTGGTAGAAAAGCTCCCATTTTCAGATATCTGCAGGCCTTACACTAGGCAAGTCCAAAACTGACCCCATCACATGCTCTTCCCCTCCTGCATGACGTCATGAACCCCATCATCCACAGTGGTCCCCTCGCCTTTACCCTCTCCTCTGATCCATCGCACTGGGCAGGTGGCACTGACTGCTTACGAAATGTTTCGCCAGTCCATCCTTCCCTCTGCCTTCCTCCTTCAGCCTCCAGGTTCAGCCGCTCTCTGCCTCCCCTGAACACCTGCAGGAGTCTCCTGCCTGGTTTCCCTACCTCTCCTTTCTCCCTAAGGCGTCCACTGTCCACGCAGTGGCCTCAGAGGGCATGTCCCCGATTCAAGTTGTCCCTTGGCTCTGTGTCACAGGACCAAGTTCAAGCACCTGACAAGGATGGACCTCAACCCCGGGCCTTGCCTACTCCTTACAGCCATATGCTCACCCTCCCCCGCCTTGAACTTCATCGTCTAGCAGTGCCAGGCTCTTGTAGATCACAGCACACGTTACGCCTGCATCAACCTCTATGCTTTTTCTGTCCTTGGGTCCCCTCTGCCCGGAGCACCTTCCCTTCATTGAATGCCGACCCATCCCAAAGGACACAGATGGGGTGATTTCCCTCCAGAAAGCCTTCCTCAGCCCTTGCAAAGAGGAGGCAAGTCCTCCCTGAGTCTTTATTAGGCAGGAGTGTTTCTATTTTCTCTTACTGAGTCATTTTCTAGGCACCACGTGTGTCTGCATTATTGATGCATATTTTTCCTGCCCTCCTGCTGTACTGTACCATGAGTTCGTGTGTGCCCTCTTCCTCTGTGTAGATCACTGTATCATGCCCTCATCCGGAGGACAAACTGCAGCTTCGTCTTACTTGTATCTTGTCTTTTTGTCCTCGAAACCTGGCACACTGCTTGGCAATCAGTGAATGTGTCATGAATGAATGAGTGGTTTTCAGAAAATCTCACTCTATCCTTAGCAAGTTCACTCAGTAGCACAAATGCCCAGACGCTGGGGGGGCGAGAGAGGCTATAACAGAATTTTTAAAGCTAAAGGGACCTTTGGAATATCTTTGGTTCCACTGGGAGCACAGAAGACTTAGGCACAAAGAGGTACAGTGACTATCCCAAGAGGACACACTATTACGATGGGTAGTTTTGTAGAAAACGAATCCCTTAAAGAATTCCAGCAAAGGAAAAGGATGACTGAAAATTCAGTAAGTAAAAAGCTTGTGAAACAGTGTCTGTAATGTGCTTCCCTCAGAGATTCTGAGTTCACGTTAGTCTATTAAAAGACCTGAAGGAGTCCTGTGCTGAAGAAAATCGGATCAATTAGGGTTTTAGGTCCCATATTCTCTAAATCTCCTTGATCACAAAGTACATTTTATGCAGTGTTATCATAAGATGTTGGGTGGTTCTTGAAAAGTAGTCGGTTTGACTTAATTCCACTTTCCTACTTTGGATGGGGGCTGAAGAATTAGAATTGAGCCAGTGTGAAAGCTCATGACAATTACGGGATTAGAAGGGAGACCAGGAAGTGATTACAAATGGAAAAACATTATGAGGCGTTGGGAGGGTCTGAGTGGTGGCATCGTCCCCATGGCTCAGAGAACTTGGGCGACTCACTTATTCTCGGAGCCTCTATCTCCCTATTTATAACACTGAGATAATACTGACCACGTAGGAAGAGGGTGTGGCTTAAATGAATTCATATAACTAAGCTGACCCATAGTCATGGCTTAGTAAATACCACCTTCCCAACCCACCTCATTTCTAATGGCCAATGAGTTGTCAGAATTTGTTGGGAGGTATTGGACGGTTAATGAGTAAGTCAGCTCAGATGTCAAACAGCTCTAAACCCAACAAAGATCTCCTCACAAGCTCTCTCGCATCTTCTAAGGGCCCAGAGAAGAGTATCTTAAGAGTCTTACTTAAACCCATACATAAAACCTTTCAGAAATATATTCAACTATGCTGTAAGTAGCATTTACTGAGTTCGGCTTTCCTAAATTGTCTGTTTTCTCTCTCCCTCTCTCTTTCCTTCATTCACTCTTTAACACGACCATAGCTTTTTGGAAAGGAGTTTTTTAATTTTCTGGAGGTAGTCTCTAATATGCATACGGTATTTGTCAAGGCTCCCATGTAAGATTTTCCCATCCAAGGCAGTAAGTTCAGCAGCCGGTACGATACGTCCCATGGCCATGACCCTTATGTCCATGCATGTAGGAATCCTCAAAGCTACCGACGCATTTAAGGCTATGTCTTTTTACAAACCTGTAAGTAAAGCCTGCAGATAGCCAAGGTGATCGTCCTTGCCTCGCTGGCTGTTCCAAAGCAGGCAATGGACAAACATCAAGAAAAAAAAAAACTGAAAAAGACTGAAAACTAGTTCATTTGATATTAAACCTTTGGAAAGCTCAACTGGGTTTTAAAAACCTGAGAATAACCTGTGCGTCCTCTGGAGACTTGAGATGCAGGGGGTGTAAAAATCTCACTGCAGCGGTTGAGGTCGCAGCGGTGGCTCAGATTCAGACCCTGGCCAGGAAATTTCCACAGGCCATGAGGGTTGTCATTAAAAAAGGGAACTTAGGAGTTCCCATCATGGTACAGCTAGTTAACAAATCCGACTAGGAACCGTCAGGTTGCAGGTTCGATCCCTGGCCTTGCTCAATGGGTTAACAATCCTGCGTTGCCGTGACCTGTGGTGTAGGTTGCAGACGCAGCTCAGATCTGCCATGGCTGTGGCTGTGGCTGGCAGCTACAGCTCCGATTCGACCCCTATCCTGGGAACCTCCACATGCCGTGGGTGTGGCCCTTTGGAAAAAAAAAAAAAAAAGGGAACTTATGTATACTGAGAGTATTTTGGGGACCTTGGATAACTGGTAGGATCTGGCTCATTATCGTTGATTTTGTTAAGTGACAACTTAATTCCAGAGAAAACAGAGCTGAGGAGGCCACGCGTGAGGTTCACACTCCAGACAAGAGGCAGTAAAACGCCTGCTGAGAGAATTTAGGGGAGTAGAACTTCTTTCCTCCCTCATGTCCTTCCAGGAAAACTTTTCCTCTGGGCACAGCCATTCTAGAGAAGAAATGCAGTTTCTAGAAAGTTCTGTGAAAGCCAAGTAGTGCATCCTTGGGAGGAGGGGCAGCAAGCAGGGGAAGCCTGTGCGTGCGGGCCAGGAGGCCAGCTCCCTACCGTCCGCCACACAACCCAGCACAACCGCGGGCCTTCCAGGGCCTCGACTGCACGGCCCCAGCCTAACTGCCCCCACGACGCCCTGATGGCCTCCACCGGCTCCTCTTGTCCCCCAGACTCTGGCCCCAGGATCCCCCTTTCGCACCCCCGTCCACACAGGGTTTCCTTCTTCCCTCGGACATCCAGGGTTATTTACAGTCCCTGCCGCCTCACGGAGGGTGCCGTTTACCGTTCTCGTGTTTGCTGTGCGCCTTGTCCAAACTTTTGTGTGTATGCAGTCCTCCTAGACTTCCTCCATTGAAAAGACTGACAAAACTGCACTGAGCACTCCCCAGATACCTGGGAACCCACATGACACATGTCCCGTTTCCTTTTCACGACTGTCCTCTGGGCTAGGGATGGTTCTTAGATGCCTCCTTGACTTCACACACAATTGCAAGGTGCCGGTACGCCTCTACGCTCTGTGCAGAAGTCATGTGTTTACTCCTAGCAGCTCTGAGGGTTACTAAGAGGTGATGCCTGCTGGATGGGCTCAGGAACGAGGAAGCAGAAACAGGAGGGATCACTCGCTCCAGGTCCCCAGAGTCAGTGGGTAACACACCCAGCTTCAAAGCAGAGGCGCGGCCCTGGGGCCCTGGCTCTGAACACAGCCCGCAGAGCTAAACCCGAGTTCCCATCACTCAGAAGGGAGCAGACAGCCACCCAGTTTTCAGTGACCTCGTGGCTATGAACAAGCATTGAAAATAATGAATATTCTCTCATTTCCCACCCTGAAAGGTGAAGCTTCCTAAAGGCTATAGTTTCTGTTCCTGATGTATTTCTTTTAAAGAATGTAACGCATTTCAAAAATATTTAAAGCGTTTTTTAAAGCAGACATGCCATATAGAAAATGAAAAATTATTTTGAACCCAAATCCAGTTGCTTTTACGTGTTAATAGGTCCAGATTTCATTTCCATATCAGCCCCCCAGTCTATTACTCGCTCAACAAACATCACTAAGGCACTGTTTTGTGTCTGGTGCTGGGCTAGGCTGTGTGCATGCAGCAGTGCACAGAAAACCAAAAATCTGAATAAGCACATCTCTAAAGTAATTAACTAGTGTGAGGTGTTTATACGAATACAGCTTCTTAAAGCAGCAACCGTGGGTGTCCGAACTTATCGTGTCAACTGGGCACCAAAGTTAGTGAGTCTCAAATGGAATCAAGTGAATTAACAAATGGGACAAATAGAAAATATGACTCAATCCGAGGATTAAAACATCTTTACTACGTTAAAAAAATTAAAAAAAAAGAAAGCATCCTCTGCGCTTAGATTTTCCTGCTTTAGTGCTGAGCGTACAATAGACTCAAAGCATTCACTTTTAGAAGAATACAGAGAATGAAGAGAGAGAAAGAGGAAATCAGACATTTGAGATGTCATAAAGGCAGGAGAGCCTCCAAATTAGACCCAAGTGAAAAAGCACACTGGGGACAATCAGGACGGACGGGTAGAGTGCAAGCTGTTCAAGAGGAGGTGATGTGAGCCCTTTTTACCTTGAAGAGATAAGTGGAAAGAGAATGGGCCGGCTAGAGGAGTGTCATATAAAGGTCCAGACGTGAAAGATGGATGTAATAGGAAAGGACAAGTACCAGAAAAGCACCACACGAGCTCTTAGTTGGGGACAGATTCTGTTGGACGGTGGCTGCTCTGAGTCTGCTTTGCTTCTTCTGGGTATGCAGACAGGAAGGCTCCTTTAAGAAACATTCCTTCTCTTAGGCTGAGCACCTTACATCTGCACCCAGTCGTGGGACAATGGTTATGATGTCATCTTGGAGAACATCTGACCTCCCTGCGTGTCCCCATTTCCCCTCCAGTCCCCTACCCGAGGGACTGGCCATTCCCCTACAATGATGAGAAAGTCACCTTTCTAGCTCACACTCGGCCCAGCTTCTCCAGTGAGGCCCTACGAAGGTTTGAAGCTGTGACAGCCGCGTAAGCGCTGCACATGGGGCTGTGTCTCCCAGACCTCACAGAGACCCTGTAAGGAATCAGTACTTGTAAACCAGAGGTGCCAGGAGGCCTGTCTGGGTCTACACTGACAGAAGCACGAACCACCTCCAAAATGGGGCGCAGAGAAATGGGGGTTCCTGGAAAAAAGCTATTAAACTACTTTAAAAAAAAAAAAAAAGAGTGAACTCTTCTTAGGAAATATTTAAAAGCACAGAAAACAGAAGGCAATAGTGACCTGAGATGTTTTCGGTAAAGGCCGAGAAGCCATCATCAAAATTTCTAGGAAGGCAAAACAGTTTCAGAATATTTTAAGATTAAAGCAGTAGGATTAGAACCACAGAGGTTTTTTTGTGTGTGTGTGCGGTTTTTTTTTTTAGGGCCACACCCACAGCATCTGGAAGTTCCCAAGCTAGGGGTTAAATCAGAGCTGTAGCCACCAGCTTACTCCGCAGCCACACGGGATCCAAGCCGTGTCTGCAACCTACACCACAGCTCACGGCAATGCCAGATCCTTAACCCACTAAGCAAGGCCAGGGATCGAACCCGCCACCTCATGGATACCTGTCAGATTCGTTTCCACTGCACAACAACGGGAACTCCAGAACCACAAAGGATTTAGGAAGAAAAATTACATCTTGAAGAGCCTGAGGCTAGAACAGGAGAGAACCACTCTAACCTACTGATTCCTTCCTAAGTGGGATCTTGATCACTAAACTTGTGGTTTTTTTTTTTTTTTTTTTTGTCTGAACCTATGGCATGTGGAAGTTCCCCGGGTAGGGATCAAACCTACACCACAGCAGTGACAACACCGAATCCCTGACCCGCTGAGCCACCAGAGAACTCCCAGTGTTTCTAATGATCTGAAAGGGGCATCTCCTGTCACCACCATGTCACTGATATCTGTATAAGCGCAGATTCAGATCAAGGAGACCTACCGTCCTAATACCTGGGGGACAGAATAAGACCTGGGGTGTTGGGTGATTTTCATGGCTCTAGGGAAGCTCCTGAGGAAAAGCAGAGGAGAAAGATGCATGAGGGTGCTGATGCTCGGGGGTGAGAAACTGACTGTCACACCATCAGGCTGTTCTTGCTTGATTCCCTAGAATAATACAATCCAGAAATGCCAGTTGCCTTTTGCAAAACTTGAACAGTAACTGCCTTTTCTTTCTCTTGAAACCTACCCTTATGGTGCAAAAATGAATGAAGAGACATTGCAGGAAAGAAGTGGGTGGAAGCTTCCTAGGCACACGGAACGGAGGCAGCGCGTGAGGAGGTGAGCCGGCTGCTCTGTCTGCCACCAGCCCCTGAGCCTGTCAGTCTGCTCAGGTGGCGGGCTGGGCAGCCAGTCCCCTCACTGCTTCCTCCACCTACGGTCTGTGTCCTCGAGGCAAGAGGGGCTACGGCCCCAGACCCAAGCCTGACTAGTAGACAGCCCGGTAGTGTCCCCGGCCAGAATCTTCTCAGGGTTTTGCTGTGGCTCTGACGGCAACATAAGCACGAAGCACATCTGCCCATGGTGCAGGGCTCAGTTCTTTCCTCAGGGTAAACTTCCACCAAGGAGGTGAGGGGAGAGGAGGAGAACGAAGGAAGGAGTGGAGCTGGGGCAACAGCCGGGGAAGCCGGCTCACTGGCTGGCGCTTCCGGAGCTCAGAGCTACCAGCCCAGCTGCAGACCAGAGAAGCCCCCTGACCCTGAGTGTAGCTCCAACCTGGAGAGAAAATGGGGGAACCCTCTGCAGTGACTTGTGAACGCTGGGCTGGTCCAGTGAGCCTGGTGTGTGTAGGGCAGCGGAATTGTAGGCTTTATATCCAGGAAAGTAACGTGCCCCAGGAAAGAGTCCTGTTTTATATGCAAATGAATAGATGATACTTATGGAGACTCAATCCTGAGACCCCAGATCTCTCATTCTAATCATCAAGCACCACTGTATGTAGGTCTCGTGCATATTTACATAGCATCCTGTCACATCCGAATGCTTTGCCCCAAGAAAACTTCTTGGTCGCATTTTCCAGCCTGATGTCCTCATCCCCCTTGAGCCCAGAAAAGCCGCCTGAAAGCTGTCAGCCACAGGGAGGCCCAGCTGAGGGATTACACATGAGCCAGCACTGCAGTGACTCGTTCCTATAAATAACGCTCCCCCCCCCACTTTTGTTTCAGTTTGGTTGGGTGCCCATGCAGAAGTCCTCTCGAGTTTTCACGGGGAAAATCGAGAATGTAGGAAATGAGAACTTGCCAATCCTGCTCCCTTAAAAAAAAAAGAAGAGAAAAGAAAGAAAGAAAGGCTGGCAAAATAGATATGATACGAAATTTACCATTCTGCCCCTTTACAAGCGCACAGTGCAGTGACACTCTGTATATCTGCAGGGCAGTGCAACCTCCACTGCTATCTGGTTTCAGAACTTTTTCATCGCCTCAGACAGAAACCTCATGCCCTTTAAGGCTCTTCCCTTTCAACTGTGAATTAACCTCCTCCTTTGACCCTCTCTATGACCTCTTGTGACACGTGGAACTGTACTCGCGCATGGCCAGATCAGCAGCTCGTTTTGTCTGAAGAGCACTCGCTCTCTGAAAGACCAGTAGCGGAGAAAAAAAGGGGGAGTGAAGAAAGACAAAGGGAGGAGAAAAACGTCTGGGATGTGATGGGGGAGGGGGAGGGCGGACGCTCCCAGGAGCCATTCTAACTCCAAAACTAAGAGCCATGGGCCGGTCAGGGCTTCTGGGGTGGAGAAGGGTCTCCAGCGCCAACCCCCCAACTTCCTGCTTACACTGAAGCCTGGGTGACCAAAGAGAGAAAACTCATACCCCACCTGGACAAGTTTCCTCCTCGACCTCTTGGCAAAAATAATGAGATGAGGTTTTTCTATCTCACAACCTCAGTATTTGCATGGAATCCCTCCCCAGCCCCCCACCCTGCCAAGGACAAACTGGAAACAGCTTAACCAGGATCTGCAGTGGCCGCAGGGCAATGCAGCTGGGGTCACCACTATGCCCCCATTTGAGTAAGCAAAAGATGCAAATATATTCTCAGATCACCTGTTCCACGAACTCAGGCCATCATCTGCATGACTGACTAAATCACTGCTGGAACAAGTTAAATCAAGAAAGGTCATTCATCCCCAACCCCATATTCAGGTGCTAAATTTGACTTCTGCATAATCTGCTATTGAAATGTCTGAAACAGTAAGACTGTATGTTAGCGTAAGTAACCATCTCATTCAACATGGTCATAATTCAACTATCACTGAAAAGTCAAACATAGCAAACATACCATAAATCATGCCCTCCCCCCCAAAACACACACCCCTCACTCTTTCTCCATGGGGGTGGGGGGGCAGCCTTCTGATGCAATAGGTTTTGGTTTGTCTGCGGATTGCTTTAATCCAAAATTTTAAGTTGTTAGGAAGAGTAAATCTGCTTTTCTTGCTTCAAAAATATTTCTTCATTCTGTCCATAGCCAATATTGCAAATGCCTAAGTACTGGGATCCACGTAGCCTTTAAACTTTCATTCCATGGCTTCTGGATGGCAAAGAGGCTTACGATTTCATTTTTAAAACTTTAATTAGATAAGTAACACAGGAATACATTTTTTGCTGTGAAAAAGCACACAGCACCAAAATAGAGTACACTCGAAAAGTCTCCCTTATGGAGGATGAACACGTGAGAACAGTTCAGTGTGTATTTTGTCAAAGATTTTGCCATTTTTTATGTATATAGGCACATGCATGCAAATGTGGGGCAAGTGATAGATTCATTCATTCATTCATTCATTCATTCAACATCTGTTCACTGAGAGCCAGCTCCCAGCCAGGAATGGACTCGGTGCTGGAAAGAAAACAGGGACCTTGAATTTACATTCTAATGGGAAAGCACAGGTGATAAATTTAACCAGCAAAACTCTAAGCATAGAGCAGACAATCGGAGAGTCATAACCGCCGTGATGAACAAAACAAGAGAATGGAACCCAGTCAGGCTATATGGGAAAACCAGCATCGCCAAGATAAATTTGCATTGAGATCATACTCAGTGTTTTATTTTCGGACTTGCCTTTTGTCACAGTGTATCTTGGGGGTCTCTCTAGGTCTGCACATCACATCTACCTCATTCTTTTAGCAGCCACACACAATAATATAGCCTGTATTCCCATAATTTATTTAGCTATTCTCCTGATGGAAAAATATCTTGTTGACTTTAACCTCTAATGCTATGCAATATCATTTCCTGCCTGAAAATGGACATAAGAAACACTACGGAGAAAGGCCACTCTAGGTAAATGGCTGTATCCTGCAGTATAAATTCCTCCAACCTCATGGAAGGGGCTTCCGCAAATCTGAACACTCCGCAAGAATTTATCAGGGCAGGGGTGAGTGCATGTGGGTGAATTACACGTGCATGCGCACGCACGCATGTGGTGTGTATGTTTACAGTTTATAGATATTCAAAGTGAACAACAAAGGTTTTCTGTCTCATAACTATGGATTAGCAGTACCTGATACATTTCTACGTGCCTGAATTCTCTTGAAATACTTCATGAGGACAGCAGCAAAGTTCACAGCAAAAGGGCAAAACAAAAAAAACAAAAAAGATTTTTCACTTTTAAATGTTTAGAAATACATGTGTTCTGGGCACAGTTTCAAGGTGTTCGCTTCAGCCATAACCCCTTCAACTCAACTGGTTTACAATTTTATAAGAGCTTTTAAAAACGATTCTGTTATCATAACCCACTTTTTTGAGTTGAACTACTGAAACAACAGGCATTATCCCAAAGGAAGGGACCTTTGCTTATGTGCGACTTTCCCCGTAATCCATGGTGGCCTGGAGAAGAATGATACTTGGCCTTTTTCACCACTGTCCTCAGTCTTATTCTTTTTTTTTTTTCCCCTTCAGTCTTTTTAAGGCCGCACCCGCGGCATGTGGAAGTTCCCAGGGGTCTAATCAGAGCTGTAGCTGCCGGCCTACACCACAGCCACGCAGGATCTGAGCCGTGTCTGCAACCTACACCACAGCCACAGCAACGCCGGATCCTTAACCCACTAAGCGAGGCCAGGGATCGAACCTACAACCTCATAGTTCCTAGTTGGGTTCATTAACCTCTGAGCCATGATGGGAACTCCCAGTCTTATCCCTTTTTAAGAGCCGCTCTCCTTTCTGTTTCAAGCCTGCACCAGGACCCCACTGCCTGTTCAGGGTCCCTCTGGACCGTATGTTTGAAACATGTCATCACTGTCTTCCAACTTAGGACATTCTTATAAGGCTGCTTTTCACTGTGTCTCAGATTATTCCATACTTTACCAACATGTTTTTTTTTTTTTTCCCCTTACATCTGTAAAGGCTTTTGCCACCAGGCTTGATCTTAGAGTAAAATTCTCAGAAAAGAAGGAAGAAGTCAAATGACGGGATTTGAAAACACTTGAATCGTTCATCTTTTCAGTGCTATTGAATGAGCCTATCATCCTTCATTTCTGAATTCTGTCAGCCCTTGCAGTTTATTAAATAAATCTGGACCTCTCTTCCCCAGATGTAGTTTTCCAAACTTCCCAAGTCTGGGTATAAAGTAACTCCTTCCCTGTGGTAAGACAATCTGACATCCTGTCTCGGGTTTTCTCGGGTCACCTTTACCCACCCTGAATCTATATTCTGGCTCTTATGGTCCTCCTGTCACATACGGCTCTTAGCTGATTAATTCCTTTAAGAGCTGCCCATCTAAAGACATGATTATTTACCAACTGTTTACACCGTCACATCATCACGGCGACCAAGCATTGAAATTTTATCACCTGCCAACTTCAAAGCATTTATCATTTCGTTGGAGAGCCAAGACTATCATAACAGTAACAAAAATTACGTATTTCATTAAACATGAATGTTTATGGACGCCCTACCATGAACCAGAATATAACCATTTTGTGACATTCTAGAGGAAATGAAAATGGGCAAAATTTAGTCCTGACCTTCAAAAAACATACCACGTGGAGTTCCCGTCGTGGCGCAGTGGTTAACGAATCCGACTAGGAACCATGAGGTTGCGGGTTCGATCCCTGCCCTTGCTCAGTGGGTTAACGATCCGGCGTTGCCGTGAGCTGTGGTGTAGGTTGCAGACGCGGCTCGGATCCTGCGTTGCTGTGGCTGCGGCGAAGGC
>PVHT020004944.1:40051832-40224876 GCA_004024745.2 Catagonus wagneri
TAATAGGTTCAAAGTCAATTCAAAAGTACACGACATGAATGGCGTAAAATTCCATCAGGTACACCTCAGCGCCTGTAATTGAGTTGATCAAGGGAGGCTTCACAGAGGAAATGTCTTTTGAGTGGGACTTTGAGGAGTGAAGAAGAGTTCTGATCTTGATAAAGTACAAGTTTCCTGAGGAATTAGATTTTTTTGTGGTTGGAAATTATTTAGGTGATCCCTCTAGAAGCAAGCAGGTCTACAGTTAAATGACCTTAGCCACACAAAGTACAGCATCATGTTTTAAGTTCTGCTTGCTAGTTCTCATGACCGACACCCCAAGGGGAAAGAGAAAATTCAGATAAAGTGACTCTGTGAAGAACGCAGTATCATTTTGCACAAACAGCAAAACTTTTATCTAGGGAAGAGGTATAACTGAAAAGCGACATATCCAAAGAGCAAATCATAAAACTATCAAATGACCTAGAGGAAGACCTAAATAATGCAAAGACATTTAGTATTCTTAGATAGGCAAACTTATTTAAGTTGAACCATTTTACAGCCCTTTCTATAGGTCAAAACATTGACAGTTTCATCTGTTTGAACCTAAAAATGAATAAGTCAGTTTCCCCCAAATCATTATATATAAACTCGGGGGAATTCCCCTCCACATGCCAGCAGTGCTTTTGACAGAATTCGATGAGCTAAATCCGACACCCACACTGAAGTATAAAGAGACAAGACCATTCTGAAAAAGAAGAGGTCCTCCCACAGCAGCTATCAGGATGAATTATCACGTATCAGTTAATCATGGATCAACTTGTGTGGGGCACACAGACTGGTCATTGTGAACAAATAGCCTAAAAAGAGAACCCCCAATACACGGAAACCTAGGCTCTGACAGAGCTCACACCACAATTCAGTGGAGAAAGAAGAGATTATTCCATGCGTGATGCTGGAATAACTACCAACTTATATGATAAAAATTAGATTCTTGCCTCACACAGTACACATACCTTTCTCCAAAAGAAAATCTGGGGTTTTAAGACATAAATGAAAATAAGGCAAAAGTCTTTAAACAGTTTTTTTTTTTGGAAGAAAGTATCAAAGGGGAATGCTTTATGATATCTATTAGAATAGAAAAATATATATATTTTTTCTTTTTAGGGCCACGCCTGTGGCATATGGAGGTTCCCAGACTAGGGGTGGAAATGTTGCTGTAGCTGCCGGCCTACACCACAGCCACAGCTACGCAGGATCTGAGCCACGTCTGCAACCTACACCACAGCTCATGGCAACGCCAGACCCTTAACCCACTGAGCAGGGCCAGGGATCGAACCCGCAACCTCATGGTTCCTAGTCGGATTCGTTAACTGCTGCACCACGACGGGAACTAGGAAGTAATTTTTAACAGGCAACAAAAAGCACAAAGGACAATGGAAGTATTCGTACATTTGACTGCGTTAGGATTCTCAAGCTGTGGCATGAAAAATTCACCATAAACAAAGTTTAAAAGACTGTTCATAGAATGGAGCAGGACTTGTAACTTATTTAACCAACAAGGGATCGGTATCCAAAACACATAAAGAACTCTAAAATCACTGAGAAAAAGACAAAGAGGCTAATAGGAAAATGTGCCAAGGACGTGAACTGGCAATTCAGAGAGGGAAAGAAGCCTGAATGGCCAATAAAAATGGAAAAAGAGGTTCCACTGAACTAGTAGTCAGGGAAATACAGATTAAAACCACATCGAGAGGTCTTTTCACACTCAAAATTCTACCATCAGTTAAAACACCTAATAACACTATGTATTGCTAAGTATACAGGGAAGGGGAGCTCTTACTCATTGCTGGTTCAAGTGTAAATTGGTATATTTTGGAAGACAACTTTGTAATACCCAGTAGTACTGAAAATGGGTATACCCTTTAATCCAGTACAAGATACTGCATAACAGAGTACACACAGCTGTGTCAGATGTGCACTGTAACCTTCTTTATAGTATCAAAAAAGTGAAAACTACCTAACTATCCTAGAGTAGAGAAGTAGCTCTTTTTCAGTCTGTGGCTTTTAATAAATGGAATATTATATATCAGTCAAAAATGAGTGTCAATTACATGTATCAATGAGGATAAATTATATTAAAACACTGTTGAACAGGGAAAAAAAGTTGAAAAGGCTATGTACCATACGATTCAATTTATTTGGAATTTTTAAACCCCACAAAACAGTATTATATATTCTATATAGTTACATACCTACGGAGACAAAGCACAAAAGCACGTGTAAGAATGAGAGGCGCTAACTTTAGGATTGTGGTACCTCTGGAGAGAAGTAGAAGGAGAGGGGTAGGCATTTTATTTAAGTAAAAGAGAGGGGGCTGCTAAAGCCAATATGGCAAAATGTTGACCTCTGGTTATCTCAGTGGTGAGAACATGGGGGATATTTTTTTTCTGCAGCTTTTAAATCTCTGAAATTATTCACAATGAAAAAAATTAAGAAGAAAGCCCTCTTGAAAAGGTGAGCTCCCCATCAGAACAGAGCCTGTATCGTAGGGAACAGGCCTTAGAAAAGGGCGTAGCCACAGGTTAAGGTATGAAAGAAACTCGGGCAGCCAGCAATGGGAAGTACGGGCAGAAGGTGTGAGGAATGGGGAGAAACCCTAAGGGGAGCAACTGGCCTGTTTCTGTGGGAAGGGGAAGAAGAGGAAGAGTCGAGGGTGAGAAAGGCATGCTGAGGCTTCAGTGGGAGGGGAGCACATGCCCTGATGGGGACCCGGCCAGGTCTGTGCTTTTGCTGAAGCGCAGAGTTCGACCAAGTCAGAAAGAAGGGCTGTGCGTGTTGATCTTGGACACCTCTCACCCCATTCCCCCCCAATGCCCCCGCCACGCGATGGGAGGAGGGAACCGGGCCAGGTGATGTCAGCTCATCTGCATCCTTGGCTCGGTCCCCTCACCTCCAGTCACACATCTGTCTCCTTGGCCCGAGTCCCGGTCCTCTGACTTTCCTTGATCATGGCGTTAGCCTCAGTTGGGGATCACAGCGATAGGAACCTGACTGAGCTTCAGGTCCGCGGTAGTGGGGAGCGCGAGAGCCACTCTCCTAAATCTGCACGGCCCCCACCACCTGCTACCCAGCCTCGCTTTCACTGTCCGCTCTCGCCATGTCTGCCCCATCTCCCATTTCTCAAAGCTTCCAGGCTTTCACTTCAATTGTTTCTGTTGACCCTTGAGGCAATACCAAGAAATCGGTACATCAGGATGGGGGGGGAGGGCAGGGGACGGTTGTTTCAGTTTTTGTTTTACTTGGTGGGGAAACAGCCCCGAAGGGATTTGACAATTTAGCCAAAGTTCTGGGGGAGCGCACTCCTGTTTTCCCGGAACCGTCCTGAACTCATCTCCATTCCTGGACCCAAGAAAGCACCAATTCTTGGAGGTTCTTCCGACCAAAGTATCCGTTTCCGTTTCTTCCCCTCCGCTTCCCTTCCCACGCACAGACCTGGAGCCTCCGCGTTCCCTGCCTGAATTACGGCTGGTGAGCTGGACCTCCAGACACCTCTTTTTCCTCATTCCAGTCCATCCTGCCTTCTCCTGCTAGACTAAACTTCCTTCGACCTGGCTTTCATTAGGTCATTTCCCTCAAAAATCTCTGCAACCCTCTCTTTCCTTCTCCACCGAATGGATACTCCTCAGCCGGGATTTCAAAGCTCCCCTTACTTAATCTGAACTTACCTCTGCCAGTCAACTGCTCACAGCGGGTGCTTTAGAAACTAAAAATGGCTAAGAGACACAGGAGGAGAAGTTCCCCCCAGAGTACCAATGCAGACAACCACCGTTTTTATCCATCTGATTAACAGCTTTTGTGGTTTGTGTTTTTTTCAGATGCTCCTGCCAGTCCCAGTGGGAGAATAATAACATCATCTCTTCTGCTGGTAAAAAGTGTTAGCAGAGGAGTTCCCGCTGTGGAACAGTGGGTTAAGGACCCAACTGCAGGGGCTCAGGTCACTGCAAGGGTGTGAGTCGTCCCCCTGGCCCAGCCCAGTGGGTTAAAGGACCCAGCATTGCCGTAGCTGCAGTGTACAGTCAGTCAGTCCCTGGCCTGGGAACTCCCCTAAGCCGTGGCCTTAAAAAAATTATCTTTTTGGAAGGCAGCTTGATTATATGAATCAAGAGCTTGGGACCTAGTATCTGTCTCTGGAAATCTATCCTAAAGACATAATCTGAAATACAGAAAAATCTTTATGCCTGAAGATGTAATTGCACTGTTATATAGAGTCAGGAGCAATGAGATAGAATCGAGTAAGTAATCCATAGGGTGCATGCACGTGATCAACGGTTATATTAAAAGCATGTGGAAGTTCCCGTCATGGCGCAGCGGAAATGAATCTGACTAGGAACCATGAGGTTGCGAGTTCGATCCCTAGACTTGCTTAGTGGGTTAAGGATCCGGCGTTGCTGTGAGCTGTAGTGTAGGTTGCAGACGCGGCTCGGATCCCGCGTTGCTGTGGCGTAGGCTGGCAGCTGTAGCTCTGATTGGACCCCCAGCCTGGGGACCTCCATATGCCATGGGTGTGGCCCTTAAAAAAAAAAGGCAAAAAATAAAAAATAAAAGTAGGTCAGCACATGAAGCAGTAATTATGCTGTGATATGGGGGGGGGGGGTCAGCATTTAAAGTTGTATAATCAGGAGTTCCCTTCGTGGCTCAGTGGTTAACGAATCCAACTAAGAACCATGAGGTTGCGGGTTCGATCCCTGGCCTCGCTCAGAGGGTTAAGGATCCGGCGTTGCCGTGAGCTGTGGTGTAGGTTGCAGACGCGGCTCAGATCCCGCGATGCTGTGACTGTGGCGAAGGCCGGCGGCTACAGCTCCTGTTAGACCCCTAGCCTGGGAACCTCCATATGCCGCGGGTGCGGCTCTAGATAAAGGCAAAAAGACAAAAAAAAAAAAAAGTTGTATAATCATTAGGAGAACTGGTACAGCTTTCACTACTAAATTTGTCTTCTTTCTCTCCCAAGCACACTATTTCACACCTTCCTCTCGCTCTCCAAACCTCCAGAATTCCTTCTTCTCCCTCAACTTCAAGAGACGAGTACCTCCTATTTATTGAGCACTGAACTGTCCAATCCGCCCGTCCCTTTACCCTCTGCCGTCCTTCCTGTTAAAATGAATTACTGTCGCTCCTTCATCCTAGGCCAGTGTGGCCACGGAATTCCGTCCTCTCTTACCTCTTTGGGAATCTACTTCTGCCACTGTCCCTTTTGCTCGCGCTCTGTCTCTCCCACCCCCGCCTCTCTATTTCTCTCCATGTCTTTCTGTCCTGCCGCTACTCAGTTCCTATTGGCACATCAAGATGCTGTAAAATTTCTCATTTCGGAACAGAACGCATCCTTGACCTTGTGCTGGTCCGCAGCTTCTTCCCAGAAAGTAACTCCGAACTGCCTCTCCTCCATCACCTCCTGCTCTCTGAGTGACAGTGACCCTGCGTGTGCTCCCAGACGGCACAGAAATGGCTGTCAGATGCCTTGTCCTCAGTGTCTCAGCCACCCTGAATGTTGCTTGACCGCTTTTCTCCCACCATGAGCTCCTTCCAGGGTTCTCCAAGTCACACTCCCCCGATTTTCTTGCGACCTCCCGGACCACCCCATCTCGGTTGCTGCTGCTTCCTCCTCCTCTAAGTTCCCAGGGCTCAGCCTTCAGACCCACTGTGGCCTGTCTCTGGACTCGCTTCCCATGAGCTTTGTTTCCGTCCCGTGGCTTGACTTGCCTCCAAATGTGGGTGCCGTTTAGCTGGCTCGAATCCTGACCTCCCCTCTCAGCCCCCAACCAGATCTCCTTTGGGATGAGTCATGGGCCCTTGAGGAACAGAACAGAACTCGCGACTTTTCTCACTCAAACCTGCTCCCCACACAACAGGTGCCGCCATTCCCCCAGCTCTCCAAACCACCAGCCTTGAAACCAAATCCTTACTATGTTCAGTGATGTGCTGGAAGTGCGTGGCATTGAAGCCAAGTGCTCCTGCCTGCACGCTGGCTCCGCGGTACTTCTTAAACCTGTATTTACTGGGCACCTATTATGTGCTGGGCACTTGCTATTCATTTTCCCCTGGATTGAGTAGGAGCTGCTTTCATTTTCATCTTAAGATGGAGGAAACTGAACCTCAGGTGAAGTAGGAGTTCCCCTGTGGCACAGCGGGTTAAGGATCTGCCACTGGTGCTGCAGCAGCTCAGGTCACTGCTGGGGCGTGGGTGCAATCCCCAGCCCAGTGCAGTGGGCTAAGGATCCAGCATTGCTGAGGTGTGGCCCAGGTCGCAGCTGCAGCTTGGATTCACTCCCTGGCCTGGAAACTTCCATATACTGCAGGTGCAGCCAAAAGTTAAAAAAAAAAGGCACAGCCCAAGCTCCTTACCACTGTGACCAGCGAGACAGCAGTGGTCCAACCAACTGTGTGCCAGCAGCGTGCTTTCTGGCCAGCTGCACACTCTCAGGGGAGCTCCTTAACCTCACCGAGTTTCAGTGTCCCCGTTTGTAAGGTGGAGACAAAACACCTCACAGGGTGCCTGTCAGGACAGGAAGGGTGTCCTGTGTCGTGGTGCCCGGCAGGCTATCAGCAGGTGACGGTTACTGTCGTTACGCCGGTACTCTTTGTGTTGCTGCCCTTCCCGGCACTGCAATTGGCCAGGGACTCAGGGCTCCATCTCCGTGGGGGGGGGGGGGGCTTTGAAAAGCCCTGGCCCAGGTGAACCAGAGCTCGGATTTCCTCGTCTGCAGCCGTAAGGATAGGAAGAGGCTGGTGTTGCAGAAGTGGCTGTTTTTGTTTGTCACCCAGGCTCGCTAATCTAAACATCTCTCACACCCCAGGCATTATTTTAGGGCCAGGAAGCAGCACGCTGTTTATTGAAAGAGTCACGGAAGAGGATGAAGGCGTCTATCACTGCAGAGCCACCAACCAGAAGGGGTCCGCCGAGAGCTCAGCATACCTCACCGTGCAAGGTAAACAGCGGCTAGAGCATGAGAAACTGCTCAGACACCTACTTCCCTGTTTGTTTGACTTCCCACCGCGCGCTCTCCCGCTGCTGCTGCTCCGGGCGGCTCCCTTCCCCGACCTCCCTCTCCCTCCCGCTTCTCCTCTCCTCTCGGGTAGGACCAATGGGGAGGACACCATCTGGCCAGCCTTGGAACACAGTGTCCGTAGGGCAGGAGCTCCCAGGGCAGAGGAGGGCCAGGTGCTGCCCGTGCGGTGACACTGATCCACAGACAGGGCCCGGGGTGGCCACACCTGTGAGAAAGAAATCCAAGCAACACCCGCGGCCTGGAAAGTCTCTGTTCTTTTTCCTTCGCCAGGCGCACGCAGGCCGGCTCTTCCCAGCGTTTTCAGAAGCTGGTTTTTAACGCGAAGTAGACCGCGAAATATTATCAGTGAGAAGGAGCGCATAATAAACAGACCACATTTCAGAAAAACACGCCAAGGGCTTCCTTGGCCAGTTTGCTGAATAGCAGACTCCAAAGAGGCCTAATCCGGTCCTGGGCCCTGGCCATGTGGCTTCCATTTAGAAAGCAGATTAGACCTCAACTGCAGTTCTCCCAGGCCAAGAATCATCCCCAAACATAACATTTACCGCACTGTAAAGTCTTCAAATTGGCACCTCGTGAATGTAAACAGCTCCAGCATGCTGAGCTTTTATAGGAGGGAAAAAAAAAGATGGAATCTGTTCAGCAGCCTATTTGCAAATGCTCCCAGTAGACCTCAGAGTCCGCACGAATTTCTAGAGGAGGAACCACGGGAGAAGGCGGCTCCTCTGCCCTAGGAACTGCGTTGCCCAAAGCTGGTGACTCTAAGAATTCAGATCCCCTTATTTTTTTCCGACATCATTTTTGTCTGATTCTTTCTTTATTTTGGGGCCACGCCCACTGCATGCGGAAGTTCCCGGACCAGGGATCGAACCCGCCACAGCAGTGGCAATGACAGGTCCCTAACCGCTAGTCCACCAGGGAACTCTACTCAGAGTCCTTTAACACAGACCATCCTCAGTTTTGCAAAGGCAATGATTCCAGAGGGTCTCCTGAGAAACCTGAAACTACCACAAATTTCTACTTTCAGGAGAAGTTGAGGGTCAGTCACATTTGCCACATCCTTTGAGGAGTGGTCCTGTCCCCAGATAACCCTTGTTTAAAAGTATTCTTTTGACTCTTCTGCTTCCATGTACAGAAAATGGTTTCTTAGGTGGGCCTTTTTTTCTTGGCTTTTTAGGGCCACACCCGTAGCATATGGAGGTTCCCAGGCTAGGGGTCTAACAGGAGCTGTAGCCACCGGCCTTCGCCACAGCCACAGCCACAGCAACGCGGGATCCGAGCCACATCTGCAATCTACATCACAGCTCATGGCAACGGCAGTTCCTTAACCCACTGATCAAGGCCAGGGATCGAACCCGCAACCTCATGGTTCCTAGTCGGATTCATTTCCGCTGCACCACGACGGGAACCCTGGGCCTCTCTAACACCGCCTTCCTCAAGGGATCGGTCCTTAACCTGCTAACAGGGATTCCAGACTGTGTCCCCAGGGAGTAGCAGCATCAGGCCGAGGGCAGCCGGGGATCCGAGAGAGGGAGGGCAGAGAGCGCCGGAGGTATCCCCGATTCTCAGGAAGACGGCTGGGGAGGAGCCCTTGCCCGAAGCAGAGCTGTTTGAGCCTGTGTGCAGGTTGCCTGCTCCTGTCTCTTCCCCCCTTTTCCACCAGGCTGATCTGGGTGCCCTAGAAGCCACATGGCTTTACGATGTCTCCAAGTTTCTTCTGCCTACTGGGCATGACACCCCCTCATTTGCCTTAAGCCCGCTCTCTGGGAGCCCGGCCATTATCCTCCTGCTGTCTGTGGCCAGAGCAGGGCCACCGTGGGGCCTCCCAGAACGGAGGGGGCCCCTACTTTGGCCATCGGTCAGCCCAACTCACCCCAGAACGCTAAGGGTGGCCTCGGCTCACGATGTCCACGCAGCCTTCGGTCCAGGCCCCTCCCTGTTTCAGCCGAATCCTCCTCACCCTCTGCATCTCACCCGGTGCAGGTGCTTTCGACTCTGCAGTGAACTTCAGGGCGCAAGCTGAGTCAGGCGCTCATCCTCTTCTCTGCTCTCCACTCCATCTTTCTTGGCTCTTTAGTCCATACTGAACTTTATTCTTTTTTTTTTTTTTGGCTGAGCCTGCTGCATAGGGAAGTTCCCGGGCCAGGGATCAAACCTGTGCCATGGCAGCGACCCAAGCCGCTGCAGTGACCACACCAGATCCTTAACCTGCTATATCATAAGGGAACTCCTCTTCTTTTCCTTATTACATAAGCAACTATAGACTTCTCTTTGCTACTGGATTATTCTAGAGGCAGGAGCTGGCAGGTCTCCATTCCTCTGTGTCCCACCCCATGCCCAGCACTTAGCAGGAGACTGGTATTGATATAGCACTTTTATGTATGGGTGCTGGGCTAGACGCTTATACTGACTCCCGCCACCCTCGTGAGAATCCGGAGAAGTAAGGAGTCGAGTCTGCAGACAACAGATAGGGAGATGGAGACTCAGAGAGGGGAAATTACCGGCCCGAAGTCTCCCAAGGAACATGCGGTGGGGCAGACCCGAGTCCGTGTCCTCACAGTCTGCAGAGTTCACACCCCTGCTGCTGAGGTGCCTCAGGAACTGGTCTGCAAGGCCTTGGCGTAAACTGAGCTCATGGACTCTTCCCGGCCCCATGGCTTGTGTTTCTCTCCTTGCTTCTAGCTGCCTCCACTGATTCCTCCTCCCAGAAGGCTATGCTTTTCCCCAGAGTCAGACAGCATTAGCGACACTTCTGTCACTGATCATTTCCCCGGGTTTCTATCAGCCTGGAGCGTTTGCTCTTGAGCCAAGGGGAGAGAGACGCTCCCATCGTAGTTCAGCGGGTTAAGGACCTGACAGTCTCCGTGAGGACACCGGACCCATCCCTGGCCTCGCCCAGCAGGTTAAGGATCTGGCGTTGCCCTGAGCTGTGGTGTAGGTCACAGATGCCACTTGGATCCAGCATTGCTGTGGCTGTGGCGCACGTAGGCCAGCAGGTGCAGCTCTGATTTGACCTCTAGCCTGGGAACCTCCATATGCCGCAGGCATGGCTAGAAAAAAAGAAAGGAAAGGGGAGAGAATTTTCACTGGAAGTTCCCGTATCAGCAGCCATTGCAGGTGCGCTGACCCCCATCATCTCCCGACACCATCCTTTAGCCTCTGTGACAGCCCACCTGCTCCTCCTCTCGCCTCCTCCAGTCCACCCCCAAGTCTACAGTCATCTGGTAAACGACCGATCTTTGACACGTTGCTGCACATCTCACAGTGGTTCTTTATCCAAGCACAGTGTCCTCCACATGCTCCGCCAGGCTTGTCTCTTGCTACACGCCAGCCCCACCCCCCCCAGCTGGACTGAACTACTTGCGACTCCCTGTCCACACTGCGCCCTGTCCCCCGACCCCACCTTCTGCCCTGACCATCATTTCCCTTGTTTCTGAACAACCCTCCTTCCCACTATGTTCTCCTCTGGGCGATCCTACTCATTTCTTTTTTTTTAATTTTATCTCTTTAAATTGAAGCACAGAATTTACAACGCTGTGTTAGGTTCGAGTGTACAGGAAAGTGATACACTTCTATACATATATGTTTTTTTTCTTTTTCAAGTTCTTTTCTATGATACATTATTACAAGATATAGAGAACAGTGCTATGCAGTGGGCCCTTGCCATTTATCTGTTGGATATATTTAATCCTACTGATCTTTTAAAATTCAGTTTTGCTCTCATGTCACTTTCTCTACACCTGACCTCCTATCTCACGTTTTCCCCGTGTGCCCTCAAAACGTGCCATGGACCTTTCAGGCAGTGCTCATCATGGCGTAGCATTCATGTTTCTACCCCCCGGAGCACTCGATGCATGTCTGTTGGATTCATCTATTTGGAAAACCACCACTGAAAGTCCAAAAAACAAGAAATACGTTGACATATTGTTTAGGACAATAGAGAGAAGCCAAATGAAACTAGTTGTTACCTCAGCAACTCACTTGCTCTGCACTATGCGGGTTATGGGCATATAAGTCAGAATCCTAACCTCCGTGTGCTCTGAAAACCTAGCTGGATGGAGATTAAGGGAAACATGAAACAGTGAGAACCCGATCCATAATAAACATTTTGAGCTCCTCCTACGGGTAAAATTAAAAAAAACAAAAAACAAAAAAACACTAGTTTGTATGAAACAGACTACACACTAGTAAGGACTAAAGGACTTCATAGAGGCAAGAACTGATATGGATAGTGACTTGACCTCTGATGCGATAGGGCACGTTCAGGGTGCTATGGCCATAGACTAGTGACTCAACCTCCAAAGGAGCTTGTGCAGGGTGTTGGACTGGCAGAGTGAATGAAGCAGGAAAGAAGGCAGTGAGGGGTTCCCTTGAGGCCCAGAGGGCTGAGGATCTGGCATTGGCACTGCAGCAGCTCAGGTTGCTGCTGTGGCACAAGTTTTGATCCCTGGCCCGGGAACTTCTGTATGCCATGAGCACAGCCCCCAAAAGTGGGGTATGAGGCAGCTTTGGACCTCCTACATCTCCCTTGGCAATAACAAAGTCTAAATAATTCTAAACATTTCCTCTTGGCTAGTCCATTTTGATTCATGACCTCTTTTTCCTCATGGGGTATTCATCTTCATTATCACTTAAAGGAGTGGTATAATTTGCAAGGCAGCTGCAGGCACTATATATATGGCTCCTTTTTACCCATTACCGCTGCCAAGAACAATGCTTTTTGGGTTCTGGTGTCTGTTTTTTAGTTTTTCTGCCTTCTTTCCTCTCTTTGCTTTTTTTTTTTTTTTTCCTGTCAGAGTGATGGCTATATGCAGCCTCTCAGCTGAAAAAGTATGGTTAGCTGAGAAATTACCTGATCAGCCACCATCAAGCCACACCTGAAATATGTGTGCCCACTTCCAAGAGATGCATAAACAAAAGAACTGGGTACCTAAACCGGTAGTAACAAAACAGTGCAAGGAAATGAGGATGTTTAGTCTAAAAAGGAGGCAACCTGAGAGTGACGTATGTTCTTCAAGTATTTAAGGAGCTTTCAGACAGAAGAGACGCTAGCCTCATTTTTCGACAGACCCGAAAAGGTAACAGGAATCAAGTAAGGGAGATGGCGGTGAAGCCTCAAGGAGGCAGGTTTCAGCTCCTTTTAAGGATACAATTTTGAATAAGAGGACTTTCTGAAAGTTGATATTATGTGGATCTCACAAATGAGAAGCAGGATCTTGAGCGGAAGTGCTCTGGGCTCACTGAGTAAAAATTTGATCCTTGGATGTTATTCAATCAGTTGAACGCAATACCTGCCTAGTGAGTTCATCACTGGAATTAGAGTCTTGCTTCTGGAGTCTAGGCCATTCTTCTCCTCACTCTGGTGGCTGTGAACTAGGCGAATCAAACTTCAGGCTCGATTTCCTAATATATGCAGTACAGACCTTCACACCCGTCTGTCTGGTGAGGCTGGGTTTAGGAAATGAAAGCAGGCAAGTTAAGTTGTGTCTGTGGCTATGTTTTAACAGATTTAAAGAGGTTCATGAATTAGCCAGGAAGGAAACTGTCTGCTCTTTTTATTTCCTTTAGAAAAAGGATTCTTATACTCATAGATAAAACAATGTGTTATTTTTGTATCTGAAAAGGATGAGCGGACTGGGGAGTCAAAGTAGCTTCTTTAAATAATCACAGGTCTTGTTTGGTTTGGACCGCCCAGGAGCGCACGGGGAGCACTCTAAGGAAGTTCTAATATTAAAAACAACAACAGCAAAACTGTTACTCGCTGAAAGAATTTCTGAAGTTAACACGGTACTCTGTAGTCCGGAACTCAACAGAACTGTTACAATGCATGGGTGGGACATTTTCATCCTAGAGCTTAAAATAAACTATACTTTATCATTATTATTATAAGTAATAACTACACTATATGTAATAAATCAGATTTAGGCTTTGCTACTGATATACCATTTCAATAGCGTTTTTTTTTTTCTTTTTCTTTTTCCCTTTTTTTGGCTATACTGATGGCATACAGAAATTCCTGGGCCAGGGGCTGAACCCGAGTCACAGCAGGGACAATGCCAAATCCTTAACTGCTAGGCCACCGGGGAACGCCCTAGTATTTTTAATTTTACAGGAGAAAACAACATTGTCAAGATTCTTTTCAGGATGACTGATGGATGCAAACATCATAGAAAGCACAGGTCTGCCTCCGGGCAGTCTGAATACTTGAAATGACACAGTGGGTGTGCTTTCTAAATTTTGTGCCACGTGGAGTTCCTGTTGTGGCACAGCGGAAACAAATCCAACTAGGAACCATGAGGTGGCGGGTTCGATCCCTGGCCTGGCTAAGTGGGTTAAGGATCCGGCATTGCCGTGAGCTGTGGTGTAGGTTGCAGACGCGGCTCGGATCTGGCGTTGCTGTGGCTGTGGCATAGGCCAGCAGCTGCAGCTCCAATTCAGCCCCTAGCCTGGGAACATGCAATATGCTGCGGGTGCAGCCCTAAAAAATAAAATTAATTAATTTTGTGCCACAGTGATTGCACGTTTCAGGAAAGGGCTCACTTGACAGGAAGGATACACCATGTTTTTAATAAAATTCCAGGAGTAAAGAATAGGAAGAGCTTGAAACAGACTCGCTCTGGTACCCAGCCTCTCCTTTTCATCCCCTTGGCCAGCGCGCTTCATTTCCGCCCCTTCTTTCTGAGCTGCCTGTCGTGTGAGTTAGCCCCTCTCTTCCTAAAGCCTGCCCAGCTCTCTCCCATGGCGTCCAGGCACTTCTAGGAAGGATGTGGTAAACTTAATTCACATGACGATGTTGGAGGCTGCTGTTGCCCCTCTCAGCGGTTTCCCAAGGACAGAACAGAGACAGACAGAGATGAACCGGCAACTACCTAATTTCACACGGAAGGGCGGGGGATGTGCGTGCCTTTGCGCTTCAACCTAAACAATGACATAGAGCTGGCCTTGATCAAGAATTCAAAAAATGGTGCTGGAATTCAGTTATAACATCTTATGCTCGTTGACCGTGTGATGTCCTGTTTTCAGCACATAACATGCACTAGCCTCCTTCCCTTATGCAGCAACCCAGGGAGGGTTATTGTCCCTGCTCACGAGGGAGAATCTGAGGCACCGAGCAGGTTAGGGCTCTGTCCAGGGTCACAGCTAGGAAGTGGCAGCGCTGAGACCTGGACCGCTGTTGAATCACTCTGCTCTCTGGCCTCTCAGCTCCAAGGCAGCAGGGCCTGGCGAGGAAGAGGCCCCACTCCAAGTCCAGGTGGGTCCCTGCTCGTGAGCCATGCAGCCTTGGGCAAACGACCCAACCCCTGGTGCTCCAGTTTGCTCATCTGCAGAATGGGTATGAACAGGAGCGCAGCGACGTTACAGGGTTGTGGTGAGGGTTAACACATTGAAAGCAGTATCTGGCATATGATACAAATGCCCTAAGCATTAGCGAACATTACTGTTTGTTAATATGACAAACCAGATTCCATTTCAACAAAACATTCTGTTTTATAGCTTTCCTAGACCTAGGAAGTTATGCACGTGGCGTTCCAAACCACGAAACTCCTATTTGACCTAAGGGTTTAACTTGCACTGATAAAAATTGTTACAGAGGCATTCCCGTTGTGGCGCAGTGGAAACGAATCCCACTAGGAACCATGAGGTTGCGGGTTCGATCCCTGGCCTTGCTCAGTGGGTTAAGGATCCAGCATTGCCGTGAGCTGTGGTGTAGGTCACAGATCGGATCTGGTGTTGCTGCGGCTGTAGTGTAGGCCAGCGGCTGCAGCTCTAACTAGACACCTAGCCTGGGAACCTCCATATGCTGTGAGTGCGGCCCTAGAAAAGGTAAAAAGACAAAAAAAAAAGTAAAACAGTGACGGCATCAGAGGATAACTCCTAAGCCACGCTGCAGTGTCCGGCAAATTTCTCAGGGGGTGTAATGCAGCTGTTTGCAGAAAATGATCTGCACTTGGGTCAAAGTCTGATTAGTTTTAGAAGGAAAAGACAAACTGTGATATATGCAGTATGTTTGGATGAAAGAAAAAATTATCTTGCACTTGAAGTCCAAAAAGGAATAAGGGAAAGAAAGAAAGAAAAAAAGGGAGGGGACGAGAGAGGATTCAGAGTAACAGCTCACACCAGTTTTATCATCACCCTGAGGGCGGGCTGCTGTTGTCACCTCCCCGTTTTAAGCAGGAGAAAGCTGGGGCCCAAGAGTCCTTGTTCTCAGACGCAGCTGCTTGTAAGGTCATAGAAAGCCTTCCTGACTTGATGACACTTGCATTTGGTCTCTGAAGTCAAGACGGGCCCTGGGGCCAGGGACCCTGGTCTTTTGCTTGGCTGGTTGGTGTCCGGGGGGAGGGGTAGTGTCCCTAACTTCTTGGGAAGCCTCACCCGGTCACACCATGGGAGCCAAGCTGCCTCACTCCAGGGCCTGTGGATTCACACAGTGCCACGTGTCAGGGCTGCTGCGATGCTGACGCACCATAGCCTGGCCCCGAGCAGACGGAGCTGCTGTCACCGTCACCGTCAGGCTTGGGGCAGGACGGCCCGGCTGTACAGACTCCAGACAGGCAGAGCACCCTGGGAAACCAGACCTTCCCCTGTCTGGCACATGCCCTTCCTTTCCCAGGGGGAGAAGCTACGAAGCCCGGGTGGGTCACTGACACGGAACGCCCCGGGTGACAAGGTCAGCAGTCTGTGATCCGAGGTATGAGTACCCCAGCTCCGCAGCAGCTGCTTTGTCAGTACCCCATGTGAAAATGTCCAGGTGCCGGCCTTTCTCTGCTCCGGGCAGCTGGGCTGGTTCACGCACTGCGTTCCTCGGCTGACGCCCAGCGAGCTGAAGCTGGGTCTAGTCAGGCCAGCAGGTGGATGCTTGACCTCTGAGAAAACATCCGTGCCCTGGATGGGATGAGATGCTGCTGACTTTAATCTAGGGCCGAAGACCATCCAGAGAGACCGATCAAGTTATCATGTGAGACAGAGGTGGCCCCGGGATAGTGTCTTGTAAAATGAGTTTGATTTTCCATCGACAGTAGTAGAACATTGCCTGGATCTTTCCCTTCTAACAAAGGTCCATCTGGAACATGTTTTTAATGAGCTGATTCCTTAAAGGCGTAAGTGCACACAGACACATTTGGTCCCACTGAAAGGAATGCTGTCTGAGTAAGGGCTGTGGAATTACTTTGGGGGTCAACTCCCTGCCCTGGGGAATGCAGTGGGAACATTCCCACAACAGGAGGGGGCCTCTCCCAGGGTGCTCTGTGCGCGAGGCTTCTGCAGACATTTTATGCAGGCAGTGCCGAGTCTTAAGATGCTCTCAGCATCTTCAGCACCAAAGACCACTGTCCCCGAGTGGGTCCCAGTCAATTTTGGTTCCATAAACCTTATTTGCAGCACAAGGAAAGAAGCGTATGTGATGTGCAAAGGCGCGCACGCGCACGCGTGTGTGTGTGTGTGTGTGTGAAGACAGCAAGGAAGCATTAGACCTCTCACTACGCGGGAGGAAATCCAAACTCGTTAACTTGCACTTACACAATTTCCATCAAGAGGACATGTGCTGAGAGAAAAGATGGTCATACTTGGAAACTTTTTAACCAATCTCTTGAGGCTCAGGGGAAAGTAACCATAAGCATCCAAGGCGGCAAATGAAGGCAAATTCATTCAGTCAACCTGCCAACACCTTCAGGATGCCTACCTACTATGTGCCAGGCACTCTCATACCAGAGAACAACGAGGAGGCTACTTTCTGCTGCTTCACTCAGAGCTTTGAACATACCCACAAGTTCCTATGTGAATATTGTGCCCTTTCACTGGCCACTATGTACCAGCACCCAGAACACAGCCCGGGACACAGTGATGCTCCACATATTTATTGGACAAATGTACATGAACAGGAACTTGGCCCTGAACCCTTTGAAAGCTTCATGAAACTCTGGAGACCAAGCAATATGGTTTTTCCACTAGTTCACCCAACCTGGTGAGTGGAGAGAAAAAGATGAATAGGTATGGCCTCGGCCCCAGAGAAGCCTACTTCCCCGCAGGGGGAGAGCGAAGGCCAAAGCCTCGACGTGCAGAAAAGCTGGTATGTTCACAAAACTTCAAATACACTGAAGTGGGATTTCCCTTCATGGCTCAGTGGTTAACGAATCCAACTAAGAACCAAGAGGTTGTGGGTTCGATCCCTGGCCTTGCTCAGTGGGTTAAGGATCCGGCATTGCCGTGAGCTGTGGTGAAGGTTGCAGACGCGGCTCAGATCCCGCGTTGCTGTGGCTGTGGCGAAGGCCAGCAGCTACAGCTCCTGTTAGACCCCTAGCCTGGGAACCTCCATATGCCGCGGGTGCGGCTCTAGATAAGGCAAAAAAAAAAAAAAAATACATTGAAGTGACTGAAGCAAGAGCACCAAGGCGGGCAATGAGGCTGAAGAAACAGGCAAGGTTGGGTGTGAAGGAACTAAGGGTTTGGGGTATTATCCTGACAGTGATGGGGGTGGGGGGCAGTGATGATGAAATTTAGTAGAGTCACGGGGTGGAATTCATGGTTTGGCAGGATCACTCGGGCTGGAGTGGAGGAGGGGCCAGGGACTCAAGGCTGGTCAGGAAGCTCATTCAGGTGGGGGCTGAGGGGCCCTTGATTAGAGGTAGGGCAGGAGGTGAGAATTTCATGAGCCATGAAAGAAGGATAAGCGGGATTGGTGGTGGGCTGCAAAGAGAGAAGACACCAGGCTCCTCCCCTGTATTAACAGCTATGAGGAAAGAGGCCCAGGTCTCCAGCTTGGATGTTTGGGGCTATTCAGGGCAAAGAAGCTCCTCTGGCTCCTGCCGCCCGCAGCATTTAGCCGACAGCCTTCACGGGGGTATGCAGATTTCTCCAGGGTCCCGGCCCGCCCTGTGTCTTGTGTGGCACTGCTGTCAGTGCCCCCATCGTTTCCCAGTTCTGGGTCTTTCTCCCACCGTTCCCTGGCCCCATAAAGCCCTCCCCTGCCTTCACTGCTGCAGGTCAAAATCCACGTCACGTGTCACTTCTCCCTCCACCCTCCAAAGTCTTCGCACCTAGTTTCTTTGCATTTGCCTTAAGCCTCCGGGTGAGGCCGTGAGTGAGCTGGCAGAGGGTGACAGCTTGCCCTCGTCCGCCTTCCTCTCTCCATGCCTGCAGGGGAGCTCCATCATCTTTACTGCACTGAAGCACCACCCACCAGATGAGGCGAGTTCTCTCCCACCCACGAAATGGGGGGATTCTCGCCCCCAACTTCGCAGGGCGGTTGTGAGGACCTGGCACATAGTAGGTGCTCAACAAAAAATATCACCCTCCACAACATTTCTGAAAGGAAGAAGTTGCACTTGATCTTGGCCTAACTTAATACTCAGCCTTTCTCTCCTTTTACTCAAGTTAGAGGGCGAGGGCACTGCTTCAGAGATCCTGGAAACAGACCACTGGAATCCGTCAGCCAGGGACCCCTGTGCCGGTCCACTGGGGCGTTCCTTTACAAACCCCAAAGAGCTGGCTCTCTGGGGGCTTCTCTTGATACTTTGGGTCTTTTCTTTCTGGTCGTGGAGCAGAAGTGCTTGGCTTCTGATCGCTGGGAAGTCGGTGACGGTCAAAAACAGCCCAGATGGGAGGGGCGGGACTTGGGTGGGGGAGGGGGGCTATTCCAAAAGGAGTGAGCAGGCGACTGGGTCCTTGAGCTTTCGCTTTATTTTTAAAATTGACTTTGAAGGACTCAAGAGTCCCCAGGGAGATTTTTATGTCATTTTTTTTCTTTTTCTTTAGAATTTCCTCTAAAACCCATTAGGGAGATTTAACATTGTCCAGATTTAGCATTTTAATGGGCTTTGGTGCCTGCTGCCTTTTTTTTTTTTTTTTTCCAGTTTCTCCTCTGATTTTTAATTCACTGTTTCTGGGATTAGAACGTTTGCAAACTCTGACAGCAAAATTTCTGGAAAGTCTTTTTCATTTAGCTGTGAGTTTATAATGAGAATCGTACAGACTCTCCCCGCCCTGGAAGTGGATCCTGCGCAGCCTTGGAGGAACCGTTTGGGGGCCCCGGCCCGTCTGCTGTAAACCAGCTGCAGAGGAATGAGGTGCTATTTTGTGCCCTCTTGGTGTTTTTCTCTCTCCAGGAACCTCGGACAAGTCCAATCTGGAGCTGATCACTCTGACATGTACCTGTGTGGCTGCAACCCTCTTCTGGCTCCTGTTAACCCTCTTTATCCGAAAACTGAAAAGGGTAAGAGCATTTCAGAGGAAGTTTTACGCTTTTTTTGTTTTTGGTTTTTTGGGCTTTTTTTCTTTTTAGGGCCACACCCGTGGCATATGGAGGTTCCCAGGCTAGGGGTCGAATCAGAGCGGCAGCCACTGGCCTACACCACAGCCACAGCAACGCCAGATCTGAGCCGCGTCTGTGACCTACACCACAGTTCATGGCAACGCCAGATCCTTAACCCATTCAGCAAGGCCAGGGATCAAACCCGCATTCTCATGGATACTAGTCGGGTTCTTAACCCACTGAACCACAACTGGGACTCCCTCTATGCGCCTTTCTACCTAGGATTTCAAAATGCCTAGAGGTGCCAGATATAGTGACATCACATGACGTTCCCAGAACACCTGCCCGATGTCCCGGGCAGGCGCTCAGCAGCTGTGAGCCCCTCCTCGTCCCCGCTCGATCCTCTCTCTCCCCCGTGAATACAGAGAAAAAGAAACAGCAAAACGTCTCTCAACCATAATGTGGGGTCTAAAAGCTAGAGCCAGGACCAGCTGACCATTTCCCAGGGACCGTCTGGATATAAAAATATGTCATAAAGCCTTAAAATTCCGTGCGACTGGAGACCCGGGAGGTGCTCGTTTTCTTCACCTCGCTCTCCGCTTCTCAGCAGAAAGCAAAGAGCAAGATAAAGACCCACCTCTGACTCCCCTCTCTTAGTGGCGTAGACGCACTCTGCTGGTCCCTATGCCCTGAGCCTCGTGGCACAGCCAAGTCCTTTAGAGGGCGAGGTTCAGGCTGGAGTCTAGAACAGCAGAGCCTTATCATTAGGCCTGTACCACAAGCTGCTTCTCCCAAGTCTGGTGGGGAAAGAGCCAACACCCATTCATGCCTTCATTCATTCATTCGCGCCTCAAGCATTTCCTGTGCGCCTGCTCCATGCAGCGTTGCCAAGCCCGGAAAGGCCCTCTGATGACAGTACTGAGCAAATGCCACCGTGAGGTCTGCAACCAATCGACTGACACAGGTGGACACATGTAAGGTGACCACTAGAGTCAGTGGACTGAACGACCGTCAGAGACAGCACTGAAGCTGGGCTGGGGCAGGGGACTGCCATGAGGACAGACAGACTGATGCAGCCACGGGGATGAAAGACAAGGAGAGGCTGGAGAGGAGGCGCAAGTCCACAGTGGCTGGGAAGGGATTTTTGTCTGTGTCTGTGAAGAAAGAGGGTGCCTTGTAAGGGGGGGGCAGGGTTAAGCCAAGGTGGGTGATTCAAAGCGTTGTTGAGATTTGGGCCTGAAAAGATGACTTCTGCCACGTGAGGACAATGGACTGGAGGGGCTGAGAGGAAATAGACAGGAATCTAGCAGAAGACTTCATGGCATTCCAAGTCAGAAATGATGGTTGCTTAGTCTCAAAGAGTAGAGTCAGGAGATGTTGAGGAAATAAAGTCAACAGGATTTGAAAAGTCTCAAGGAGACTTGAGACTTTCTAGAGATTTATTGGCCCTTGTTAATGTGCCAGGTCTTGTGGAAAACCCTTTACGGCCTTATCTCTGTGAATGCTTCAAAAAACCATGAAGAGATGAATATATTATTATTCCCATTTTACAGAGAGAGAAACTGAGGCTCCAAGAGGTAAAGGAAGCTGTCCTAAGTCACTAAGCTAGTCAGAGCCTGAGCAGATGGTTTCGATTTGTTGATTTCGCTTTGTTTTTGGCCATGCCTGGGCCAGAGATGGAACTCCAGCCACAGCAGTGACAATGCCAGATCCCTAACTCACTAGGCTGACAGGCAACTCCCAGAGCTGGGTTCTGAATCCAGGTTGTTGGGCCTTAGCCTCGCTATGCAAAACCAGGAAGACGTACTTGAAAGGGCTGGTGTGGGAGGCCAGGCAGGCGGCCAGCCTCCATGCGGGATGCATAAGCCAGGCTGTGGCTCCACGGAGCACCTAATTCGGAGACCTGACAGCGAAGGCCACTGCCTTCCAAGGAAGCAGAAGTTAAACAATGGCATTTTGAAAGGGGAGATAAATCATATAGAGAAGGAGATCTAACAAAAAGCAAACCTGCCAGATCCCTGAGGGAGGTACAAAGACGGCGGGAGTTCAAAGGAGGAGGGGGAGAAAAACTTCAGAGAAAGCACCATTGAGAGAAGGACTTTAAAGGCTGTGGCTGCAAAGAAAGCAGCAGGCAAACACGACCCACCCAATGGCTGCTGCCCGCTCCACAGCTTAGGGAGGGAGCCTGGATCGTTTGCACAAAGCAACTTGGTGCAAATAAAACTGGAAAGGCAAACTGGGACTAAACTGAAGAGGTCCATGTATCTCTAAAAAGGTCAGACATTGTGTAATGTCGATCAGAAAGGCTGAGAGCAAGAAAAGACCATCCCAATAACAGAATGCCTCCCGAATTTCAAAAGAAACTGGTTGTGGGAGACAGAAAAAAGGCGTCAGAAAATATTTCCAGGTGAATTCTCTTTCCCCGGTGTAAAGCCGTCGCTGATAGGGAGGCTGTTTTATCTTTTGTGCCCTCGCCGCGCACAGGCCGGTGCTGTAACTATGGCTAACATTTACTCCTGCTTAACTCCAGGCCTGCTTAACTCGACACCAGGCCGGCTAACCACTTTCTGCGGGACGACCTCGTTTGACAGTCACAGCAACCCTCTGTCAGAGACACCGTTATTATCACAATTTCACAGATCAGGAGACTAGGCTTACACACGTTAAGCAACTTGCCCAAGGTCACAGCCTGTTTCAACTCAGATACAGGCCGTCCGCCTCCGCGCCTGTGCTCCCAAGGCCCAGCTATACAACTTCCACGCCAAGCGCCTAGTAGTCGCTTGGTGCTGATGGCAAGCGAGAGAGTAAGTATGTGTCAAGCCAGGAGTCTGCTGCATACTCGCCCCAAAGCCCTTCCTCAAGCTTGGATTGGCGTTTCCTCAAATCCGCTTTACCGCGAAGAACCACACGATCCTGCAGGTGCCACGTGGGAAGCCTTCCATTGCCCGACCCCCTGACTCCATCAACGTCACTGCCCAACCCCTCCCCTCCCACAGACTCCAGGTTGGCCCTTGTTGGGCTTCAGCTCGCCTAGGCTCTTGGAAGGTTCGAGAACATTTCCCGTGGCCCCGGCTGCAGCGGCCACTGAAAGGCTGAGTCATAAACCTCCTCCAGCCGCCCCAATAACTAACAAGCACCCGAGCACCCGGAACCCTGGTATAAGTCCTCCTCCTCCTCCGCGACACTACAGACCCCACGAGTGTCTGCCAGGCCACCAGGAAGACGCAGTCCGGGACCGTGCAGACCGCATCCGCGTCCGCTTTCCACTCTTTGTGGGGGCCGGGCAGATCTCCCTGCCCTTGGGCTATCTGTCACACGTTTCGGTGATAATTTTCGTGAGAAAGAGACAGATGGCGAGTGATGGATGAGGTGAGCCGTGACAGCCCAGAACGGGCTGAGTCAGGGTGGAGGAATGTGGGCTGGTGTGAAATCAATCGGCCGACAGTGAGGTCTGCCTTCTGCCCTCAACTCCCGACCTGGTTAGGGAAAACGTACTGAAAGGAAGGGACTGAACTTCAAAAGGAGTTGACCCAAGTTCTAGGCCAGAGTCACCAAAACCCCGCTTCTAAGGGCAAGAAGACCTCGTCCCTGTCCTGCCCACAGAAAAGCTGTCAGTTCTACAATTTAGGGACACCCATGGGGCCGGACCCACTAAGGTGAATCTGCGATACCAAATGTGAATCCAGTTGTGTACGATCTGAAATAAGGGGTATTTTCCGGGCCGCATTTGCGTTACCAAGATAAAACAAGCCCTGGCAGCTGGGTGACACCTTACTTATCTGACATCCCCACCAGCAGCCGAATGAACTTGGACTGTGGCTATGTCTAAGTCTTAAGCCCTTGGCCTTTGAAATATAATCAACTGTGTTTCTTACTGAACATAAATAAGTCAGCACTTTTTTCCTTTTGATACATTTTCCCCTTTCTCTTCTACTTTTGTCCTTTTCCTGCTTGTGAGTCACAGGAAGGTATGGTGCATATACATTTGCCATGTATTTACGAAGTCTGCATTGTATGCGAATTTTAATGTAAATGCTCAAATTCAACCTGAGCGGTCTGTAAGAACCCAATCCATATAAACCCATCAACTCCAACTCACAAAATTGTGGTCACCAGAGAAGCAGGGCAGCTTACGTGTTGCTGGGTTCTTTCATGTCTTCTTTCCAAAGGGTTGACTTTTTAGTATTTAAGGGCTCAGCTCAGAACACTTTTTCTTAAACTCCTCCAGGTAACTCTTTTTCTTATCTCACAAGAGTCTTCTGAGGCAGCTGCAGGGGGCCAGGCCTTCTGAGTATACTGACACCTCATAGGAAATGTGCCTTTCAATTGTCCCAGGGGTCCTGGGTTTACTTTGCCACCTCAGGCCTTTCTTGCAAATGCAGAAAAGCCACAACCAGGACCACACAGCTGGTCCATTTGTAATGTATATTCCTGCTTGTGCATAAGGCCTCGGGCAGATACTTTGAATCACTGTCTGGGATTACTTGATAGAAATGCTTTGACTTGACTATCAAACGATAATTGTTTAAGAACAAGCAGTTAAAGTCATTAGAGGATCTGAGTGCATTTTCCCTGAGATGGGCAGGGGAGCAGGTACCACAAAAAGTAGCGTAGGGACAGTGAGGGGTGGTCTAATGGAAACTGCATGCTCAGGTCTGACTTGCAGGCATGCACGCGGAGGGCTGCTCTTCCTGGACCCAACCACACCGCACGGTTTCAACCCCAGGAACCAAAAGAGCAGTGGATGTTGCCAAGCACTGTTTCAAATCGGACATCTGGGGGGTTTAGGTTGTTTCCCTGTTGATGACTGTGAGATCTCTATTTCTCAGTCTTCGTCTGAGATTAAAGCTGACTACCTGTCGATTATCATGGACCCGGACGAAGTCCCCCTGGATGAGCAGTGCGAACGGCTGCCTTACGACGCCAGCAAGTGGGAGTTTGCCCGGGAGAGACTGAAGCTGGGTAAGTACTTGCCCCAGATTCCCAAACCCACACTTGAGCACCTGCTGCCTGCAAAACACCATGCTGGGGTGGGGGTGGTGCACAAAGGAAAGCTGGACTTGGGACTGTACCCTCCAGCTGCTCACAGACCAGCAGGGCAGGTGGACGCAGAGGTAGAGATGTCTCTAGAAGGCCGAGACGACAGGTCAAGGGGACATTCCCTCAGCAGTTATCAGGCACCTTTGCTGCAGCATATGCTGAGTGCTGGATTAAAAAGGTGCTAGAGTCTTTCCCTTGGGAGGGGGAGGGGCACGGCTGTAACGGCTGTAACGCGGATGAGCCAAGGGCCAGGGGAGGGACTCATCCGGGCAGAGTCCTACAGGTACTGGCACTCTTGGGTACTGACACTTTTGAGACTGAGAAATCGGTGACCTGGAACGCAATTCAGGGGGAGGCGCAGCTCAGCCAAGAACCTGGCGAAAGAGGTGATGCTCTTCATGGCAGTGGATCAGAGAGGAAAGCCCTTGGGGGTCATTTATGTGTCATTTACGAAGAGCGAGGACTGTTGTTTTCCAGGTGACACAGATGCTATAAACACCAGGCCAGCATGTGTGCCTTTCCTCAGCTTAGCCCCAAGTTCCTCCAGCTCAGAGATCACAGTGCACATTTTTTTTTTAAATATTTTGAGGGCTGCACCTGCAGCATATGGAGGCTCCCAGGCTACGGGTTGAATCAGAGCAGTGTCTGCAACCTACACCACAGCTTACGGCAACGCCAGACCCTTAACCCACCAAGCGAGGCCAGGGATAAAGCCAAATTGTGATGGACACTATGTTAGGTTCTTGACCCACTTAGCCACAGCGGGGCCTCCTCACGACACCCTCAGCGCCCCAAAACAAGTACAGCCTCAAATACTCTTACCCAGATATTTTGGATTCTGACTTCCCAAAGTTATCTTCTCGCCCCTGTGCGTGCCAGAATCATTTGGATTTGGAACTAGGAAAAGAGCTCATGGATCCAGCGTTTCTGGAGCCTGTTACTCTCCGTGTCAAGAGTCTGTTGTTCCCAATTCAACTGCAATCGTCCCCCGTCCCCCAAACCGGGATAAGGAGGGGAGGAGACAGAGAGGGAGAAGTGGCTCTTCTCGTTGCTCTCTTGGGCCTTGAAATAATTCCACTTGCATTTCTTCCCACATGAGAAAAAAAATACTTGGCCCCAAGAGCATGTTCTGTTTGGCCTGGGGAAGAAAACTGGAAATCAGCACCAAAAAAAAAAAAAAAAAGCTGGAGAAACGGGCAAAACCCAGTAATGGCTGCTGAGGTCAAGTATATTTACAGTAGCTAAGGGCAGGTGCACACCTGAGGAGTTGCTTCTGCAAGGCTAAATTACGTGGCAGCTGGCCCGGCCCCCCAGTGACCTTGGCAAGGAACACGGCATCATCTTCCCACAACCGTAAGCCGTTCAGACTACACTGCTTTCCAGCGTCATTAGTCACAAGCAGATGTGATTCCTCCCACGCAGGACACACGCGCTTTCCCTCCCGTTTCTTCGTCCCTTGGCCTGGGAGCACGGTCATCCTGGAGAGCGCATCCAGGGAGATGGCCAACCTGTCTCCAGAACCCCCCGGGGCTCTGTGGGTTTAGCTAAGCCCATTTCAGAAGCGTGTCCTTGTCGTTGCTTGAAGAGCTTTCTCGCGGTTCCTTTCCTTCCTGGACGTGCCCGACGCTAGGATTCAGCGTCTTTGATGGCTGAGAAAGTGAGTCAAATCCACTCTGTTTTTTAAGCCAAACAAGCGACAGAAAGTCATCCCAAGTAATGGCTGGCGAGTGACGGTAACCAAAATCATGTCTGGATAGATGAAGAGAAAAGGCCGGTTTGATGGGCAGAGTTGCGGCAGGTTATACACGCAGAGAAATACACGCACACCGACTTCTGACTTCAGCTGAACGTACTCTGGGTTATGACCAGCAGCCCTGGTGAGAGAAGTCGGAATTGAGAGCAACGGAGCAAGCTGGAGGTTGGGTCCAAGGTGTAGCTACCAGTGAGATGCCTGAGATCCAGAACCAAAGACGCTCATGTTATCAGCGATTCCTCGCAGAAGGTGGGGAGACGTCTGACGTTGCATCTCCCTGTTGGGAAAGAGTCAGAATTGCCTCCCGTGTGAAACAACACAGGGAGACTGGAAGGTGGCGGGTGGACGGTGCCTGGGCTGGGGCGGCCCCGTGGAAGCCCAGCCCCGGACGCAGGGAGGGGCCTCTCCTCACGGAGCTCCAGGGACTCTGGCCAGGCACCCCAGAGGACACCCCATTGTCCTCTCCTTGTGTGTACCCCCCACCGTGTGACAATGACCGAGCACTGTTTCAAGAGGGCTGGCAGCATTCAGGTAACACTGGGGATGATTTTAAGGGAAAAGGAGGATCAGGAGGCAAGATCAAGTCCATCGTGACTGGGCTCCCCTGAAACTGGACGTGCGCGGCTACCAGAAGACTGCAGTGCATCGGATGGTCACAGAGCCCACAACGGCTGCGTGCCGCCTTGTGAGGCGACCATCAGCTTCCAAGAGAACAGATGCAAAGACTGGGGGAGGCCAAGTGGGAATGAGTTTCTCCTCACTGGTGGAAGCGGAGTCCCCAAATGCTGGTACGAATCACTCGGGGTATGCGGGGCGGCTGGAGGTATGGACAGGAAGAGGAGTTCACCTGCCCGCATGAGCGGGAATCCGGGGAGAAGAGCCCCAGGATGGAGACAATCTGACTATGTCTCGGGTGCAGGACACTTTTCCCATTAGACGGGGGAAGGCAATGCAGAAGACAAGGTATTCTTTCAGCCTAAAAAGCACGGGTAAGCCTCTAACCAAAAGGCACTGATTTTTACAAGTCTGGAGAAGGCATCCTGTCTTCGATTTCAGAGTCCACTGGAGGCTCTCTTATTTAAGCGACAGGTCCCACTGCCGCTGTTTCTTGGACTCTTTTATCTGAAGAAGGGAGTGCAATCTGGGGGAACAGGCTCTATCAGCCTCTCCAGGCGCACCTTTGATGGGGGGGGGCAGGTCATTTCACCAGTGTCCCCTCCTAAGGCAGGGTGACAGGTACAGAGGCTCCCACGACAACACCGGTGACGGCACTCTTGCCCCCTCCTAACTGGACGCCCGGGTTGGTTGCTAGCGGAAGATGCTAAGCAGTCGGCGGCACACAGCTTTATTACTGAGCAGGTGGGTGAACAGTGTGCAGCTCCTAGGACGATGGGGAAGCAGCAAAGCTTCATGGCAGACTGTCCACGAATCTTGAAGACAAGCCAACAACAAACTGTCCTCCGGGGGAAGGGACTGGCAACTGGGGAGGGAGGGCAGGTTAGCTCACTGAAGGCCCAGTATCAGGACACATGACTCAATGGGACAGAGCTGTGGTGTAGGCCAGCAGCTGCAGCTCCGACACAACCCCTAACCCAGAACTTCCATATGCTGCAGGACTGGCCCTAAAAAGGTGGCGGGGGGGAGGAAGCCCCGATAGAAAAGGTGGTAGCCAAGGTGCCCTGGGGTGCCCTCCCCCCAGAACTCTGTCCAGGTGACCATCTCATGGGCCCCTCTGCTTCCCCTGGCCTGCGCGAGACCTGCTGTGTGCATCTCGCAAATTCCCAAATGCAGCTCCTCATTCTGCACTAATACACAGGGGAGCCTTATGCACCAGGCACCAGGCCAAGTTCTGGGAAGATTCCGACATGGCTGTTGCCCCTCTGAGTCCAGCTGTCTCATGCACGGGTGAGACGAGAAACATGTCAACCAGTTATTACCATGCAACATGGCGGGGAGCAAACTTTGCTTTGTTACTGTGTTTGGCAACCGCCTCTCTGTGGTTTTAACAAATTACTTCCAGTGGGTGATAGCCCCATGTGCTGCGCTGTGAAGATTTGTAATCATCATGTAAGACATGTTAGAAAGACTCTTTTGCCTGGCAAGGAAGTCTGAGAAAAGACTTCGTAATTTTTTTTTTTTTGGTAGCTCTCAAGCTATCATCATCATCATCATCAATAGCAGTAACCACCCTTCTCAATTTCTTCCCTTTGCTGAAAACATATCAGAAGAAATAACCTTAAGGGGCAAGGAAAGGAGAGTAGGTTAAATCGAGGGAAATTTTCATAGTAATCCTGTTATTAAACAAGGGGAAATTCCACCCAGGACTTGGCAGCCTCTCCCCTTGAGCAGGACTTGGTGAAGGAAGAAACCGGCCATCCGCCTGCACCAAGTGCGTTCCAGGGGCCCGGCCTGGCAGTGAAGGATGCGGGTGACTCAGAACACAGTCAAGAGCTGGAAGGAAGATGCCCCAGAGACAGGCCCCTGATTTGGACACTCTTGGGGTCTCTTCACTGGAGATTCCATTCAAAGTTATGGGTCACGCACACACACACCGGGAACGGGCCTTCCTTCTGAGAAAGACCAAGTCACCCTGCTCGCCTAGCAAACCAACCAATGTCTTCTTTTCATTGCAGGCAAATCCCTCGGAAGAGGGGCCTTTGGGAAAGTGGTCCAGGCATCTGCATTTGGCATTAAGAAATCACCCACGTGCCGGACGGTGGCTGTAAAAATGTTGAAAGGTATGTACGCTCTAGTTTGGCTTTCAACTCACCCATTACGTACCCTCAACCTTGGTACAAGCTGGACATGGCCTAGGAACAGACAGAAGCTATTTCTGCTCTGGCCACGTAACTTGCTTCTGCCGGAAGACCCTTGACCTCCGGGGCTTTAGATTAGGCCAGCAAGAGCTCAGAATAAACCCCGTAAATGACACAGTCCAGCACTGTCCATGGGAAAATGATTTCTGTCACCTCAAAGATCTGTCTCCTACCACGTCCCAGACTCTAGACTACTGGACGTACGCCCATTGTAACCACAGGTTCAAACTGCAGAATGATCCATTGTGATGTTATAATGAAAACTTAGCTGTACGTCATCAATCTCTAAGGCTTAGCAGGCTGGCCCAAGCACAAAATAAAAGCTCTGAAGCCAGGATACCTGACTTGTTCGGAACTTTAAGCTATTTTATGGTGTCCAGTCCCTCCCATAAAACACGTCTTTATTTTTTTTATTTAAATTTTTATTTTTGCTCTCTAGGGCCACACACGTGGCATGTGGAGGTTCCCAGGCTAGGGGTGAAATTGGAGCTACAGTTGCCCGGGCTATACCACAGCCACAGCAACACGGGATCTGAGCCATGTCTGCAACCTACACCACAGCTCACAGCAACGCCGGATCCTTAACCCACTGAGCAAGGCCGGGGATTGAACCCGCAACCTCATGGTTCCTAGTCGGATTCGTTAACTGCTGCGCCACGACGGGAACTCCTAAAACATGTCCTCTTTAGAAATTAAAAACAAAAAACAAACAAAACTTTCTAATGCTGAGTTACTTGCACTCTGTGAAGAGTGGAAGCCAGACTGCAGCTGATTGAGGAGCGCTTCCTAAGACAGAGAGAAAAAGGAAAATCACTGAAAATTGCATCAGCCCAACATCTCAAAGACTCAGAGGTCCTTTAAAGTATAGAAAAGATTTTCGGGAGTTCCCTAGCCTGGGAACCTCCACATGCCGCGGGTGCGGCCCTAGAAAAGGCAAAAAGATAAAAAAAAAAAAAAAAAAAAAAGATTTTTATTTCGTCACTGCCATGAAATCGTCATGTTCCTTCCACGTGCTGTAAGATTCTAAAGCTGAAAAGAAACAGAGCTAGAAGCCCAAAGGGCAGTTTTCAGCTCTCCTGGGTCGCCAAGATGTCGCCGGACCCCGAGGCACGAGGTACCGCACCAGGCAGGCTGCTGCCCAAGGCTCCAGCAGCGAGAGATGTTTGCCGAGGGTGACTTCACAGCCTTCATTTCCACCCAGCACAGGCACCATCGTTGCCAAAAGTCCCGCGTGACGGTATTTTCCACTTCAGAAGGCTGAGGAGCAAAGGCTCTGAGAAAACTCTGCAAGGAACCTGACGGTTCTGCTCTAAGAGGGGCCAGGAAAGGGTCTGCCTCCACCGAGCAGGACTTCGCTGCGATGGACCCACCAGACGACGGCCCGCAATTCCGGGAAAACACCTGCCTTCCAGCGCCCCACCCCGGGCCCCGAACCCCAGATTCTGAAGAGAAGAGGCCGCGACGTGTCTTTCACATGAGAAAGTACCAGATTAGGTATTTTAAGATAGCAGCTCGAACTGAATCAAACTGCCGATTTTCTTAGTTTTCTCTCTGTGGCCTTTGTGAGGAAGATATGAATGTCACGGCTAAAGAAACGCAGCCCAGAGAGGTTGAACAGCTCCTGCAAGGCCACACAGCTCCCCAGTGCAAAAGCAGAGGTCAGCCTCCGTGCGCCCCCCCACCCCCATCATACACAGACCTCGGTGCCACAGAGGGGCTGCAGGGGCCTGGCCTCCTGGGAGTGAGCCGTGACTCCAGAATCCTGAAAATGATCCTGGCCTGTGTCCTGGGGTCAAGCTAGTGTCCAGCCTGGAGATAAGGCAAAAACTGAATCTGAAAGCATCTGTTTCCTTGGCTAGTTTCGTGTCCCTGCTTATTACCACACACAGTCCAGGAGAGGCAGGACGGTTGCCCACACTTGTCTACTGTGGGCCCAAGATAACAGCCATGGCCCTGCCTAGAAATGGAACAGACCAGCAAAAGACCCTGGTTTTCCCTCTTCTATAGGTGCATAAATGCGTGGAGAGACTGATGAGTGGGAGGGGGGAATTCTTACTGGAGATTTTTTTTTTAAGGCCTGGAGAATCTGTTCTGTGCAATACAGAAACAGTGGGAGGAATACCTTTATAAAGGCCTTTTTTTTAAGCCACCCGCCTTGATCGAAAAAGACTGCCAAATCACCCACTGCATAAAATTCCTAAGAAACTATTTTCATTCACGCTTTCTGTTTCAATTGGTTGGCTATTTATTTCTAGCAGACACTGAAAAAGCAGAATGTCAAACAAAAGCCATGAGTCAGAAGCTCTTTCAAAGTCCCCTCGAGCAAAACCTTTAACCTTTTTGGGCCTTCAGCCCATGTCTGAAAGGAGAAGAGTAATCGTGTTGTTTATTTGTCCGACAAATATTTGTTGAGCATCTGCTGTGAGCCAATCCCAAGCCCACTGGGAGGCTTCTGGAGTTTCTCTGGTTATTATTAAAAAGTGATTTGTACTTAGCAAACATCATGTGACATGCACATCCTTCGACCCACTTCCAGGACCACGCTGCAGAAATAGTTGCACCTGGGTACCCAGACGATGTGCTATTACAGCCTGTTTGTCATGGCGCAAAACCAAGACAGAACTGTAGACAAGCTAAATGCCATTCAAGACTTTTTAAGGATAGGAGAAGTCTATGACATTTAAGAGGGGGGAAAGCAAATTATATATATAAAGTTTGCTTTTCTCTTTTTATATATGATGCCATTTATGTAAAGAAACAAAAAAGACCTGTGATGGGGTGTGTGTATATGTGTGTGTAAATATATATATATTTACAAGTGCATAGAAAAAAGCCTGAAATGCCAAGTGATTAACAATGGTTACTTCTAAAAAGGTAAGTGGGTTGGGTTGGCTTTTCACTCTATAAACATATTGCTTAAATATTTTGCAGCAAGCTTACGACTTTTTTTTTTAACTTCTAAACATAATTTACAATTTTTAAACGCCTTAGACGGTAACCAATGAGAACACACAGGACAAATTTAATTTAGGCTTCAGACACTGTTAATTCTTAGACTGATGTTGTTTATCTCTGAGAATGAAGTTGAAGTCAGATGCTTATGGAGCCTCACGACTTGAGATAACCTTGCAGGCCCCAGGGAGGAAAAGGTTAGAGGGAGAAAATAACACACAGCAGAGATGTTTACAGAACTGGCCCTTCTGCTCCTGCAGACCCCTTTGTGATCCTTCTTTGCAACGCCTCAAAGGGGGGAAAGTGAGAAAAAGACGTGAGGTGTGGGCACCTCCCCCACCTGAAAGGTTCTTGCTGGGCCTGGTTCTGATGGAAACAAGCTTCTGGAAGGCGTTCCTACAGTGCCCAGTTCTCAGTCAGTGCATTACTGAACAGGACCAGGTCCACTGAGAGGAAGCGTCAGTGCTTAAACCCACCACCACTCTGAGTCCTACTACAATCAAGAGGATTCTGGCTCGGGAGGGTGGGAGTGATAAACCCAGGCTGGAGACCGGCCTTTCTGCACGTGGGGAAGTCAATGCAGTAACGGCTGGGCAGTGACAAAGGAGGAGGACTGGGGGTGGGGGGCAGCCCCGGAGGAAAGAGCCCCATTGCCCTGTCGCCTTGACTCTCCCTTGATCCTCACACAGAGGGGGCCACCGCCAGCGAGTACAAAGCTCTGATGACTGAGCTCAAGATCTTGACCCACATCGGCCACCATCTGAATGTCGTCAACCTGCTGGGAGCCTGTACCAAACAAGGAGGTAAATGCGGAGGGAGGGCCTGCCCCTCTCCGCGTTCACACGCCGGAGGCGGGCTCGCTGCCCTCCAGCTCCCTCTCCCCCTCTCCCGGAGGACGGCCTCGCGGTAGTCCAGAGGAAGCAGCCTGTCCGGTTATGGACTGTGCTCCCATCCAGGAAATGCCTTCCCTGTACATTTATCCTAGAAGTTCTGAACAGAACCCCTTTTAGACCTCCTTCCACAGGCTCCAGGTCAAGTGAAGGCATTTTTCTCAGAATGACCTAGGAGTGTGACCAGTGCTGAGGTAAATGCCCAGAAGGTTGAGCATTCCTTGAAGCTTCACTAAAACGAAGGAATCACTCCTGGCAGGCTCCCAGGAGGAGGTGGTGTGGGTCCCTCGCCTAAGGACAGGCCTTACTGGCTGGGAGTGAGCGCAGGGACAGGGCTGTGACTATGATTGAGGGCTCCCCAATGTCGGGTTCATGCTCCCAGCATGCCCTAGGGCAGCCCCCTCCCACCGCACGAGTGCCTATCCAGGGCTACTTCCGTTTTGACCCGGAACCGGAAGTGGTTATTTCTTTGGGCCTCTATCCCAGCCCCGGCATAGGGTGGGCGCACCGGGCGGTGGCAGGGACCACCTTCAGAGCGCTCAGAGGGCCTCCAGTGCGGCACTAGGTTTGCTTCTTACCCGACTCCTCTGCTTTTGACCCAGAGTCCACCAACCATGGCCGGCCAGCCTGTGAGCTTAAGTTTGACTGATGGCCGGCCCTCATGTGAGCTTAGTTTGACCATTTTAAATTGTTGTAGGGGAAAAAAAAAATCGAAAGAATATTTTGTGACATGGGAAAATAATATGAAATTCAAATTTTTTTTTGAAATTCGGATTTCATAAGGTTTTATTGGTGCGCAGCCACTCATCTGGCTGTTCTGCCATCTACGAGCGTTTTCTCGCTCCGAAGCCCGAGTCGAGTAGTTGTGTGGCTTACAAAGCCTTCAATATTTACGACCTCTTCCTTCATGAGAAAGTTTGCCAGCACCTGCTTTAGACCTTACAAAATCCAGGCCGGCCTCTGAGCGTACACCCCCTGGGCAGCCAGGCACACAGGACCGGGGAGGGAGGAGCCGGTGTGGACAGTGTCCTGAGGTCGAAGCCCTGGCTGGCAGTTGCAGGTCGAGCCCTGACCTTGGCCTCGCCCCTCTGAGAGTTCTTTCTCTCTTCTACTTTTCCTTCTTCTGTGTTTTCTCCACCCCCAGCTGTCTTTTATTCCTTTTGTTTTTATTTTCACAACCCTGCTCAGGTTCATTTGAAAAAAAAAAACAACTCACCATTAAGTTGCATCCCTCAGACCCCACCAAAATTAAAAACAAGTTGGTTTGAGGTTTTTCAGGCCCACGGAAGGCTTGTAAGGTGGCTGGCTGGCTTGGTGTGGCTGAGGGTGTGTTGTTTTGGCTGCAGGGCCTCTGATGGTGATCGTTGAATACTGCAAATATGGAAATTTATCCAACTACCTCAAGAGCAAACGGGCCTTATTCTTTATCAACAAGGTAAGGAACTTGGGGGTTGGAGGTTTTTAAAGATAGCAGTGCATTTCCATTTAGGCTGTAGCAGCAAATGCAAGAGAAACCTGTATTTCTCCACTGCCAACTAAAGAATGTCTCTGTGGAGTTCCCTTTGTTACTAGTCAGCAGTAACAAACCCTACTAGTATCCACAAGGACTTGGGTTCCATCTGTGTCCTCGCTCAGTGGGTTAAAGGATCTGGTGTCGCTGTGAGCTATGGTATAGGTTGCAGATGGGGCTCAGATCTGGCGTTGCGGTGGCTGTGGCGAAGGCCGGCAGCTACAGCTCCAATTGGACCCCTATCCTGGGAACTTCCATATGCCGCAGGTGCAGCTCTAAAAAAGTAAAAAATTAAAATTAAAAAAAAAAGAATGTCGCTAGCCATACTACCGACTCTACAAGAACTGAGTCACTAACTACAGGGGTCACTGACCTTTAACACACCTAGAACGGAGCTTGGCGTGGAGATTTGGAATGAGGGACTCTCTGCTCTGGAAAACTAGCCAAACAGGTCTTCAGATAGTTAGATATTGTCAGGAGAAATTTTTTATGAACCTGGATTCTTGCATCTTCCCATGCTTAGAAAAACCCTAAAACTATGAACTATGAACAGACCAAACTATGGTCTGTTCCTCATGACCAGCAGCAACCCTGTGGCAAGAAGTGTGCTTGGCTGCACGTGCCCCTTCACCAAAACCACATACACGCTGACCTCCTCACAGCCGCTTCAGAGCAATTTCTCAGCGCTGTCTGGGAGGCTGTCTCCCAGGCTATTGTCCTCGCAGAGACGCTGAATAAATTCAAGCCACAGCTTTTACATTGTGTTTTTTTTTTTTTTCATTTTTTTTTTTTTTGGTTGACACCAGTAATAACTAAGCTTAAAACACAGTCTCTGCTTTTTCCTTATTTAAAATGTTTTCTCTGGGAATTCCTGTCGTGGCTCAGCAGTTAACGAACCCGACTAGCGTCCATGAGGATGCAGGTTTGATCCCTGGCCTTACTCAGTGGGTTAAGGATCTGGTGTTGCTGTGCCTGTGGTTTAGGCTGGCGGCTACAGCTCCGATTAGACCCCTAGCCTGAGAACCTTCATGTGCTATGGGTGCGGCCCTAAAAAGACAAAATAAAAATGTTTTTCCTTTCCATGCTAATATATCTTTACGGACAGGACAGAGCATATTTAGTCCCATTATATGCAGTGGTAATTAAGAGGGTAAAACTTACTAGCCATCTGCCTAAGTACCAATCAAACCACCCTGATAAATTTTTCTCTCTCCATATATACTCAGATATGCACAAATCACTTAGTCACTTGTTTTGTCAAAGATGATAACAAATTTAACTGTTTCCATTTATTAGAGAAATTAAGGACTCAATCAACTGAATGACTTTACAGTCAACAGCAGACCAGTGATGGGACCAGAGAAATCATTTTCTTTTCTTTGGTCTTTTTTTCTTAGGGCCACACCCGCAGCATATGGAGGTTCCCAGGTTAAGGGTCCAGTCAGAGCTACAGCTGCCGGCCTGCGCCACAGCCACACAGGATCCGAGCCACATCTGAGACCTACACCACAGCTCACAGCAGCGTGGGATCCCTAACCCACTGAGCAAGGCCAGGGATCGAACCTGTGTTCTCATAGAGGCTAGTCAGATTTGTTTCTGCTGAGCCACGATGCGAACTCCAGAGAAATCGTTTTCTTCTCTTCCAACCACCCTTCATCCACTTCCCCACACCCTCACCACCCATGTCACCTCTCTAGACGGCACTGAACCAGCCTTATCCACTGAAATAAAGCTATGCAGTGAAAAGAACACAGGGGTCCAAGTCATGATGGCAAACAAAGAGGTTACTGAATGGAAAAGAAAGAGTTTAATAAAACTGCCAGTGTGACCTGTCTCGCCAGTGCAGTGGACTAGAGCAGCTCAGGAAACAGTGACTGGACATGATTAACCTGTCACCAGCGACATACGTGATGAATCCATGTAGTGTGGTGGTTAAGCACTCAGGCTTCGGAACACGAGCTCCTAGGTTTAAACCCTGTCTCTAACCACTCATGGAATCAGGGACCTTGGGCAAGTCACTCAGTCCCTCTGAGTTTCCGGCTCCTCGTGTATTAAATGGAGCTAACAACAGAATCCAACTCAAGCAACTGTTAAATCAGCTTCCATCAATCACTCAATAAATGTCAACTATCATCATTATTGATCCACTGAGATAGAAAGATTGGGTGAGTCCAACTTATTGCCACTCATCTAGATGAACTATATGATGGACAGGATGTACAATATCCAAGAACGATGGCCCCTCTCTCACATGGCACCCTGCTAAGAACCCCGGACAGCTGGCCCCTTGTCTTATCACACTCTGCTCCAACCCAAAACACAGGGGACTGGCAACATAGATGCAAGAAGGTATCTCCCTCTGTTTTCAGCTATGACCTCTAATAATTAGAATCTTGAAGCTGAACAGGATCTTTGTGATCAGCTGGTTCCCCCCCTCACGGTATAGATGCACCTAGAAAAGTCAGGTAACTGGCTTAAGGACACACGCTTAGCAAGAGGTCAAGTTGAGACCGAAGACCCCAGGTCTCCTGATTCCCCTTCAGTGCTTTCTCCCCGCGCTACGCTGGATAACGAGGGGGGAAAAGTAAGAAAAAGTGGCTGAGAGCAGTACAAGTTCTCAGTCCTGAAACCCTGGGCTGGCTTCAGGAAGAAGTAAGCCGGCAAAATACCCTGGGGAGCCGGGCAGGGCGGAGCGCTCGGGTTCGTGCATCCTTTGTTTTGAAGAGCTTGCTTCCTTCTCTGGCTATATTTAATGATTCACCTCCCTGTTGGTGGAGCTTCGTGTTTTTGTGGACATGGCCTGTGTTTCACAGTTGGAACCTAAATGAATATAAAGAGAAGGTGAAAGGAAAACCAAAAGGCTCAGGAGAAATGGGATATTTCCTTTTCCAAATAAATTCACTGGGATCTTTAAATATTGTCAGAAATTCACTCTATTCTGTCATGGTCCTGAAAGTGCAGTAAATCAACCTCTATTTACCAGAAATGGTTACCAGTAAGCAAAGCTAAATATGCCGTTGATTGGGAGTCAGGAAGGGGCCAAGGGAGTGTGAATTACTGTCCTTCGAGCCGTGCCAAGGAGCACTTTCCACCCCAGCACCTTTGGCACCTTTGCCGTCACCCTTCTGGGGCCGCCGCCCGGCCTGGGAAGGGTCTTGTGCAAGATCGCAATGCAGTTCCCAGCAGAACAGAACCAAATCGAGCTGCGTCGACAGGTATAATAACCCACGGTGGTATTCTCTACCCGCTCTCAGGTAGGGACCTAGGGGGCAGTAGGTGTTCACCCTGAGGTCTCACTCCCCTTGTGCCGCAGGAAAAGGTCTCCTTTTAGGCGGCAGGAGCCTAGGACCTTCCACACTCTCCGGGCGTACTGAGCGGCAGCTCCCTTCTCTGCCCTCTGCTTGCTCTCACTGCGCCCTCTAGTGGAGGGATCGCTTCTGCTCCGTGACCCCTCTAGGAAAAGCCAGGGACCGGTGATGGGACCAGTGGTGAGCTGGGATTCCACACCACGGAGGCGGATCAAGGGACAGCCCTGAACCCCCGTCCTTCTTGGCCGCTGTTTGGAATTGCCATCTGGCAGAACTGAGCCAGCCCCATGGTCGAATCATGAAGCCACTGGGAGTGCTGTGTCTAGCTTCACAGTGATTGAATGAATAACTACAGGTGCTAAAACTTTTTCTGGTCACACCCAGAATCAACAACTCCTTTCCTGTGAGTCAAAACCTAAGAGGATGACAGAGCTTTTTAGATGAGGAAAATGAAACCCAGAGAAATCGGGGGGTTTGCTCACAATCCCACGGTTAATGACAAAGCCAGACACATTCGAAGGTGCAGATGCCCAGTCCGGGGTGAAAGGCCTTTTCTACCTTGGTTAGGATCAAACTGTATCTTTGTTTTGAATGGATGAATGGAGGGGAGAAAAAGAAATGTTCGTATTCCCGCCTTCTCCAGGGAAGCCCAGAGGAAGGCGTAACTGCAACGACCTCTTCCTGCTCCTCATAGGGGTGACAGAGGCCCCAAGTTTTCTGGGGGTTCTGCTCTGTCACTCCAGAACACCTTTCACAGGACAGCGCATGGAATGGAAAAGCCCTGAGAGGAGGGCATAGGCTGGAGTTGGCCAAGTTTGGGATCGGGCTTTGCCATTTACTGGCTGCATGTGACTTTAACTTCTCTGAATGCATTCCTTCGTGTATTATAAGAACTACTTCATAAAACTGTTGGGAAGATTAAACGAGAAAATGGACCCGAGATTCTTAGACTCCCGGCTCACACAGAGTGTGCTCTCGTAAATACCAGTTGCTGACACTCTTCCTTGATTCTCCCTAAGACGCCATCTAGGAGCCCGGGCAAGAGCAGAATGGACTCCACAACCTGAGGGGCCCTCGCTACAAATCTACTGTCCGTTTTGTCGGTTGACATTCTCCCCACTCCAGCGATGGCTGGCTGGAAGGACCAGTTTCTGGTTTCCTGTTGCTGTTCTGTCCCTGTCATCTGTGTCCCTCTTGGTCTGTTCAAAGGATGCAGCTTTACACGTGGAGCCTAAGAAAGAAAAAATCGAGCCAGACCTGGAGCCGGGCAAGAAACAAAGACTAGACAGTGTCACCAGCAGTGAGAGCTTCGCAAGCTCCGGGTTTCAGGAAGATAAAAGTCTGAGCGATGATGAGGAAGAGGAGGGTGAGTATTAATTCCTTCCTGCCCACCCCCCCAGGCTGGGATATTTTTACAGCATACTGTGCATCTTTGAAATTTTTTTCGTATTTATCACCCTAATAAACATCCGTGGGAGACTCGGAGGGTAGTGTCCTGGGGAGATAAGATTTGAATTTAGATTATTTTCAGAGTTACTAATTTGGACAGGGAAGTGTACGATTGTCTCCCCTCAGGGCTTTTGGTCTTAACAGATCCTTCTCCCCCACCCCCCGTGCTTGGGCAAAATGGGCTCCAGTCTTGGAAACATCTCTGACATTCATGCTGAAACTCGAAATGCTCTTGAAAATGAACTCCGATCTACGTGTTGGTTTATGTTTTGCTAACACTGTTCCGGTAAACTGGGATTTGGTGGCATAATACTAATGAGCGCCATTACCAACAGTTACGGTTTTAACGCTTTCCAGATTCTGATGATTTCTACAAGCAGCCCATCACCATGGAAGATCTGATTTCTTACAGTTTTCAAGTGGCCCGAGGCATGGAGTTTTTGTCTTCCCGCAAGGTCAGCCTCACTCTTAACTGGCTTTTCTCCTTGGCCAGGCCTGGACATGGGGCTCTGCACACAGACAGACACACGCCTCTGCTCTAAATGCACTCTTCCTCGTACTCATGAATCCTTCTGTCCGTCAGGGTCGAGTGCCCGTCGCAGCACGAGCCACGGGCAGTCCCGGCATGAGTGAGGAGTCTGTAGCGAGTCTTGGGTACCAGGGCGTAGAAGGGAATCCAGGGGAACAGCTTGCTGCATTTCCGACTAGATCAAGCTGGCCCGTTTTCAAAACGAGGCAGGCGCTCAGAGGACACGCTCTGCTCCGAGAAGGTCTATTCATATACGTCCAGGTGGGGTCCTCCCAGACTGCCACTTGGGGTAAAGAGGAAGTGGTGCTCATTGGGAGAGCTGGATTTTGCCAGCTCTGTTTTCGGGACGCTGCACAGCAGACCGTAGCACAGAGGACTGGGCCTTTCTTGACTAGGGGCCTCTGTATTTGGAGAGAAGCGCTTCACGCGTGTGGCCCTGGGCCTCAGGGGGCCTTGGGGTAAGGGCGGCTTGTGAAGCGGATCCCCGAGTTCAGAGGAATGACACCGAGAAGACAGAGACTTAGCCGAGGAGATTAAGGAAAAGCGTTGACCTTGCACCTGTTTCACTGCAGTGCATTCATCGGGACCTGGCGGCGCGAAACATACTCTTGTCTGAGAACAATGTGGTGAAGATCTGCGATTTTGGCCTCGCCCGGGATATTTATAAGAACCCCGACTACGTGAGAAAAGGAGACGTAAGTCAGCTTGAAGTCTACTGGAATCCTCTGTGCTCCATCATTTCTAAACCACAGGCCAGAGCCCCTGGTCAGTGTTTACCGTTCATCGGCCGCAGTCCCTGAAAGCGGTCATGTGCCGTCTGTGACCACAAGCCATCCAGGTGGACTGTGGACCAGCGAGCCCTCGCAGGGCTCCGAGAGGCCACCGTGCCCTCATTCTGTCCTTGGCCTGTCCCTGGCTGGGTTCCCATCCTTTGGGCACCTGAGTGCTGTTCACTGGGCTCAGGGTCAAGGATGGGGCGGGCGGGGGGGACCACACCACCCCCTTCTTGACCCCAGTGGGAGATTCCTGGGCCCCTGGAAAGAACTACCTGGATTCTACTCTCAAAAGAGCTGGGGAGTGGGGAGGACTCGGCAGGTGTGCACATCCCAGGAGAGGCAGGTGTCTGTGTGCCCTCATCCCGGCAGGTCCACCTTCCACACCCAGCACCTCTGCTGGCCGCTGCCGGCCTCTCCTCCCGCCTATTTCTCGACAGGGTGTTACTGGCATTTTTGTGGGGACCTGCTGTGTCCTGTCCTCTCTGGCTTTCCCCCGCAGACTCAGATAGGTCTGTGTCTGGGCTCCAACGACTGCTCTCCAGTTGTGGTTCCCAGCCGTGAGCACACTAGCCTTGTGTAGAGGGCTGGGCACACAGACTCCGCAAGGCCCGCGTGGGGCTGAGAAGGCGGCTTCCCAGCAGCTTCGCAGGTGTTGCAGACACAGTGGGGCCCAGACTATGCTGTGAGCACCCCGCGCCACAGTCTCTCTTTGTAAAACCAAAAGGGAAAACAACAAGCTTCTCTTGGGAGCCTGGATTAGAAAAGATGGCATCTACCTATGTGTGATTTTGTGCTTCTGTCTGTCCATCCCTGACTCTCTGGGCCCCTCCCAGGCCCTCGCCCCCATCTTTCTCTCTGTCTCCCCATTATCCCGTCCCTCCTGCTGATTCCCACCCATCCAAAGAGTCAAAGCCTAACCCACGGGAATTCCTGCTTGAAAACCAGCCCCATGGCATCCTGAATACTGTCACCTTCCTTCCAGCGCCTTCACTGAATCCCCCCATCAGTGACTTTTACAATCTTTTTTTCTGCTGTGCTTGCGGCATGTGGAATTTCTGGGCCAGGGATCGAACCCAGGCCAAAGCAATGACAACACTCGATCCTTAACCAGCTGAGCCACTAGGGAACTCCCACTCTTTTTATATAGGAATCCTTTCAAAATCCTCAGGTTTTTTTTTTTATTAAAATATAGTTGATTTACAATGTTGTGGCAGTTTCTGCTGTACAGCAAAGTGACCCAGTCCTACATATGTATACTTTGCTTTTCTTGTGTTACCTTCCATCACTGTCAGTCTCGGGACTGGATACCGGTCCCTGTGCTGTACGGCAGGACCTCAGTGCTTATCCGTTCTCCATGGAATAGTTTGCCTCTACCAACGCCGGATTCCCCGTCCATCCCATTCCCTCCCCGTCCCGTCGAAGTCCTCCTTAAGAAAAATTCCTGGAAAACATCGGTGTTCAGGGTTCCTGGGAAGTCAGACCACTGCTTTCCAGGCCCCTGCAGAGCACAAGGTTTCTGGGGAGAAGCAGGTCTTACAGAGTCGGAGTTAGGACACGCAGGTCACACCGGAAGGGCTCAGGGCACGTACAGTGCCATCACAGGGGCCGGTTTAGGGCCCGACCCTCTCACTTCACGAAACCCTGCGTGTTCTAAGTTTTCGCCACGCGGGGAAACCAGAGCTGCTCTAGGATCGGTGGGCTGAGTAATCTCTGGGCGGTGACCCCATGGGCGCTTGCATCCCCCATGCCTTGTTTTCATGTCCTTCTGCTCAAGGTCCCCCTTGCCCTTTTCCAGACTCGACTTCCTCTGAAATGGATGGCTCCCGAGTCCATCTTCGACAAAATCTACAGCACCAAGAGTGATGTGTGGTCCTACGGGGTGCTGCTGTGGGAGATCTTCTCCTTGGGTAAGTCTGGGGCGGGGAGGGGTGAGCAGTCGCCCAGATGCGACATCCGTGCCCTGCCGGGTGTCCCTTGGGTGGACGGGCATCTCAGAGGAGGGGAAGCTGCAAAGGCCCTCGGCAGAGGAGTGGCACGTGGGCCCAGACCGCAGAGCGGGCGAGGTCGGGCCGAGTCAAATCTCCAGTCAGGCCAGTCTGGCGACTCCTTCCCAGTCCTCTGGCCCCGTCTCCCACTTCCTCAAACACCCAGATCCCTGACGCCTGGTCCTCTTCCCTCACCCAACAAACACAGCTCAACCAGCGTCTGTGATGTCGGCGCGGCCCACCCCGGATGCTGGTCTATGCGGATGCACCGCGGGAATGCCAGTTAGTTCCCCGGCTTCCAGCAGCACCTGCTGAGCTGCCAGCAGCCTTGTTCACAGCCCCCAGCACCCAGGCACACACAGAGCCCACATCTGCTTGCAGATATGCACTGATGCTCTAAGGCCTCCCAGGAGCAGGGTCCAGCCAAGAGTCTCCTGCACTTTGGCAAAAACTCGCCTCTCGGAGCAAATCAAAGTCACCCAGTAACATCCCTGGTTTCCTGTAATGTGTGAAAATCATTCCCCTGCTTTCGATGACAGGCACCTGTTGCTTCCAGTCTTTGAAAGCGGCTTGGCGGCCGCAGTGGCCCCGCAGTGACACAGTGCCAGCACTGCGCGCCTCCCAGCTGCTTCCTTCCAGCAGCCGTCCCTCGAAAGTGCTGACAAACAAGCACTGAGACTATGATTCCAGGTCTGGCGCAGAGAAGGCTGGGAGACCCGGCCCCACCCCGAACCCCTCTCAGAGGAAAGGCTACCAGGATCCTGCCCAGTAAAACTGACAAAAGGCAAAGGCCCGGCTCCCCTGCCCCAGGCAGCCTGGTCCCCCCACAGCAACCGGACGCCAGTGCTGGTCCCCAGGGCCGTGCAGGGTCCACAAGAAAATCACTCTGAGCTGTGAATGAGCCACAAGTCACCTCTCCTAAGTCTACTGGCTTTTTAAAAAGCTCACAAACCCAAGGAACGAGCCTCTGAATGATGGGATTTCTTTCCATGGTGGCGGGGGTGGGGGAGGTCACCTTCACATGCCCCCTTTCTCCTGACCACAATGCCAGGCATGCCCGCAGCAGCGGCCTGTGGCCATCAGACACCCAGCAGCACAGGGCTGCCCAGTGTGTCACCAGCGAGGCTTCGGGCGGCTGCTCTGCGGCTTGTGTCAGACCCTGAGATCCTTCCCCAGTTGCTCCAAGGAAGGAAATGATCCCCCACGTGCCTGCTCATGCTATTCTGTGCCCATCACGTGCCCTGCGTTTTGTCACACTGTCTGCAGGAGGGTCCCCATACCCGGGTGTGCAGATGGACGAGGACTTCTGCAGCCGTCTGAAGGAGGGCGTGAGGATGCGGGCGCCCGAGTACGCCACTCCGGAAATGTGAGCCCTCCCCCGGGGCCCTGGGAAGGGGATGCCCTGGTGGCTCTGAGACCGCCTCGGAGGTGGGGAGGGCTCTCTTGGTCCCCAGGGCTGCCCCTGCATAGCTGTGCTGGGAGCGCTTTCCAAGCACCGGGCGTCGCATCCTTGACCCGTCCCTACCCTGGTCTTCTCTTGGCCTCACTCGGGCTGGGACCTGAGGTCAGGCACGCGGCGTCTAGGTGTGAACCTGGGCGCGGCTGAACTAGCCACCCAGGAACTGAGGGTGAGAAAGACCCTATCCCCGCTCGCAAAGGGGGAGCCAGTGGGCTCTTCAGCTAGGGGCGGGGCCCTCTGTCCACACCAGAGATGGATGGGGGCCAGCTGGGGTGCGGGGGCAGGCGAAGGAGGGAGGGTCTCCTGCATAGCCACCAGGACTCTCACTGGCCGGCCGGCCAGGGCTGGTGCCAGCGCACCTCCCGGCCAGACCCAGGCCGGCTCAGGCCACCTCGGCCAGATGCTGGCTCTCCTCCCTGCGACGCCTCTTCCTCACGCACGGTGGACGTTTTGTACTTTGAGGCCCAGGCAGGAATGTGATGACACCGGCAGTTTGTCGAGCTGCTGACAAGGGCTCGGGCCTCTCTGAGGCGGCACCACCTTTCCTGAACCGGCGGGGGGGCCTGCCCGTCCCCCGGCACGATGGGGGCCTGTCCGGAGCCCCACGATGGCCTTTGGGAGGAGGGAACGAAGGAAGCATGGGCTCGGCCAAAGGGCAAGGCCGCCGTCTCCTTCCTTCGTGGTCCAGAGACAAGCGGGGTCAGACCCAGGCCGCAGAGGATGGGGGCTCGGGCCGCGGAGGCAGGGCTGGCAAGCAGCGGGGAAGAGGGGGTCTGTCCTCCGTCTTACATGGTGTCCCCGCCGGGCAAGCACGGGGCCCTTTCTGAGAACTGAGGACAGAGTGACACTGGCCCGGACACTGCCGAGCTGGAGAGGGAGAAAGGCAACAGGGTCCCGTTGTCACCTCTTCACTGGGCAGGCACCAGGGGGTCTGATTTAAAGGGAGCCTGCTGTGCACTTTACAGTTTTCTAAATGTTCCCACCTCATCTGAGGACCCCAACCCGCCCGGCATTATCTTCTGAATTTGATGGGTGATGCAATAAGCTTCTGAGAAAAATCAAAATTTGCCAGCTAAGCAGAGAGGAAGCCGGTTTAACGGTGGTCCCCGGGAACGTTCAGTCAGGAATACACCGGTCAGGACATGCAAGCTAGTGCACAGGGAACTACAGCCCAGCACCTGCGGGTCACCTTGCTGTACAGCAGGAACTGGCAGAGCATTGTCAGTCAGCTGTGGTGCAGGCCAGCAGCTGCAGCTCTAATTCAACCCCTAGCCTGGGAACCTGCATATGATACAGGTGTGGCCCTAAAAAGACAAAAAAAAAAAAAGTCCACTCATGCTTTTTTTTTTTGTCTTTTTGCCTTTACCTGGAGCCGCACCCGCGGCATATGGAGGTTCCCAGGCTAGGGGTCTAACAGGAGCTGTAGCCGCCGGCCTTCGCCACAGTCACAGCATCGCGGGATCTGAGCCGCGTCTGCAACCTACACCACAGCTCACGGCAACGCCGGATCCTTAACCCACTGAGCGAGGCCAGGGATCGAACCCTCAACCTCATGTTTCTTAGTCAGATTCGTTAACCACTGAGCCACGAAGGGAACTGCCACTTATGCTTTGAATTAAATATTTCCTTCCACTTTTCATATAATCTGAAAACCAGAAGAGCAAGTTTCAGCGACCAACAGTGGTACTTGCAGTCATTAATAGCAGCATTTAATAGATGTTTGGTGCTTAATAGACATTTAGTGCTTATTAAGTGTCAGGCACTGTTTCAAGCACTTTAACCTGTATTACTCTACCTGATTCTCATGTGACAACCCTGTAAAGTGGGTACGATAACCATCTCCATTTTATAGAGGAGAAAACCGAAGACACCTAAGCGATTTGCCACTTAGCCTGTAACTGCTCACCAAGTCCAAGGCCAGGTTCCACACCATTGTGCTGCATACTCGCAGGGTGTGCTTCCAGTTCCTCTCCAGAACTGGACGACTCGAGAGGCGCCAGGTCACGTCAGCGTTGGGCCCCAGACTCCCTTGGACCTTATCAAACCCCCAAGTCTTTATATAAGGCAGCACTGGTTCCCCCGCCTCCAGCGAGAAGGGCGGCTCCTCAGTCCTATTGGGAGTTTCTTCTAGAACTTAATTATAAAAATCAGCAGCTTTGTGCAGTGTTTGTTAAGAAATCCAGAATTCAAACCTTTGGCCTCCGAGGGCTGACGGGTCATTTCCTTCTGGTTTGTTCCAACAATGGGAAGGGCCGGGTGAGGATGAAGGGCAGCCCTCACAGCCGGGGTTCTGTGACCTGAACTTGGCCCAAATGGGCGAGCACTTGGGAGCTCGGAGAGGAAGCTCCTCCCCCAGGCCCCTCACCCCCAGTGGGTTTCAAGAAGGGCTGTGGGGCCGGGTGCAACTGGTGTCTCTTTGCTTCATTAAACCTCTTTACTTAGTGATGTAAAGGCATGTAACGGTGAGTCATTGGTTCCTCGCCCAGAGCCTGTTTAATCAGATGTCTTTCAATAAGGGAAAAGGTAGTGAAGGCTTTGGTATTTTTTTCCTTTCCCTTTGGGGTTTGCTGAGATGATCTGCATTAACTTTTAGGGAAGAGGAGTGGAAATCAGCAATCAGAAACCAAGAATGAAAATAAAAAGCAGCAGTAGCCGTAGGTGGTCCCTTTGGTAGTTTCAGCAGAGAGGAAGCTGGAGGGTCCTGCTCCAGGTCCCTGCATCTCCCCCACAGCTGCATCTCGGGGGCCAAGTGATGCTGGTGGAGATAAGCCAGGGCCCCAGCTTGACCGGTCGCGCCCACTCCCAGGCCTCTTTGCCCGGCCCGGTGCAAGCATTTCTTTGCTTTGGCCACCTTGTACGGAACACCTGGTGTACACTTAATGTCCTTCCAGTGGCCTCTGAGACTCCATTTTTTGCCAGAGACAAGGCAGCCTCAGATGCAGGCCAGGCTGCGCCACAGCCGATGCCCGTGGGGTGAGAACCCCAGACTCGAGCCTGGTGACCACCTGGCTCCGTAGCAGGCATTTCTGTAGCCATCCCAAGCAACTGTCAAGCTGGGGAAATGGAGCTTACCACGACACCCATGCGGGACGGTGTAGACCTCTGTTATAACAGCCGCTTAAGGGCTGGCCCAGGTCCCCTCACTGTCGGGCCCTGCAGGTCAGGGAGAGGCAAGGGACCTGGGCCCGGCCGCCCCAGTCCTGTGTCCCCCAGAGATCAGAGATGATGTCCCCCAGCTCCAGTCCCTTCCTCGCTCCCAGCTTTCTCGCTATCTGTAAACGCAGCTCCAGCGCCGTGTGCCCCCAGGACCCTCACAGCTCTTACAATACCCCCACGACGTCAGCACGCCCCCCCAGTTCCCCCGTGGGAGAGTTAGGTACAACAGGTGCAGCAGACAGAACACGGGCTGGGAAGGAACCAGAATCACCTTTTGAGAAGCGTCTGGACCCAGAGGTTTGGGTGGACGTAGGAGAAATGGTGACTCCGACGTGTGATCTTTACGAGCCCCCTCCCCAACCCAAGACTTAAGACACCTGCTTGCTGGGCCCTTAGCAGAAAGGAGACCCTCAGCTCTACCACCGCACAAGCAGGAGAGCTTGCTTGCAAGGACCAGTGCCGGGGAGGGTCCCGAGCACCACGCGGCCCACCAGGCCCCCGGGTCCCGAGGATTTCATCCTCGAGTTACATCGGAACATACACGCACCGTCCCGCTTCTTAGAACTGTCCTTACTGACTAGTATTTTTGCTGATGAGACTCTGGCCAACGCTGCAAGACCGTGTACAAGCCAGCGCCCTGAAGTCATTACGCCCTGGCGGTCGCGACAGAGCAGAAGGCCGTCTGCAGGAACCTGCTTCAGATTTCAGCTCCAAGAATTACTGCACTTCTTCCTAACGGCTGCTCTTCTTTTAGCTTCTGGCTCATGTGCATCATGGAATCTGTTATTCCTTCCTCTCACCAGCTGCCTGGAAGCTTCGAGCACTGCAAACTGTTCCAAACCACGGCATAAAGTCTGCAGTTCTTCGCCTGTAACTTCACCCTTTCTCATCTTTATTTCACAGTCCCCCAATACTCTTCTTTTTCTTAAACCTTCCTATATTCTTACTGCCTTTGTCAGCCATGCTATTATAAACTCTGAAGCAAAACAGGGACCCTTAAGAGGCCCTCAGAGCTATGGTGCCGCCTGCAGGCACATAGCTGAGAGTTGGCGGCAGCCAGATGCTGCTGTGGTTTCTCGGGCTTTCCCTGGCAATGCCCAGGGCCCAGCAGCACAGGCGGTGTCTGCGGTCTGGCCTCAGAGTCCACGAGGGGCAGGACCCCCACACCTCGTTACTGATAAGCCATGTGCAAGGCCTGGGGCTGGGAGACGGGGTGGAGAGGAGGTCCCAGCCCCCACGGCGCTTACAGCTGGGTTCTGACCACATCCAGATGCCAGGCCCATGAGATTCTGAGCCGCCCCGGGGAGGGTCCTCCGCAGTCTAGGACCTCTTCCAAGACAAGAGACTGCTTACAAAAGGCATCTCCTGTGGAGAGTGCAGACCCAAGAAGAGATCCTTAAGCTGGTCCCTGTGCAGACCCCCGGCTGGGGTTTCGCAGAGAGAGGGGCAGGTGATGACCGCTCTCTGACCACCGCAACTGACCAAAGGAGCCTGAGAACTTTCCAACGAAGTGTCAGGAGACCCACAGGGGAACCTGCTGAAACTGAAGTCCCAGGACAGGACCTGGCTTCTGTGATATGAAGACAACAGTTCCATATCCAGAAGCTCAGTCTGTACCTTTTGCCTTGAGTGGCGAGAGGCCAGCCTGTCATGGCAGCTTGGAAATGCTGGGGGTGGGGAGTGGGGGTGTCAGCCACGCATAAGAAACTTGCAGGCAGGCCAAGGAGCTACTCACACCCACGCGAACCTCCATTGTCTGGGGGGACGGGGGCGTGTACACGGCGCCTGCCCAGGCTCCACGGCTGGGCTGCTTTCGTCACAGCTTAAGTACTGCACCCTTCACCCGCGACGTTTATGCTAACTTCATTTTTAAGGACACAGTCCTGCTTTTGATCGGGGAGGACACGACACTTCGAGGCCGAGTGGGCCATGCTGTTTCCACAGGCGGCTCTATTTCACGCCCAGCTCATGCCTCGCCCCTGCAGGGCACAAGGCCCTCCCAGGTCATCATGGGCTCTGGGCACTGGTTCATTAGCCTGGCAGCAGGCTACGTCCTAAGAAAAGCATCATCTCTATGCGGGTGGCAGCACCCATCACTTGGCTGATAGGCCAGGAAAGCTACCTGCTTAGGGTTTCTATTGCGCTTTCACCCAACAGCTACCAGATCATGTTGGACTGCTGGCACAAAGACCCGAAAGAAAGGCCAAGATTTGCCGAACTTGTGGAAAAACTAGGTGACCTGCTGCAAGCCAATGTACAACAGGTAGGTTTACCTGGAATGGCAGAATGCCCCATGCTTTTGAATGTCAGTCAAGGCGGGTGTCTCATTTGTCCCTTGTTATTTTAGTGGCCCTTAGTAGCCGAGCTCACTAGTGAAAGATAAGAAATGTGTGTGTGTGTGTGTGTGTGTGTGCGCGCGTGTGCGCGCGCGCCGCCCCACCCCACCCCAAGATTATGGAAAGGCCGCAGCTGAGCCGATCCAGTGTTTCAGGGAAGCCGGTCGCGTGTGCTGAGAGCTCTGTCTCCGTGTTTCAGGACGGCAAAGACTACATCCCGCTCAACGCCATCCTGACCAGAAACAGCGGCTTTACCTTCTCGGCACCCGCCTTCTCCGCAGGCTTCTTCAAGGAAGATATTTCTGCTCCCAAGTTTAATTCAGCGAGTTCGGACAATGTCAGGTAAAGATCCGTTCTCTCTCCAACTTCGTTTTAGAAATTTTCAAACATTAAAAAAAAAAAACCAACAAGCCCACCTCCTAAACCCAGCCACACCACCTTGCCTGGTTTTGTCTATACTCGCGTGCATGTTTATACGCGAGTTCTTCGTTTAACTGAACCACTGGAGAGACGGCGTAAGGCACTGCAGCATGTTCCTTCCAAACGCTTTGGTACACACCTCAGAAGGAGGTGCTCCCGGGCGAACACACCGAGATTATCATGCCCAAGAAAATGACAGCCCTGTCATATTACTAAATTTTCAAATTTCCATTATTTTCCCCAAATGTCTTCCATATTTTTTTTTTAAAAGCACTGTCCCGTCAGCAACACCAGGCTGCATTTTCTCTAGTTTCTTTAGTCTGTCTTATTCTAGAAAACTCCCCCCTCCACGACCTTGACATTTTTTCAGGACACCTTCGATAAAACGAAACCAACTGGATTTTTCTTCTTACCTGACAAACTAACACATCTCCCACTAGCGGAGACGAAACGGGAGAAGGGGTAAAGGAAAAAGATACACGGAGTGCCTCCCCTGTGCCGGGTGGGGTCAGCACCTCAGTACTAGCAGTGACACCTGTGTCACATACTCAGTACTAGCTAGACACCGGCTGTGTGCTGGCTGGCACCGTGCCAGGCTCTGCACCCATCAGCTCCTTCAGTGTCAAGACAGTCCTTCGAAGCTGACATCATTCCTGTCATACCAATGGGGACATTAAAGCTCCACAGAAGACAGGCGGCTCAAATGCGACACAGTGGGGTTCCTAACCCAAGTGTTAGCGCTCTCTCTCCTGTCTACGTGCAGTCAGGACTCTCAGACTCCCCCAGTGGGCCTTCGAGCATCTTCATCTGCAGTAGGTACAGCCCTGTCCTGATCATCTTTTCTGCTGCTTCTTTAGATACGTGAATGCTTTTAATTTCATCAGCCTGGAGAGAATCAAAACCTTTGAAGGGCTTTCTCCACCCACCACCTCCGTGCCCCACGTAAGTGATGGAATCAGTCCACTGGGTGCAGCCCTGCAGCAAGGACCCTTTGCCACAGACACAAAGCCCGGGAGTCTGGTGGCTCTCGGTCAGTAGCTCTCCGCCAGCAGGGGGCCAGTCATCAGCCGTGGCTGAAGTAATTTAGAGGGACTGACAGCAAGACTTAGAAAGCAATTCTGTTGTTGGGCCTGGAACCCACTCCAGGATCCAGGTCCTCAGGGTCCTAGTCATTGCTGAGTCCCTTAGGAAACGTACTGTGTCTCTAAAGCATCTTGGCCGTCGGTGATGGAACCCTGCTTCCCAGATAACAGAGGGACTCAGAGCTGTTGCGAGGGCTGGGCCTCAGTGACGTGGCAGGGAGCTGCCTCTTAAGAGCAGCCGAGATCCTGGCAAAACCGTGCAGGCTTCCCGCTCCCTTCCACTAAGGTGCTGAGACTGAAGAGTCACGATCCTACCCAGCCCCACAGGGAGAAGCAAGCCGTGCAGCAGTCCGTACAAACCAGAGGCCTCAAGCAGCTTGTCCCTCTAAAGATCTGGGCCGTGGGATTGAGCGAATAAGGGCTGGGCCAGAGGTGACCTAGAAATGCCGGATCTCAGGGCCATTCACCAGTCCGCACTGCCCTGTCACAAGATCCCCAGGGGTCCACGTGTACTTTACAGTCTAAGGAGCCCTGGGGAGGACCATGACCTGAAAAAGGCCTGGAAAACCTACTGGGGTGTGAGGGTGAGGTCCGCAAACGTGTGGCCTTGAGACACAGCCCAGGTACCCTTGAAAAACACCAGATATAAGAGGAAAGATTATTTAAACATTAAAAGCATTACCAGTAAGCTGGAGAACACCAAGGCAGAGTATCTGGAAATTTTGCTTTGCTGCCGAGTGCACTGACATTTAAGTTGAAGGGGACGAGACTGAGCAAAACACGCAAGAGGTCTTTGAACTTGAACACCCGCCCCCGCCGAATACACTGGTGTGACCCAGGGCAGCTCCCCTGCTTCGGCTCCTTTACTGACAGCCGATGACGTGCACAGAGCCAAGTAGGAAATTCAGAGGGTGGCAGGAGGCATCTGCAGAAAACTCAGGACGAAATATGAGCCAATAAGGAAAGAGAATTGCTACAAACTATGACTGAGGAGGGCCTAAAAATTCCATAGCATCGAGAAAAAAAATTAAAACATGTCTTTGTAATTTCTCAGAATCTGTGCATATCTTTGAAGTCACCTGCCCAATTAGCTGTTATATATTTACACAATCCTTTGCATAAAAGTTGACCAGGAAAAGCACTCACCTGTTAACCGTCGTTTTCCGTTTTGTTCTCGTGGCCTTTCTTCGCCTTCGGGCAGCAGAGCCTCAGACTCACTAGCAGCAGGGACTTCTTGCAGCTGACAAAGCTTAGACTTATCAACATGGAGACAGTGTTAAGTCCTCAAGGGCAGGGACGGTGGCAGGTGCCGCCGGCCTGGAGTGGCCTCTGGTGTCCAACCCCGACTGGGCCCCCTGAGTTAAGCATGAGGAGTAAGCTCTCCTTTCCCTCCCTTCCTACCAGGACTTCCAAGCGGACAGCGGCGCCCTGCTGGCCTCCCCACTGCTGAAGCGCTTCACCTGGACAGAGAGCAAGTCCAAGGCCTCCCTGAAGATTGAGTAAGGAAATAGTCTCATTGTTTTTGTTTGTCTTTTGTCTTTTTAGGGCCACGTCCGCGGCATATGGAAGTCCCCAGGCTAGGGGTCAAATAGGAGCTGTAGCTGCCGGCCTACACCACAGCTCACAACACCACCAGATCCTTAACCCACTGAGCAAGGCCAAGGATCAAACCCGCATCCTCATGGTTACTACTCAGGTTCATTACCACTGAGCCACGAGGGGAACTCACATGTTTTTGTTTTTTTTTTCTTTCAGTCTATGACTTTTCAGGTATTTTTTTATTATTTGGCCACACCCTTGGCATGGGAACGTTCCTGGCCATGGATCAAACCCATGCCACAGCAGTGACCATGCCAGATCCTTAACCGGTGGCCACCAGGGAATTCCGAAGCTGGCGTTTTGCTGTGATCAGGTCTCGGACGGTGAGAAGGGAGATGGTGTAATGGCGACACATGAGGGCCGCCTGCCCTAACGTGCAGTGTTCAGGCACCACAGAAAGCACTTTTTCCCCCAGAACGACCGGAAAGAGGGCATAAAATTGGACATCTGAGCGCCATGCTCTGGGAAGGAAGGCTGACATTTAAGAGGAAACAAAATTCCAGCAAAGACAGGCAAATACTCGAAGCACCGTCCCTCAGCTGAAAGGAGCCCAAGAGAGCCAAATGCGAACCGTAAGGATTTAGAAGAGAGACACGCTCACGGGAGCAAGGAAACTGGGGCCAGCAGCGTCTGCGCAGGAAAGGTCCCCGTCCTGTCTCTAGTTCTCAGCCCCCGGCCCTTGCAGACCAGGGCCTGTTTCCTCATGGAACCCTGGCTCTCTCTCCTCCACACAGAGCCAGTGACAACACTGTCAGAGTCACATGGGCTCTCACTGGCCTCTCTGGCCCCTTCTCTCTGCGCTCGTCTCTGCCCCACGACAGCGGACAGGGCAAGGCCCAGCCCACCAGGCGCGCCTTCCTCTCCTGGTTCGCAGGCCCGCCCTGTCTCACCCCCAGGCAGAACCCGCTCCTCTTCCACCTAAACCAGGGTCTGTGGACCTCTGTTCCTAAAGGGCCAGAGAGCACACGCCTGCTCAGCCCAGCCCCCAACAGTACTCGAGGCCACAGGTGCAGCTGTGTTCCATTCGCTCTTACAGCTTCTTACCAGCACAGGCAGCCATAGCCAAGGAGTGCGTGACAACATGCTTAATTTTAACACCATGAGACACGGGGAGAGGTAAATCAAAACCCCGCAACATGCCTCTTCACACCCGATAGGACGGCTGGAATCAAAGTGTCAGCGAAGGCGAGCATGTGGGGAGAGCAGACCCGTATAGTTAGTGCTGCCACTCAGGGCAGTGGTCTCTCTGGCAGTTCCTCGCTGGGCCAAAAGGAGTTACCCTGTGAACCAGCAATTTAGCTGCGTAGATACAGACTCCACAGAGACTCGTGCAGCCATGTTCACAGCTGCGTTATTCCAAATATCCGAAGGTAAAAACAAGTCAAATGTCTATACACCTGGGACAGATAAAATGCAGCAGAGCCGTATAATAGCACACAATTTGTCAGTAAAAAATACCAAGTGCTGATTTGGGCAACTATATGAATGAATCTTGAATACATTAAAAAGAGCCAGTCATGAAACACCGTGCCGCTGTACCACTCCGTTCACAGGAGATGCCCAGGAGGAGCAGACCTAGAAACAGACCCTCAGTGGCTGTGCAGGGCTGGGGTGGGGGCGTGGGTAAGAAGGGTGACTGGTGTGCTGATGGGAGTGGGGTTTAGAGTATGAAAATGTTCCAGAACTGACTGTGGTGGTAGTTGCACCTGTAAATACACTAAACGCATACACAACTGTAAACAGGTGAAGTACATAACACGCAAATTCCGCCAATAAAGCCGTTTAAAAAAACAAGCGAACAGGTAGCCAGTCCATGGGCTGCAGTCTGCCAACTGGGATCCAAATCAAAGGGTGCCAACAGTGCCACTGAGGGACCCGCGAGCCCAACTCAGCAACCACAGGGGAATTCGAGGGCCGGGAACATTCGCGGTTGAACACCGCGTGCTTTTTCCTCCCAGCGCGAGCACAACCGCATCCCGGAGCCTGGGATCAGGGGGTGGGGGAGGGGCAGGAGCCCCTTCGAGACCTTTGTGAAAAAAGGACAGCCTTCCATTGCCTTCGCCTCCCTTACTCCGAGACTAAAATACGACACCTGGACCAAAGGCCTGCCGGTCCAGCGCCCACCCGACAACACGGCGGTGCTGGGTTTGCACGCCAGCCCCGCTCTGAAAACACACACAAGACGAGCTTCTCCCCGCGTGTCCGCCTTTTCCGAAGCAACGCAGCGAGCCCAGAAGCCAGCCTCTCCACCCCTCACCCCTGCCCACGCCGCACCGCCCGTCGCTGAGCACAAACTCGAGAAAGGAAACTGCACTCACGTTTCTGTAGGACGTTCCAGACGCTTCTTGAGTCTCTTCTAACAAGTTACTGCAAACTCGCTGCCTCAGAACAAGAGAAGCGTATTCTCCCGCAAAGCTGGAGGCCGGGAGTCCAAGACCAAGGTCCGGGGCGGTAGCTGCCTTACCCCCCGGAGCCTCAGGCAGGACCGGGCCTTCGTCCCTTCCAGCCTTGGCGTCTGACCTGTTTCTCCTTCCATCACCATCTCCTCCTGCGTGTGGCCCTGAAGCCCACTCGGGCTCTCTGACAAGAAACCGCGAGATCCCTCAGCTGGGTCACGGCTCCTGCCATACGGTGCTACTCACAGGTGCCACGGATTCCGCATGCGCACGTTTGGGGGCGGGGCCCACCGTTCGGCCAATCACAGGAGACCCAAGAGTGGGGCGGGCTGGCCCCAGGCCTGGGCCTCGTTTTCACCAGAAGTTCTGGGTTTGCCGTAATTAATCCAGGCTCCGCCGCCCGGGGGATGCCTCTTTCTGCCTTGTCCAGCTCTGGAGACCGGAGCAGCCCCGGCGAGAGAACTCAGTAGCCATTAATTCCAGGACAGCTGTGAACAGTCCGCCCAGTAAGGAGTGGAATCTGCTGTTTCTTTTTGGGAAATCCGTTTCATAAGATTTTTTTTTTCTCTTTTCCTTCTTTAGCCTGCGAGTAACCAGCAAGAGTAAGGAGTCGGGGCTCTGTGACCTCAGCAGACACGCTTTCTGCCATTCCAGCTGTGGGCACCTCAGCACCGGCCAGCGCAGATTCACCTACGACCACTCCGAGCTGGAGAGGAAGATTTCGTGCTGCTCCCCTCCCCCCGACTACAACTCCGTGGTCCTGTACTCCAGCCCTCCCGTCTAAGCCGCCGCGCGGCCCTTGCAGAACCACGTGTGTATCTATTCCCCCAGAAAACGAGCTTTGCCAATACTATTCACATATAAATGTACGCCTTCACCTTTCCCCAGGAGCCAGCTGCTTTTTTGTGTGGTTTTAATAGTGCTTTGTCTCTCTCGACTAACAAGAATACAAGAATGTAACCCCTGATAGAGGAAGACTGACAGGCAGGAGCCCCGCTGCTCTCCCCCGTGACTCAGCCCCATGACTTGCCTCTCCTCCCTCGCCCCAACCTTCAGCGGCGGGGGGGGGGGGGGGCCGCTGCACCACCCCAGGGGGCCAGCAAAGGTCCGGCCTCCTCCAGCGAGCCTGGCACCAGAAGGGGACGTGGGCGGGGTGGAAAGAGGACGAGGACAGGTTCATGAGGAGGAGGGATGTGAGCTGGCTGCGTGGGGACCCAGTGGGACAGACAGGGCCACCTGCGAGAACCAGCCTCGGAGCACACAGGACAGAGGGTTGAGGGGCGGTAAGAAAAGGGACAAAGGCCATTCTGGGAATGACAAAGCTTAAAAGGTCAGCCTAGGGCCAGGTTTTGTTTCCCACACTGAGAGTAGAGCTCAGAGCTGGCCTGTCTGCCAGGCCCTCCAGCGGGACACACTGGACCTGAGCCCTAGGCTCCCGGGAGGCCTGCCCACGGGAGTCTGGTCTGTCGGGTTACCTTTTGGGCTTAATGCCACCCCTTTTCCCAAATAATGCCGGAGTCTGTTTTGAGTATTAACATGCAGTCAAGGCATCTAACTCCGTTTTTGAATTGACCTGTTTTGTACAGTTAGTTATCAAAGGAAGCCGAGGAGAAGGAAAACAGTCTTGTGCAGGTTTTCTCCAGACCCAGACCAGGACAGATGAATACAAAGAGAAGGCAGGGTGCAAACCCCCTCTGTACACCAACCAAACCAACCCCCGAACAGCGGGGACGGGAAGGGCAGGATGTGATGACTTCTCCTTCTTGGTGGGGCCCCCCACCTCACTAGTCAGTCTCCTGGACAGAAGAGCATTAACCAATGTCTATTAAGCACTTTATGCTCCTTGAGAGAAAAGGTGGTATGTAATTTATGCAAGATACTTCTCGAACTGGGACTCAGGATACTTGTTAATGAGCTGTCAGTGGGAGAAAAGCCCCTTTCCATCTGCTTTGGGCCCCGCCGTGGGCCTGGGGACAGTGGAGACAGGGTACAGACGGGTGCCTCCTTCTCAGGGCCCAAGGCCCTGGTCCCCCGGTGCCGTGCGATGCTGAGTGTGTAGGGCTGGGTGCCTTCCGGAGCCGGTCGGCCTCACAGGCCACAGCCATCGCTGCTTCTGGTAGAGAAGACGGCGCTTCCCTACGCCTGGAATGAATTCTAGAGCCTGAGATGGAAGCCGCAGGCGAGGCCGTGCTCCCTTCCTGGGTGTCGCGGTCTCATCTTCGGGCTCTTGGCATGAAGAGCTGGGAGAGCTGGATGTTCCCTGGCGGGCGGTGGGGGCTCCTGCAGGGGCTCTGCTGGAAGAGCCAAGGGCCAGCCTCCACCAAGAGCCGAGTCCAGACGAGGTCAGACCAGGCCAGGGAAGGAAGAGCCTTGTTCCTCTTCTTCACACGTCGGCACCTGCGAGCCCGGCCAGGGTAGGAATCAGGTGACCCGGAGGAGGTTAAACAGGGAAAAGAGGAGAAGACCAGTCGATTGTCTTGTTTTTACAAATCAGTTAAGGATCCAGTAATTCGGGTAAACAAAGACCTTAGTTCTACATATAATGTCTTGATTTCAATAACCTAATGCTTAATCATCGAGAGACTTTCGTCAGATGTCTTTCCAAGAGAAAAAGCCCGTGGAACTAAGCTTGGCTTCCTTGGGGACTCAGGTCTATCCATCAATCAGTGGTTTCCCCCAGAGCCTTAATGTAGGAAGAAAAATGGAAGCTGGGAGTAATGAGTGTCCAGTTGCAAGGGGCTTGGCCTGGACCGGTTCATTGAAACAGCACTGAAAATTAAAACACTAATTCCCTGATGCAATTATTATAGCCGTTTGTCATGTCTGACAGACACGGCACAAACGATGAAGGAACAAGCACCCCTTTTGTGGGATCACGTACACGTGGCAGTGGGGTGAATGGGCACTGGCACCACGGGCAGCCCTGGGGCTACTTAGTCTAAGAACGATGCTCAGACCCGTGGAACGAGGGCGTCCAAATCCTCAAAATGTCACAGAGGGAACCCACACTCGGCGGCCCCTCTTACTCGATTAAAGAAGGCATGCGTCGTTGACTGACAGCGGTAGTAACTATATGTATATTTGTGAGTGTGTGTTTTGTGCATAACTATTTAAGGAAACTGGAATTTTAAAGTTACTTTTATACAAACCAAGAATATATGCTGCAGATCTAAGATTTTGATCTTACATCTCTAGTCACTATGAATGTATTTTGTATGCTATCTTCATATAATAAAATCAACTTCCAAAAACATCTCTTTAGTTTCTCTTTTTCGTATAAATGATAAAAAGGGGTATGGGTTTCCCCAAGGATGAGGGGCAGGTGTTCTGGGAGCGCTCACACAATACCAATTACTAAACCACGGTGCGAGAAAGAGAAAATGAGTGCTGCTGAAGACGGGCGGCCCTCGGCCCACAGAGGAGCTGCTCTAAACAATGGAGACCCTGCAGACAGTGAATCAAGAGTCACTAGGCAGACGGCCCAGAACACTGACCACCAAAGTGAATGTCACAAGTGAAACGTACAGACTGAGTGTGGAGTGCTGGCTGCAGATAAAACTCCCCTCGATTAAAAGAGCCAGGCTTTCCCCAATATTACTTGTAGCTAATAATTACTGTAATTACAGAATGCGTGGATGTGTGTGTAGCGGAGGTCGTCTGCCGGCAACCACACAAAATAACTAGGCACAAGCCTGCGACACAAGAGCTTCCCTAAGAAAAGGACACTAGGAAAGTGGCCTTCAGTTTTGTTTTGTGGGTTACATCCTCGAGAGAAGCAGTTCAGACAGCCACTAGGAGGGTAAGTGCCAATTCACTGTCCTGTGACGTGGTCACACCACCGCCTCATGACATCACGAGCAAACTCGTTGGAGGCACATTTTCAGGGAAAACAAGCCTTTCTTTGCGACAAGGTAAGAAAAAGGAATACATGACTAATATCAATAAATTTGTGGTAAGCTGAAGAAAGCAAAAAGCAGTTTATCTTCTAGAATCCGAAATCCTTTAAAAAGATGGGTTTTTCTTAACACAAAAGTTACACAGGAGCCAGGTGAACTGAAGAACACTCAGGGAACTGCTGTCACACCATAGTTCAGAAATTTTCGGAGTTCCCACTGTGGCGCACTGGAAACGAATCCAACTACTATTCATGAGGCTGTGGGTTCGATCCCTGGCCTCGCTCAGTAGGTTAAGGACCCGGCGTTGCCGTGAGCTGTGGTGTAGGTTGCAGACGTGGCTCGGATCCCGCGTTGCTGTGGCTGTGGTGTAGGCCGGTGGCTACAGCTTCGATTTGACCCCTAGCCTGGGAACCTCCACATGCCGCGGGTGCAGTCCTAAAAAGCAAAAAAATGAAAGTAATAAAAACAGCTTATTTTTTTTCTCAGGATTCTAGAAATTTATAGTACACTTGGGAATTGATTTTTTTTCTTTCTTTCAGCACAAGGATGGTCCAGTAAGGGCTCCTCAGTGTTAAACCTATTTCCAGACTTCCGGGTTTCACAGGCCAGGAAATATTTCAAAAATATCCAGGATCCCAGTCTTCTGTGGCCGAATCGGAGCTGCGGCTTCTGGCCTGCATGGACCACAGCCACAGCAACTTGGGATCCAAGTCGTGTCTTCAACCTACACCACAGCTCACGGCAACGCCAGAGCCTTAACCCACTGAGCGAGGCCAGGGATCAAACCTGCATCCTCATGGTTCCTAGTCAGATTCTTTAACTGCTGAGCCACGATTGGAACTCCCAGCCTTTTTTTTTTTTTTTTTTGAACTAAAGACATTTAAGAGAAAAAAATGAAACAAGTAAACCATCAAATCAACCAGATGCCACTTCTATTTCTTGATCTGGGTGTGGTACACGAGTGTGTTCGTTGAGATCATTCATGAAGCTGTACACTTATTTGCAAACGTGTGTGTGCACGTGCGTGTGCACTATTTCATAAAAGATCATTAAAAGGAGAAAAAACCTGATGTGCTACAACTTTTCATAGAAGTAAAACCCATTTTAAAAAGAGTAAAGGCTTTGGCATTCCCTGGTGGCTCATCGGGTTGAGGATTTGAGGTTGTCACTGCTGTGACACAGGTTTGATCCCTGGCCCGGGAATTTCCACACACTGTGAGTGCCGCCCAAAAATAAAAAGTGCAAGGGCTTAGTCTGACTGAAACATAATCAGCTGAATTTATGTGCCGGCGACTACTCCAAGTGTTCCAGGGGAATAAACCACTTAATTTTCAAAGTAACCCGTCGTGATAGGTCCTGTTCTACCCTTCCTGTAGATGGAAGGACGGAATCAAGAACTGATGGAACCAAGAGAACTGCAAAATCCCACCAACACATCTGCTCAGCTATGAGCACTGGTATCCACACTCTCCACCCTCCCTCCCAGACGGGCTGACTCAAAACACACACTGGTGAACCCCACCCCTTCCTCTCACCTACCCAAGGGCACTGCCCACAATTCCCACCCCCCCTCCCCGACCTCTGTGCATTTTCTCCTCTTCCACTAGATCATCTGAACATGCTATTCTCTCTCCCATCTTGCAAAACAAAAGCCCTCCACCCCTTCTCTCCCTTCCAGCTACCACCCCACTTCTCTTCCTCTTCACAGCAAATTCCCTGAAAGCTGGTTACTGCGCCTTGCGTCTGCTTCCTCGATCCTCCCACAGCAGCTTAGCTTTCACTCCCACTCACTGAAAGCACTTAATGAGCTTATCCACGGCCACCATACTGCTAAATTCGATAGCCGCTTTCCAGTCTGTCTTTTCTTGTCTTATCGACACCTTGACCCTTATTCCGGGAAACATCATCTTTGATTCCAGGACAGCACAGATTTCTTTTCCTAGCTCACTGGCCATCTCTGCCTGTTACTGGTTTTCTCTTTTCTCTGAACGCTGGCCGGTGTTCTGGCCACCCCAGGGCTTTGCCCTAGGACCTCTCCTCCTCTCCGTCTATACTCACTCGCTTCAGTGTCTCAACCCATCTCATGGCTTGAAACGGCATCTCTAAGACAAGGACCTGCAAATTACACGTGTAGGCCAAATCTCTGCCCCAAATCTCACATGAGCGCTCAACTACCTCCTCTTGATGCTCTCTGTGGCAGACTCTACTTTCCCAAAAAGAGGGCAACGATGTCTCCCGTCGTCCCACATGACCTTTGGTCATGTGTCCTTGACACTTGCCCATCAAATCCCTCTCCGCAAGAATCAGAGCTGGTCTTGTGACTCACTTCTCAGTGGAATGTGGCAGAAGGGACACTGCATGATTCCAAGGCCAGGTCAAAAAGGTCACACAGCCACCACCATCCAAGCCTCTAGGTCAGTCTCCAACAGCTCCCAGCGGAGACCCAGTCACCAGACTTGGAGAGCCCAAGCCCCACGGAGGGACCGCAGGCAGGGGCTTCCACTGACAGTCCCCAGGTGTGAGATCCGATGATGCCAGCTCCCAGTCACCGTCATTTCCCCCGCTGAGGCCCAGCAACGGACAGAGCCATCCCGGCGGTGCCCGGTCCGAATTCCTGACCCAGAATCCCCAAGGGTAAAGTGATGGTTGTTCTATGCCATGAAGTCTTGGAGTCACTTATTACCAAACGATAAATAACCAGAACAAATGGGGCTAAACATCCCGCATTTAACAGCCCCCGGACCAGATTCCAAGTTTGTCTCCCCACACTTCCCTGTCCTCCCAGAGGCAACTCCCCACTCCCCCCAAAAAGCTCATTTTTCTTACAACAATCTTTCAGGTCAGTGGGAACCTCCATCCTTTCAGCAGTGGGCCAAAATCCTAAGTCAGTTTGACTCCTCTCTTCTTTCTCACTCTACGTCCAAGAGTCAGGACATCTGGTCCGCTCTGCTTCACCATCTATTCAGACTCCAGCCGCTCTCCACCGCCTCTGCGGCCATCAGCTCCGTCCACCTGCTCCAAAGCCCCGTCGTCCTTCACCTGCAATACCACGAGAGCTTCCCAGTTAGTAGCCCCAGTGACCCTTTTCAAATGTTGCGTCACGTTACCCTGCTCAAAACCCTCCTGCAGCTTCTCCCACGAGAGTAAAAGCCCCAGTGTTCCACCTGACACCACCCTTCCTTCCCCACTGCTCGCTTCCTGACCCTCTTCCCGCTCACTCTACTCTGGCCGAGCTGGCCTCCTCGCAGCGCCTCAGGGACTCCTGGCTTGTTCCCCGGCCCAGAATTCTGGTTGCTCAGGTATCTGCATGCCTGGCTCCTTCGCCTCAGATCTTCGCTCAAATGTCACCTTCCCAGTGAGACCCAACACCCAGATCATTCTGCTGGACATTCTACCACCACCACCACCACACGCCCCACCCCTGGAGGCGCAGGATCAAACACGGGGTGGCCAATTGCATTCATATCTCAGATAAACGCATGACCTTATATGTCCCATGCAATACCTAAGGCGCACAACGCTAAAAAAAATAAAAATTAAAAAAATAAAAATCCATTCATCTGAAATTGAAATTCAACTATAGCAATTGCAACTTGCTAAACCCAGAAACAAGATCTACCTGCACCTTTAACCTGCTTTCTTGCCGTCACCGCTTATGAGCTCCTAACTCCTTCTACAGATGGGATGAAAGTTCTCTAAGAGCAGAACTATTTGCCTCTTGTGGTCAGAGTTCTGTTGGTTCCAAGAGAACAATGCCCGGCATGAACAAAGACAGGCAGACCCCACAGATAATGTGTTTTCTACAAACTGCACGTTTCTGACAACACTGCATGAAGCAAGTCTATAGGCACCATTTTCTAACAGCAACTGCTCACTTCATGTCCGTGTGTCACACTTTGTTAATTCTCTCAGTATTTCAAACTTTTTCATTATTATTATATTTGTTTTGGTGATCAGGGATCTTTGATGTTGCTCCTGAGAAAGGATTACCTCCCGCCCAAGGCTCAGATGATGGTTAGCGATATTTTCGTTTTTATTTTTTTGTCACTTTAGGGCTGCACCCAACTGCCTATAGAGGTTCCCAGGCTAGGGTTTCTAATCCGAGCTACACCTGCAGGCCTACACCGCAGCAACAGCAACGTGGGTTCTGAGCTGCGTCTGTGACCTACACCACAGCTCGCAGCAACGCTGGATCCTTAACCCACTGAGTGAGGCCAGGGATCGAACCCACATCCTGACCTGGATGCTAGCTGGGTTCTTAACCCACTGAGCCACAACGGGAACTGTTACCCTTACCTTCTGAGTGATGTTTCCAGAGGACGTAGGGGAAATTCACTAAGTCTGACTCAAAGACTAGCTGGACGTCATCCCCCACCCATTCCCCTAAATAGGTCCTCTTTCCTAAATGACCCCTGATGCCATGTGTTAATTTAGAAGCGTGTGGGTATGGTATAGCTATTCATTTTGTAAATAACAAGTATTCATATCTACACTTTTAGTGCCTAGAACAGATCCAAGTTAAATACTTAACAAGTATTTGATGACTTGAATAAATCTGCCAAAGATGGAAAATTCCTCCAAAATACACATGAAATATTCAGCCTTTTAAATCCTGATCATAAGACAAACATCATCTTGTTAAATGAACTGGTCCAAAAAAAAAAGAGAAAGGACAATCTTCTCTCTGTAATTCTTTATTAAAAATACTGCTGTACACGGAGAGACCGGAAACAGGATTACAGATGAATAACCCGTACTGGGGTCATGACATTAGAACTCGGCATACTGGTGCTCTGCAGGGAAGCTGTGGACGCCCAAACCACGGAACCAAGGTCCAAAGCAAAACACAAAGGTACCCTCAAAAATATTTACAATGAAGTAAATATGCTAACAGAACTTAAAACAGGTAACAAAAGACTGAAATGAGCAACGTACATGATTTCAAGGGTTGTCCTTTCTGTGCTTTTATCTGTCATAACAGGAAGGTGTGGGAAGTTTACATCCTTAATTTGAGAACTCTCAGATATTAAAATCTTCCTACGAATTAAAAAAGACTTTTTAGACAACCTCTTAAATGGAATTTCACTATGGAAAGAGGGCTCCCCCAAAAAACACCTAAGCAGAACTAAGAGTTCTAGTGAAAACCAGTCCCAATAAAAACTAAATGAAAAATAAATATAAAACAAAGCTTAAAAAAGTATGTATTACCTGACACCAACTGTTTTCTGGCTGACAATATTTACTCATGAAAACATATCAGCTGTCTACCTTTTATGTTCAAACCAAGTCCTGAGGTTACTAGGGGCTGAAGCAAACTAGCATTTTTGACACAAACATTCTTGGGTTTGTGATCAGAACCTGCCTTGCAGAGGGAAGTTTGCTGGTCTAGACGGAAGGAGAAAATCAAGCCCTATTTTACCCCTGCCCTTCCTTAGCTTTCACAAAACATTGGTCCAAAAATTAAATTTTCAAAAAGTTCCCAGACCCCAAAACTAAAATAGATGATCCCCTTTCATTTTCAAAGAAAACAATAGTGGAAAAAATCTCCAGCCCGCTTATAAATTAAGCATTTCATATTTCTTCTAGAATACAAGTAGTTCTTTTTTGTACAAAAGAATTACAATATGATTTGTCAAAAAACATATAAAAAGACAGCTGCTCTTCCTCAAATACATGAGCTAATAATGATAAAAGACTTGGCAGGTCCATGTCTCCAAGTCCTTGCTCCTCCCACATAAAAAAGAACATTATGGTGGCGAATGTTAATTATCCTTCGCATATTGAACATCACATCTTCTTAAAATCCATCCTGATCAAGGCAATAACTGATTTTCTTTTCAACTCAACAGCTGATGCTACCCAACGTGGACTCAAAGACACTTGTTAAAGCGCACAAAGCGGGCCTCTCTTGTCAAAGCTCTTGGGTGAAGAGGTGCTTTTTCTTTTCGCAAATCTCAAGGCAGAGAAAATCATTTTAAAGCTTAAAAAACGTGGACAGAGAAATATTAAAAACTTCTCTGAAAACTACAAATCTGTACAGTTATTAAAATTGAAGACTGTAACGTCAGCTGCAAGTGCTTCAAAGTCCCTCCTGCCCTTCCGAGTCCCCACGTGTCCTCCGGAGGCGCAGGCTGAGCACCCAGTGCTAGTAAGACATTCAGTGCTGGGAAGGACAGAGTCTTCGTTGCTGTTTGTTATGAAAGACAATTCCTATGTATTTGGCAGTCTTCAGTATCAAAGTATAGGTATTTCATTAACTAGAAATTCCATGAATACCCAAGTTTGGCGACAACCACATGTCCAAATATTACGAAAGTTAAGAGGAGGAAAACTCCAAACTCTTGAGATTGACTTACTCAGGGATACCCCACATAGTGAAGTTATTATCAAAAGTACTGTTACTTTGGGCTAAGCAGAGGCTGCAAAGGCACAGCAGATTGTTACCCCTCAGACTCAGGCCGGACGACTTCAGGAAGCCCTCGATGCCAGGCCGCGGCTGTGTTCATCTTCTGAGCGGCGTCTCTGTATCTGTATCCAGTGTAAAGTACCATAATAAAGCTGTGGTTCAAAGAACGGAACTTTATACAAAAAAGGCAAACTGGAAACAACCTAAAGCAACATGTGCCTGAACTTCAGGCCTTTAACACAATTGCTTAATTTTTTTCTATTAAAAAAATGGCATAAAGGTAAGTACATTTGATTAGCAGGGAAACACCTCTTTTTTAAAAAGACTCTGGTTGAACTTGGAGGAAAGAGCTCCACGGGCTCCTTCAGTTGTTGTTTATCCAACCCTCACTCAGAGAAGATTTAAATCGACTGGGGGGGGATTCATATCCAACAACGCACTGGTAGTTCTCTGTGTGTTCTTAAAAACAAAAGGGAAACACCAAAAACCCATCTGCCCTTGAACTAACAGTGGGGGGCATACGGAGCTCACACAACACTCTGACAAGAATTAAGCACTAGACTGTACTTCCATGAAATCATCCACCCATCCATTATGGCGCCCAGGGCGACCATCCCCCGAAGAGCACAGTCTGCCGTCCTGAGTGACAAAAATGCTGCCCAGCATTGTTTCCCCAAAATGTCTTTGCAAATAGTTTCCCTTAATAAGTATACAATGTGGCAGAAGTTCAAAGATCAGAAAAAAGTCTTTAAAAAAATTAAAATTAGTGCATATACAAGTGGAAAAAACAAAAGCTGGAACATTGTTCCCCTAAAGGGGCTCCTTAATCTAAAAGGTCTTCACAGACGTGGCCCCACCAGCAGCCACAGCGCCAGGGCAAGTGAAACATTCTTCCTTTCAAGTAACAGTGCACCTGACCCAAGTGCAAGCAGCTCTGCTCATCTTCTGCTTGTTTCCCCAACGTGAAATGAGATGATGAGTACAGTTCAGCTGTAGTGCAATTTGCTATTGGTTAAGCTCCTCAGCCATATCCTGCCTGTTTTGTTTTGTTTTTTTTTTTTCAGCAAATACTACAACTGACCATTTGCAGCTGCAATCAGTTCTTGAAAAGTATTTTCAAAGCATCGCTTTAAGTCACTGTAGGTCACAACAAGTACACTCTTCTCATCTCTGGAAATGAGGCTTATTTTTTCTGGCACGCCAGCATCTAACTGAAACAGAATGAGACACAAAACGAAGTTCATACCAGGCAGAAGAGCATCTCCACCTATTTGAGGGCGACGTTCACAAAAGTGATACTTGCAATCCTTCTACAATTTCTGTCCCATCCCCTTCCAGACACACATACATGCTTTACACCACTCAACAGTACGCACACACCTTCCAACTCAGTTGTTTAAAAGCAAACAAAAAAACCTTTGCTCTATGTTGCCATCCACCTTTCATGCTTAACACTTCTTTGTGTTCTAGTCCATGCAGCTAGATTGCCACAGGTCGCAGCTGTGGCAATCCCAGATCCTTTAACCCACTGCACTGGGCCAGGAATCACACCCACATCTCTGCAGCAACCTGAGCCACTGCAATCATACCCTTAACCCACTGGGCCACAATGGGAACTCCTTCTGTTAGTTTTAATGTGCATTTCCTTCCTTTTTCATTAATTCATTAAAATATGTTTAAAACTAATTCTGAAGGCACAACCTTTCAAATAATTTTACCATCTAATTTCTATCATCACTGCCACCAAAACAATCTATGTAAAAATTTAATTTTTATATCATCAGTAAAGCCATTCATTCCTTTTAATTACAATCTTTCCAAACTCAAGAATTTGTCAATTTTCCAGATTTGGGATAATTTTTTTTTTTTTTGCCTTTTGTCATTTTATGGCTGCACCCGCGGCATATGGAGGTTCCCAGGCTAGGGGTCTAATCGGAGCTGTGGCCACTGGCCTACACCGCAGCCACAGCAATGCAGGATCCGAGCCGCGTCTGCAACCTACACCACAGCTCACGGCAACGCCGGATCGTTAACCCACTGAGCAAGGGCAGGGATCGAACCCGCAACCTCATGGTTCTTAGTCGGATTCTTTAACCACTGCGCCACGACGGGAACTCCAAGATTTGGGATAAATTTTATTTACTCCTATTTATTTTATGAAACGAAATAGAATTTTCTTCAAATTTTCAATTATCCTAAAAACCTTCTTTAAATAATCACTGATTTATTAATGATTCATTAAACAATATTCATTTAAGATGCCTATCCCTGGCTTATTGCACAGGATCTACTCGTCAGCGTTACACTAGTTCTACATCTTTAATTACTGGTGCTGACACTATGGACACTGTTTCTAAAATCCAGTGTATTATTCTTCAGCTGTTGCTCTAACAAAGAAAAACGTTTTCCCCTTAACGGAAAAGGGCAAATGCATATACATTATGAATCACAGTGGACCAGCTCTATGGTACACCCAGTCTCATTCTGCCCTAATGCAGCTTACTGACAATACTCTCCCAAGAGTTTTAAGGAAATTCAAACACAGCACAGTTTTATTTGAAAAGAAACTACCACAGCGTCCTACCTGAAGGGCTGGCACATTAGGCCAACACCTCAAAAGCACGAGCTGTCCCAGGTACTCTCTCCTCTAGTACCTGGAACTGAGGGACAGTTCAGACCAGGGGACATTAAATGCTTTCTGTAAGGGCGGATGGCAAGGCCAGGACGGACGTCTGGAACCCCATGCAGTCTCTGTAACTTCAGGTAATCCGAAAGGCAAGTGCACTCCTCCCTTCCACTCTGAACTGCACCTCGCCTAGCCCTTCCCAACACACGAAGCTCACCTCTCAAAGAAATTTACTTTATGCCTCTACCTACTGAATTCACCTAATGGCCTAACTCCCCATTTATCACTGCTGGGCCTACTGAAGTCAGCCAGCAGCACGTGTTTTCACAATGGTGACCCTGGCTTAGTCCACCCACAGCTACCAGTACTCGAACTGATGACGAGAAGGACATTCAACATGAATCACAATGACTTGGAAGAAAGGAATTCAACTTTTCAAAAATATTTAAACACAAAATTATTTTTTGTCTTTCTCGCTCGTTGCTTTATTTGCTCTGACAAACTGCATTTGGTAAATACAATAATACAGCTGGGCGGCAGGGAGCAGGCAGTCATTCTGAAACATTGTATCACAACAAAAAGACCCACAATGAAAAATTCTGAAATTATTCACATAGGTGTTAAAAATCCTTCCATCTAAGAAACTGTTGTTAATAAGGTACACCTAATGATTATTAATAATGTCACTTAGTATCTGTAGAAATTACAGCTCTATAAATTGTAGACAACAGCATTTTGATCTTAAGAATCCAGGTACAAATTACCTTGTTAAGACAAGAAATGATATGACTGAGGTCAATCCAAGGAGCACCCGCTTCTGTCACCTGATGAAAAAGATGATCCCTAAAGAGTTTCAACAGATAACGGTCTCCAGTCTCTGACCACGTGGGATCCTTCTGAAACCTGGGGGAAGGCAATGTGTCACCTCAGTAACGCGTGCTGTACACCACCTGGCTACATGTTTCTACTTTGGACGTGGAACTAGCTTAGCAGTCACCCCCTTACACACTCCTGCTTTATACTCACTTCCCGATTGGGGTCCCTGCTATTACGGAAAATGGGGAAGAAAGTAAATGTCTTTAGATTATCTTTAGAAACAGGATCAAAGAGACTCTCCTTATTCTCCTACCCTTAGGGTGTGGGGTGGGGAGAGACAGATTTGTGTTCACTTCACTGGGGGGCATGAAATACACGTTTTGGAAACAAAAAGGGGGTAGATTCTGGTTTCCTACCATCCCGTGATGATGTCAAAGTGAGCTGCAAAGTCTGCTCTTCCGTGAGCTATGGAATGTTCGCGCTAGTGGGGAAAACAGACATCCGAATAACTGCAGAAAGGTGTAGCCGCGTACTTAGAGAACACTATTAATTAAGAACAGGGGACAGAGCACAGAAGAGAAGCCTGAATTCATCTGGGAAGCCAGGAAGGCTTTGCCAGGGAGGGTGGACGCTCTGCCCCGAGGAGAGCCCCTTAGCCAGGGGCACCCGTATCCACAAGGACACAGCCAGGAGCACCTCAGGAACCTGCGGGAGGGAGGTCCGCGTGGTGGGCTGGGGTCGGGGGAAGAAAGAGGAGCGAGTGAGCACCAGCAGGGGTGGTGAGCGAGGCTGGGGAGGCACAAGAGGAAACAGGGCAAAGAGAGGTGAAGCAAGCGTAAAAGGTGGCAGGCCGACCAGGCGGCCGTGGATCGTGTTTAAAACATGGGGTCTGTGTTCTAAGAACAGAGGTGGGAGGCACCACCATCCTGTAAAGGTCACTCCAGGCCTGTCCACTTAAAATGCTGATTTAACACACCCGCTTACTGCCGCTCCTTTTCAAAACCCCACCAAACTGACAATAAATTTGTCTAAGAAAGGGTATAAACACACAACAGGAGGACAAAGGGATCGCAAACAGTGGGAGACAAATAGCCACAGAAACCTGGAAGGTGGAAGGCAGATGGGTAAGGGGTACGACTTAGCAGACCCGAAGAAACTGAATTCTAATGCTGCAGAGGGTGTGTCAAGGAGAAGCTACAGGGTGCGAGCCACCAGTGAGGCCCAGGCACCTAGGCCGTCAGATACCACTAAAGGGCAGGCGTGGAAACAGAACTGAGAGGCTCTGTAAACAGCTAACAGACAAGCCCGCTCTCATTCCCAGCCCCACTGCCACCTGGCAGAAATCTGCCAGAAAGGGTGACGGGAATCTCAGCAGACGAGGTGGACAGAGAAGAGAAACTTCAGGTAGAGCGCCAGACAGGAGCCAGGCGATAGATGAGATTCTTCAACCACCACTTCCCCACTGCCTGGCTCCCCAGAGCCTGGCTATGGGTTCACACCGCGAACACAAGGCGAGGAGTCTTTCCTGGAGAAGCTGACCTAGCCAGGGCAATAGTGACCTTTGGGAGTCTACCAACAACAAACAACAATCATACGTAACAATGTCACGCTTTATTACACATTCTATGTTCTCTGTCCTCACAAGGAGCTGCCCACTAACTTTTTTTTTTTTTTTTTTTTTGGTTTCTTTAGGGTTGCACTTGCGGAATATGGAAGGTCCCAGGCTAGGGGTTGAATGGGAGCTGCACTATAGCCACATATGCCACAGTCACAGCCTCCCCAGATCTGCTGTGACCTACACCACAGCTCATGGCAACACCAGATCCTTAACCCACTGAGCGAGGCCAGGGATCGAACACGCATCCACATGGATACTAGTCGGGTTCATTTCTGCTGAGCCACAATAGGAACTCTAGGACTTCATTTTTAACATGAATGGACAGCCAAGGATCCAAACTCCTTTGGAGAGTAAAACAAAACAAAGCAAATTCTTACTTCCTATAAGTCATTTCAGAGAACAAAATAAAACCTAAAATAAAATAAAATAAAATAACCCACTAAATAAAAATCTGTAACTGACAGCCTCAGAGAAAGAGGAATTAGATGCTATAAGACAGAAACATTTAGAAAGCAGAAAAGTTCTTAAAGTTTTAAAATATGATTAATAGCAGAAATTTAAAAATTCAGAGGATTAGGAAAAAAACTCTTTAATTTTAGACAAAAGAAGTTAAGATTATTGCCTAGAAACTAGAGGGAAAAAATGCAATAGGGAAAATAGAAGAGAATGCAAAGGTCAAACATCCAGGCAATGGGAACTCCAGAAAGAGAAAAGTTTTCAAAGAAGAAATAAGACAACTTCCCACAACCGAAGGACTAAGTTCCCAAGATTAAAAGACCCACCTGTTGATTCATCAGAATGAATCAAAAACCCACATGAAGGCATGGTGTTGTGAATTTCTGCACATCAGTGATTTAAAAAAAAAAAAATCTCTAAAAGCACAGAGTGGAGAAAGATTTGGAAAGAAAATGGCTTTGAGTCTGTAATAGTTTCTGAAAATAGCTTCAAATTCTAAAAAAAAAAAACTATCATTACTATTACTTAACCATGTAGTAGAGGTACCAACACAATCACCCAAGAGAACTCAAAAGTACAGAAACCGGAGGGAGGAAATATAACAGTCATTACTGTGAGACATTGCGATATGCCTGGGAAACCCAAAAGAATCTACTGAAAAACTATGCAAACAATAATTAAGCTATGCAAGTTCTAGAAATCAGTAATTTTCACATACACTAAAGCAAGCAGTGTAAGAAGAAAGAAATGGAGAATTCTCATTTACAACAGCAATAAGAAAAAAATACTTAAGAATAAACTAAGTGTGCTATAATTATATAAAGAACGACTTAAACGCTGAAGAATACTACAACAGACACTAGCAAAAATGGTGACACGTATTGTCCTGGTTAATACAATTCCACACTTGAAAACACAAGTGCTCCTTAAGTTTAGTAATAAACTTAATAAAAATACCATGAGGTTTATGGAATTTTTTGAAGTTAACAAGTTGATTCTAGAATTTATACAGAAAATTAAAGTTTTAGGAACACAACAAAAACAATGAAATGGAGAAAGGAGCTAATACTATCAGACTTGACAATGTCAATCATTAAGACAGTGCGAGTGAGATTCGGCCTTAACAAGCCAGTGGGGAAAGTCAGATTATTCAATGCACGGCTTTGGACCACGGGGGGTCAGCCAGGGAGGGCACGGAGGTAGATTCATACCTTTCATCCTCTATAAAATCCAAATATATATAAAAAAACGCAGTGTGAACAAATTTGAAACCGTAAGTATTCCAGAATAAACTAAGACTATTTCTCCAGAACCTTGGAGTAGAAAAGCCTTTCTTTCTTATTATGATTTAAAAAGCACAAAAGAAGTTTGGTCAATTAGACTGTATATAAAAATGTCTGCATGGGGAAAAGCTAAACAGAGTCAAAAGAAAAATGACAAACTATAAAGAAAATCATCACCAAGGGTAAATCTCTCTAGCTCCTGTACATCAAAAAGACAGACAACCCAGCTGAAAATAAAAATGGGCAAAGGATCTGGACAGACATAAAGGAAATAGAAATGAAACAAAAACATAAAAAAAAAGATGTGCAACATGCTCATGAAGAGTAAATACAAAATAAAACTGTACTGAGATTCCATTTTTCACCTATAGGCTGACAAAAATCCAAAAGGGTAAAAAAAGTATTGTTGGTGAAGGACTCCCGTGCACTGTACAGAGGTAAACCCTCACAGCGATCAAACTACAGGCACAACCCAGCGATCAAAGTCTGGCCTAAACTTATGCACACGCAGAGTTAGGTGCACGTCAGCCTCTAAAGAACCGCTTACACTAGCACAAGGCAGACAACAACTCAGATGCCCATCACAGAGGAAATGGAGAAGTAGCTTAGAGCGTGTCTACAGGACCGACTACTCTGACGAATTCACGGCCGTAAATCACGGGGAAGCACGGCCAAGTGGAAAGAGCCCGGACTCTGGAACCATACTGTCGGGATTCGAATCCTGACTCTGACTCCCATGTGACTTTGACAAGGTTTTTAGACTCTGTGTCTCAATTTCTCTGTTGAAAGTGAACACTAACAGTGCCCACACCATAGGGCTGTTATGAGGACAAAGTTAGCTCATATCTGCCAACTACTGAGAACAGTGTAACACACCTAAACAGAAAGATTTCCAAAACACACTGTTATGAATTAAGAGTAATATATAGCATATTACACATGGTTTACCACTGTACATATTAAAAGGTGGGGGGGCAGGAATATATAGTTGGAACTTGGGAAATATGGACAAGAGAATAAAAAATGAAACACTGGTGGGAGGAGCTAGGGAGACCGCAGATAACAGGCATCAAAGATTTTCTATTTTTCACTGCAAACCCTTTTTTACCTTTTAAGAAATTGGTTTGTATGATATCACTTAATATGTGGGATCTAAAAAAAGGATACAAATGAACTATTTGCAGAACAGAAACAGACTCACAGACTCTGAAAACCAACTTATGGTCACCAAAGGGGACAGGCTGGCGGCGGGGGGGAAGATGGCTGGACTGGGGGTTTGGGACGAGCGTATGCACACTGAGGCATATGGAATAACTGGCCAACAGGGACCTGCTGTATAATAGGGAACTCTACCCAATATTCTGTGATTATCTATGTGGGAAGAGTTTGAAAAAGAATGGATGTGTGTGTATGTATAACTGAATCTCTTTGTTGTACAGCAGAAATGACCACAACCTTGTAAATCAACTTCGATAAAACACTGAAAAATCTATTCAAAAGATTTAATAAAAAGAATTTTCTGAGGAACGTCTAAAATTATATGCCCAATTATACTATCAGTAAGTATGAAAGAAGAATAATAAAGACATCTCCAGAAATTCAAAGACTCCAAAAGCTCACCTTTCTCAGGAAGCTACAGGAAGGATGTGCGCTATTAAATCGAAAGACTAAACCAAGAAAAAGCAGGAAAGGGGGCACGCAGCACAGAGCGAGGGACCAGGGGAACTCCCAGGGCCAGAGCAGGGGAGCTCCAGCTCCAGAGAGCCAGTGGGGACGCGCTGAAGGCGCAAAAAAGCCGCCATGGAGGAAGAGAAGGACAGAGGCTCTGGGGTCATTTCTCTTAGGGAGAGGACAAAAAGGAACTGACAGGTTTCCTCTTTTTGACCATATAGAAAGGAGCATTATAACTCTGGCAGAGAGTTTGGAATGAACTGGGGGTAAATATTTTTCCACTTGCTTAGTTTAAGACAATTATTAACACTGGGAAAAAAAAAAAAACCAAAAAGCAAAAGAAAGGATGCAGAATCACGGTTAACTGTGTGGTACAGCTACGAACGTTATTTAGCTTGTTTTAATAATGCCGACACTGAATAGAGATTCATCTCAAACTCCCCTGGCTAAGCACACAACGTGTAGGGTGATTAGGGGACGAATGTGAGAGACAGAGGCTTATCTTTCACTGGACAAAGTCATTAGCTGAGTTAAACATGGACGTAAAATCAAGGAGCAGCACTCTAAACATCTACTTTTAAGAAATGCCTGAAGAAACAGCTAAAAGTCTTTTTAAAATGGTTTGACACGGTCGCGCTCTCTTCATGTAGAACAATCATTAGGGAAAATGCTGAGTTTAACTTGCAAGAAAAGTGAGTGATCCTAAATTCCGTGGTCAAGAAAGTCCCTCAAACACTGATTATCAGTCTCGTATCGCCATCAACAGAGCTAAGAGTCCTCAACTGTAACTCAGACAACGATCACAACAGCTACACTGCTGTTTCTTCTGTCTCTGACATCAGTCTTGCTTCTGTCTTGAATATATGATTAATTTTAACTTACAAACAAGGCAGAACTACACAACAAATAATAAGATGGCAATGTCTTTCCAAGGTCACTGATATCACAGATATAAAAGTGCACTTTAATAAAAAATAAAAGGCATGCAAGAGTTAGAATATTTCTGAAGTATCTATTCTGAGCAAGGTAAAACTGAATTTTCAGGCCTCAAATGGGAGGCAGAGGAGAGGCAGGACTGATGGTCAAGAAATGTTCCCTGACAGGCAAACCACAACAGGATTTCTAGCACAGTATATTTTCTGTACAGGTATATGTGTAATATCCCTAAGGAAAACCACACCTAGCTTGTGGTTAAAAAACAACATCCTAAGTAGCTTAGGGGCATTTCACATGAGAATTTCCCTCTTTTTCCAAATAAAACCAGTAAGAATAAAGTATACTCATTCTTTTTATGCAAAACAGTGCCCTTGATCGAAAACATCTTGTAAAATACTGTAAATCCTTACTCCGGCCTCTCATTGATTGTTCCCAATTTTGCTAGAAGCCTAAACAGTCTTCCATTTTGAACCTCCTATAAAACATTTTAAAAAGAGAGAGAATATTAATGTTCCAGCTAACTGATATAAAAAGCAAAAGTTTACAAAACTGGTATCCTTTACCAATATTCCCTTTAAACAACAAATCCTAACATCCCCACCTCCTGGTTATACTTTTGAATACAACATGGCCACTTCATTCAATAATACTCAAGAAAATGATGCAGCTATCCATTTTTAAGAATTGTTAAAAGTAATTCACTTTAAAAAAAAATCAAGATTGTGACTCATGACTGTGGCAAAGCCATGAACAAAAAGAACACCACAAATGCCTAGCAGACCTAAGAAATCAAGATTCTGAACATTAAGTATGGGCAAAAATATCTGCAGTCTTCACCAACTGTGTACTACAGTCCGCAGTTATTACTCGGTCTTACACCTACTGATGCAGAGAGATGCAGGGGCGTACACACTCCTTTAACTACACACTTTACCTTCGCAAGGTCTTCCTCTATGACATCATTTCTCATTTGAGCAGCATCCAATTGAGTATAAAATCGAGCACCAATCATGGGCATGATGTCATTTACACTTCGCATCCTGTTTTGGTCAGTCAACAAATATCTAACCAAAATAAAGAAGGATCACTTGAATGCCAAACATGCAGTTTACAAAACAACACAACCCACAAGCACACAGGCGTGGCTGCTGCCAAATGTTAGTGTGCACAATTTCGAAAAATCTTTTTCATGCAAGTCAGGTTCATTTTTAAAAGCTTAATAATTACATTTCTTTTCTCTGGAAAACTTTAAGAGCCTATGGGGAAAACCGTAAAAATGTCCCTTTCTCTACCTTTTTTACTACTATGAAAACGAGAAAGGAAAGCTGGGTAGAGTTACACTTACCATATTTCCATTCTCAAACCCTTCTTCGCAATAGTGGGAGATGAAAGGATCGTTACAAACTTTTTTGGAGGGGTGAAGTGGTGGTTGTAGGTGGGGAAATTTTCCACTGCTCTTCAAAAGTAGTTTCTGAAACTAAAACTAGGTCTTCCATTTTGATAAGTCAAACAGTCTTAGCTTTTTAGGAAACTTGTCTCCTGCTCTGCGACTTCATTTACCAGCTGTCACGGAATATTTATTTCTGAGAAATCTTCCTGTACTAACACACATCAGAAAAGACTGATTCAATCTCTTCTATCGTTATAACTCAGGCAGAAAAATATTACATGTTTCAAAGGGCTACCTGTCAGAACACAATGATTATCAACCTTCTATTACTGTTTACTCTGAGAGGTAAGCCACGTCCTGACCATTCTCGCTAAAGCAGCCTCCTGCTCATGATTTCACTCTCTGCTTACAATTCTATCTTATTTTCTTCGTAGGACTTATCGTTATCTGCAAACATCACTAGTTTTTATGTTTACTAACTCCTCCCCACTAGGGTGGAAGCTCCAGAAGATGGGGAATTCTGTTCACCTTATTCGAAGGACCTTCAACATCTGGCATAGGGTAGGCATCGTTTCCTGAATAAATGAATGATCATAAACTCGTGTGGATAATCCACGTCTTAGCTATTCATCTGTAATTACTGACGTATTTATATCTAACTACTCACAGAGTTATTACAAGCTATGTGACTTTGGCAAGCTCCTTTACCTCTCCCAAGCCTCAGTTTTGTCATCTCTAAAATGGAGTTAACAATGGTACCTAATTTATGGGGTTATTGGGAGAATTAGGTGAATTAATTTATATCAATTAGTTCAAAAGTACCTGATACGTAGTGTATTGCTCTGTAAATTTTAGTTATTGGTTAGTATGAAAGTGTAACTTTTTGTCTATTCATTTTTTTATTTAGGAAATTTTCAAACATTTATAGAAGGACAGAGAATTGTATGATGAATCCTCATGTACCCATTTCCCAGTTTCAATAATTACTAATGTATGGCCAACCTATTGCATTTACACCCTTTACTCCTTTTTAAAAAAGCAAAATTATAACTTGCGATTATTTAAAACCACCTAGGTGTTGCAAGCTATGGCTAGAAATCACTGTGGTGATAATATACAAAACAAATATTTTTATTTACAAGAGAAATGATCGCATTTGATTATGAAAAGGAACCAGGTAACCACTGGCTTCCAGTGCTCTGTCACAAGCAGGACACTTAGGGCGGTGTAACAAAGCACAGGTGGGCAGCCCCAGCCTCCATCCCTCAATTCCATACCACAGGGCTAGTCCACAAAGAAACTGGATCATCCAGGGTTACACAGAAAGATCAGAAGCAACAGCTGGAAGCTAAAAGAGACTGAAAAGGATCAATAAGCTCTAATTGCTTCTAGAACATAAGGAAAAAAATTTCAAAAGAGACTTCTTAGCACCTGTTCTCTTGAATAATTTAACGTAACGGTTATTGCTGTCCATCCTCTGGAACCCCCCCCCCCCCAATGACAGATGTAACGTGGACAGGGAGGAGTCCCACTGTGGGGACAGCAGTCAAAAGCATTTCAAACCCAAGCTCCCCTGAGTATGAAGACACTGGAGGCGAGGCACAGGGGCCCTTACCCATGTGCCTTCTGGCACAAGTGGGCCACAGAGCAGGCAACTGGGCTACACCTGAGTTCTTTATGACAGCGTTTGCAGCTTCACAATGCTCTCTAGAGCAGCTCTGTCTAATGGAAATTTCTGAGATGAGGCAACTGTTTCACGTCCACACTGTCTGAAATATCAGCCAGGTGCTCCATGCAGCTTCTGTGCTCTTGAAATGTGGCTGGTGCAACTGATTTTTAAATTTTATTTAATTTTAATTCATTTAAACTTAAAAGGTGATATGCAGCTAGTAGATCCCAATGCAACTTTAGAGGGTCCACCCTGTGGCCAAATGTTTAAAACATCAATAACCAATTTTAAACACCCTGGTTTACAAATATACTCCAAGAAATTATATACTTAGCAATAAAAATCAAGAAATTAAAGGCTTTTCAGTTATGTTTTGCCTGATTTTAAATGGTGGAAACTAAAACAAATAGAATCACTGTTAAAAGGCCCTCAGGAAAAATCTGTCTTATCTCATGTGATCATTATATTCAAACTTACAAAATCAGATTCTTCAGGTCAGAGGAGTAGTTGATTGTCACCAGTTCCATGGCTTTCTGTAAATTTTCTCGCTGAATTCCTGCCAAAGAGTTGCAAGCCAAAGCCAACACAACTTTTCCTAATGATATCAGATCTGCTTGCTGACATGAAAGAATAAATACGACTTTTAATTTTTCTTTTATAGGTACACATTTAATACACTGCCTGCATGGAAAAAGCATCTTTACAAAGAAGCTGAAGAACTCCGTATAAGGTTCCCAAATACTGGTGCACATCAGAATCTCTTGGGAGCTTATTCAGAAGACCACGTCTGAGCCTTTCCATCTCAGATTCTCGAATCCTGGAGGTCTGGGACCAGGCCTAACATTTTTAAAGCAGCCAGGTGATCCTGATGGAGGGGGCTCTGGGGTAATACTTTCCGAAGCATTACTCAAAGCAATTTACATGCCAATTACCGAATTGCTGCCTTATATGTATTTTTAATTTTTATATTTAAATAGAACTGATATTCTTACTATAGGAAGCTTGAGGCTGGTTACTACATAGTTGCTTTATAGTGATCAGTATAATTCACAGTAGACAATTATTTTCCATGATGCACAAAATACAGTGGGAGTTTGAAGAATTATTTGGAGCAAAGTCATTCCCTTATTCCAAACACAACATCGGCATTACCTGATTTCAGAGTACATTCCCTAGGACACGGAAAATGCTGCAAACCTCCACGACATTCCATCTCCCGCTGCTTCCAGATAAGACAGTTTTACTCACATTATAAAAGATCTGAGCTCTGTAACCATCTGGTTTCCTACTCTTTGTTTGTCTATTTGTTTAAAAGCTTACACCCTGAGGCATTCCTTCTAAAAGCATTTTCCAAAGCCAGCTGCCGGAATTGAGGTAAGGTCTCCATCACCTGTACTATCACCCCAGGAAACAGAATGGTCACACCAAGCCGCCCGGCCTGGCAGGTAACTACTAATGACCACATGCCCAAGGGAGTGGAGTAGTGCAGAACTCAGGGGAAGCATCTGCCGTCATATCTACGGAAAACTTAGAGAAACCTTCAGAATGTGATCTCATCTGTATTATTGGATGCGTGTTTATTTACAGAATATTACAGGAGTTTTCAAACCTAGCTATACATGAATTCACTTGAGAAGTTCAAGAAACAAACACAAAAATCACCCAGTGGCCATCCCTTCACTCCAATTCTGGGGAAAGATCTACTTAGTGGTATCTGTCAACTTCTTAAGAGTTTCAGATGTGCAGCCAGGCTTGAGAGCCACTAGTTTTGTGGTATGTTTATAGATGGTGTCCTTGCAAAATCAGGTTAAGTATTTCAAGACAATCCCTCATGAAACTTTAGGGGTTTGTAGGCATAAAGCTATCCTTAATGACATTCTACTCAAACAGTGAAGAATAAAAAGAAGTCAAACTCCATTACTAAAATAGCATTAAAAAGCTCAAATTTAAAAATTTATCCAAAACACTTGTGAATCTGACACTTTGAAACCGAGGTTCTAAAATCAGTGGAAAAACTGATTAGGCAAACAAACTACTTTGAATCTCTCAGGACAAAAGCATTCATGTCAGAGGGGCTTTAAGACCCTCCCTGTGGTGCAGGGATGCAGCGCTGGCAGGAGGGAAGGAGCAGAGTGACAGTCGCCATGGCCTCTGTCCCCGGACAGACGGCACTGCCACAGGGGAGCTTCCGGACTCCTCTCAGTCACTCTCGGGATCAGTAAAACAGTCAAAGTTGTATGAATGAGATCATCAAAAGCTGATCAGGAGAAATCAGTATGTGTAAACGCTAACTGCAAATTTCTACAGGTGCTTCAGCAAAGCAAATTTAAACTTGCTCTTATTTTATTAAGGATTTCAGCAGTTTGTAGCAAAACACAGCCTCTCAACCCTTAAAGCAGTCTAATTTTCCATTTAACTCCACCCTGCATTGATGTTGTAACTAAACCTCCTACTTAGAACATTCCATTATTCTCTATTACGAGATAAGAAAACAAAAGTGCGAGACAGCTAAAAGACTGCGTGGGTTTAAAAATAAGGCCATCCAATTGTGAGTACATCCACCACCTTCCTAAAGCTGACTCAAGGTGGGAACACCCACGTTAGAAATAAGTTACACATGTCACATAATCCAATTAAATTAGAACTGATTTTTTTAATAAAAGAGTAATGAAGTCCTGCTTTATTAAGAGAGTTTAACACCATAAAAACTCAGTAGCTCTCCTTTCCTTATTTCCCAGCTAAATAATTTTCCATTTGTCATTTTGCTTCTTACCTCCATCTGGCTTTTCCCCCCATTTGTTGAATTCTGGAGGTTTTCCCCCCAACTCATTTTCAGTTTCTTCCTGATTCTTGACTTCTTGATTTTTCTCTGATTCTATCTATGGCTCTACTTATGTCCATTTTACTGAAAGTCAGTCTCTATTCACGTGTCTGAAACAGACTATGAAAAATAGACTACAAGAAACAATGCACTCCTTTCTCATGTACCCTCTTCTCTGTAAATGCACAATCCCCCGTTCGGGACTAACTTTAATTCTCTCCCTTACCTTACTATAAGCTACATGAAAAATCTTCTACACATAGATACCCACTCCAAAAAAAAAAAAAAAAAGAAAGAAAGAAAGAAAAGAAAACAACTTTTACTGCTGAAAAATAAAGAAGGGGGGTGATACTCAATGGAAAGTAGGCCCAGTTTACGAATGAAGGCCATGCCTAACTTACCAATCAGTGGCCCCAAATACTTAAAAGTGCTTTGTTTGGAATTCTGGGGTTGCTTTTTCTTATGAAGAATTGTTTTTCAAGGTAATTAATCATACAACCCACACGTAACTCAAATAATGTACATTTGCAAAGAAGAAATGGGAAACAATACTGTTGTGATAGTCACAGAAAAATAAAATCAAACTAGTGTTATCTTATACTGCTAATTAAAAAACAAAAAAGGGAATTCATTTAGAATAGAAAAGAATGAGGAGATACCGGGAGGCTGTGTGTAAAAACCAAAACTAGTGTTTCATTTTTAATGCGGACATGGGGTTTGCAAATACTTGCAGTAAAGGCTGATGGCACTGGTTCTAAATAATGTCTAATTTCTCTTCAAAGTTTATAATATTCTTTTCCTGGACATATAAAGATCACTAGGATTTTAACAATCAATTATCAGTCTCTTCCAGGAGCACAAAGATAATGAAGAAAACATTTTCAGAGCCAATCAGTTAGGCACTAAGTGTAAGACAGAAGATAGGCAGGAAAGGGGCTAAGAAACAACCCCTCTGGATAAGAAAGAGGGACAAACTGTCTTCTGCAGAAGAAAGAGGCTGGGGGTGGGGTGGGGCAGTCAGTCCTCCACGTGGCGCCCACTAGATGGCGCCACCAGCAAGGACAGCTTGGCCTCTGCTGGGGGAGATGGGCAGCGGCAGACAGGAAGGAGGCTGTCAGGGAAAAGGCTGCTTGTACAAGTGAAAGGGATGAGTGGCCGGAGGTCTGGGGACTGCACTGTCCATGGTCCAGTCGCAAAGAAAGAGGCTTATGCACGAATTACCTGGAATACTAAATACTACTTTAATTCTATTTCTCATTCTGGCCTTTTTGTTTGAAATTCTGTCTTACAAAGCAAAATAAAATCTTTCAAAGATCTCAACAAAAGAATGAAATGAGAAGGGCAGTGGGAAGTAGGGTGTTCTTGTTTCTCCACATAAATAAGAGATTCTGCCTTATACCAAACCTCTGCAAGTTAATAAATGTTCAGAAACACCAAAAATTTCTTACAGGAAAAAAGTTATTAACCTTGTCTTAAAATGACACCTAAGTATCCTCCAAAAACTATGAAACACTGTGATATAAACAGAATAATACAAAATATTTACTTTTAAACGTCTACATTACTTTGCAATCAAGGCAAAAGCAACTACACTTAATGCTCCTTGCAGAGGTAGCAGGTTCTTATTCTTCTACATCTTGTGTTCAACAAGACATAATTAAATGGCTAAGAACATACTGGGACCTAAGTCCACAATATTATGATGAAGTCAGACTATAACCAAATTCTAATAATGTACAAGAAGTGAGTGATAGGTTTTGATTAGGCAAAAGAAAAAAAATTATTTAGAAAATGTGAATACAACAATTTTCCTCTGAAAATAAAATTTCTGGATTGGTAGTAGGATAACTGTTATAGAAGTAAAAATAATAGGGGTGATTTTAAAACGTTCAAAAGTGAAAAAGAGGAAAATGTTATTTAATATATTTCACTCAGCTGACTAATTAATGCTTTAATCTATGCTGAGGACAAATTTCCTAGTCTCATAAATGCATTTTCGTTTAAACAGCTGGAGTCTCTGACACTATCATTATGTATGTTCCAAGTCATAAGGATTCTACACTAAATACATTATTGTGCTTAAGAAATACATGTTTAAAGTTTGCACAGAAACCACCCCCACAATAAACTGAAATCTAGACTTAAAATCCTGAAATATTTTAAAGTAAACAAAATTTATCTTCAAAAAATATCAAGCCTTATGTTGTTAAGTATCCATGTTAATTCTCACTCACCTGGTATTGAGCCATTAATGCCAATGGATTGTTATTCTGACTGTTATCAAATGTTAAAACATCAAAAACTCCGACACAATTTACTCGCAACCTTTAAAGACCAGAAAATTTAAAGTAATTAAAATGAGATTTAAAAAAATTACTTACTAGTGGAAATCGAACATTTCCTATGACATTAGGAGGGATCTGAAAATGCTCTGCAGTCTTACGTCCTGTCCTACCCCTGTATAACTTCTATCAATACCACTGCAGAGAAGAGGAAATTAAGGCTCCTAGATACAAAGTGATGGGCCTACAGTTATAAAAGTCAGGCATGGATAAAGCCAGGACTATAACTCAGTGTTCTTTTCAGCACACCAAGCTGCTGCTTTATTAGTTATTCATGAAAAGAGAACTAGTTAGCTTCTTAACACCTGCTGAAGATGTACTGGGCACATTCAAAGCATTTTGCATGTATTAACTCACTTAGTCCTCTGAATAATCTTACGAGGCAGAAACCTTATAAATACAGAGGATGAAGATAATAATAGTACTTATCACACAGATGCTAAGTAACTGGTTATTAGTTAAGTAACTAACAGAGCCAGGATAAGAAACCAGGTAACCTGGTACTAGACCTTGAGCTCTTCATGCTGTTCAAGACCATTCTCAAAGTTTCACTAACTCATATAAAACTCTGTTGAAGTCAAGGTCTGTGTTACTTAACACTTTGCTGTGGTTTTCAAAGCCTAGGGTCCGATTAGCAGATCAGCATCACCTAAGAACCTGTTAGACATCAAATTCTCAGGCCCCGCCCCGGACCTCCTGAATGAGAACTCGGGGTGCAGCCCAACAAACCACGCTTCGGAGGCCCTCCAGGTTCCTCAGACTCAGGCTGACATCTGAGACCCACACTGGAACACAGAAAAGCTGCACTGATACTGCTTCTACATCCCCTACCCTGGCCATACGCGCCTCCCAAACCCTCACAGGGCCTTGCTTAATAATCAGGCATTTTATTAAGAATTCAACATCAGAAAAAACTTACAAATGAACTCAAAGCCACAGCAGTTCTTCTGGATGGAATATATGAAAAGGCAGAATGAAAACAAATCATCATGCTATGTTTACTAAGCTGTCACAGGTAGATGCTTAATAGAGAAGCCAAAACTCAAAATGCTAGTACCTCGTTTTGCCAGTTATTAGAATCTTTGTTGGGTCCATAACTCGACACGCCAAACCTGCTGTATGAATGGTTCGTAATGCAGAACTCAGCTGGACAATATAGGCCCATATAAGAGATTCTGGCAATAATCCAGCATGCTGTCTGGGCAATGGCCCATCGTGCTGACCTATAAAAGCAGATAAATCCAAATATAGCACCTTTGTTTCAGTAATCAACTAAAAGACTAAAACATGCAAAAGAAAATTCATGTTCATTCATGGCACAGCTTAATTTATGCATATATATATGATTTTAGTTTATTTGTAAGAATTTAAGAGACAAACCCATGCTTTCTCACTTATGAGATCACACCTTTATATCGCTGGCAGGAGCAGAGCTCTCGCTGAACCTCTTTTTCTCTTTTCTGTGACCATTATAATTAGTGCACAGTAAACAAAAAAGTGCTTAAAGAATTTATACTTAACTGTGAACCAAATAAAGTTAAGTTCTGATTAAACACGGGAACCGTAGAGACTATGCTACGTGAAGTGTGGGTAAACCTGGCCTGTACTACAGCTTGGGAGTGCGGGCCCGGCCCCCGCCTGGCTTGAGGGAAACACGTGATCTATGATGAACGTTCTGATTCTGTTCATTCCGCTCAGCCTCCTCTGTTAGAGCTTCGTCTGCCAGGCAGATGACACTCAATTCATATAAACATAAATGCAGAACACTGCATGCCGCCTATGTGTGATGACGGAACGCAAACACAATCTGTTCTACACAAATTCTATCAACTATTCTATGTGCTTCCTGATACTTCATTCTAGGTCGCCGTTAATCAGCAGAAAAGCAGTCGTAGAATTTAATCCAGATCTTGTAATTATTTCAGGGAACAGGGCCTTATAAATTCGAGTGTTCATACAGTTGTAAACAAACCTTTCCTGAATTAATTGTAAAAGCAACACAGTGAAATGGTTGGTTGTGGCGATAATAAATAGCCAGTAAGTATTCAGGGCTTGTGAAAAAAATTTCCAGGGAAGTACAAACACACAATTCAAAAACTGCTTTCCCAGGAGTTCCCGTCGTGGCTCAGTGGTTAACGAATCTGACTAGGAACCATGAGGTTGCGGGTTCAATCCCTGGCCTTGCTCAGTGGGTTAAGGATCCAGCATTGCCGTGACCTGTGGTGTAGGTCGCAGACGCAGCTCAGATCCCGCATTGCTGTGGCTGTGGCATCGGCCGGTGGCTACAGCTCCTGTTAGACCCTTAGCCTGGGAACCTCCATACGCCGCGGGTGCGGCCCTAGATATGGCAAAAAGACAAAAAACAAAAAAAAAAAACCTGCTAACCTTCAATTTAGGCAGAACTAAAGACAACACTATCTGGAAAACACTGACTCAAAATGTAGCTCTAGTAAATAAACGTCACGACAGTGTCAAAGATGACCATGAAGAGTTCCTAGAAAGCTATTTAATAAGTGTGGGAATAAGGAGAAGAAATATTTATAGCAAACAGTGCAAACTGTGTTTCTGATTCTGCCTAGTTACTTTACTCACATCACATCATGTTAACCCTCTTATCACAACCCCTGCAGAGTATGCTATTATTACCCCCATTTTCTAATTAGTATACATTTTTCACAACATGGGATTTTTTTTATGTTTTTTGCTTTTTAGGGCCACACTCATGGCATATGGAGGTTCCCAGGCTAGGAGCCAAATCAGAGCTGCAGCTGCTCACCTACACCACAGCCACAGCACTGGGGATCTGAGCCGCATCTGTGACCTACACCACAGCTCATGGGAACACCGGATCCCCGACCGATTCACTGAGCGAGGCCAGGGCTCAAACCCGCATCCTCATAGATACTAGTTGGGATTCGTTTTTGCTGGGCCACAACAGGAACTCCGACAACATGAGATTTTTCAGTTTGTGTTAAGTGAACAAATTAAGTAATACGAGAGAGCATTATGCTTCCACTTATGTCTCTATGAGTTTATACATACAATGGCCCATTTCTTCTTTCCTTTTTAATACTCACATTGGGAAGACAGAGGACTGCCTTGTATTATAAGCTGCTGTAATTACATACAGTATATAAAGTACATTTAGGGAAGTTACTACCATTTAAAAACTTTTTTTTTGTCTTTTTAGGGCTGTTCCCATGGCATAAGCAGGTTCCCAGGCCAGGGGGGCGAATCAGAGCTATGGCTGCCAGCCTACAGCTATAGCCACTGCCACTCCAGATCCGAGCTGCATCTGCGACCTACACTGCAGCTCACGGCAACGCCGGATCCTTAACCCACTGAGAAAGGCCAGGGATCAAACCTGCGTCCTCATGGATACTAGTTAGATTCATTTCTGCGGAGCCACTATGGGAACTCCTAAACTTTTAAGTATTAGAAAAACAACTGATTCCTATGAAAATGTAAACATATCAAATAATCAGCACCAAAACCAGAGTAATAAAGATTAAAAAATAAACTGGAAAGGAGTGCTACATCAGTGGTTCTCAACAGGGATCAATTTTGCCCCTTAGGGACACGGGGCAGTGTCTGGAGATATTTTTGGTGTCACCACTGGAGAAGGGGCTGCTACCGGTATCTAGAGGGTCAAGGGCAGGGATGCTGCTAAACACCCAGAACAGCCCCACAAAAATAATTATCCAGCCCCAATGTCAACAGTGCTGAGGCTGAGAGACTCAGCTATACACTAAAGCCAACAGTCACTTCACAGGTGTTATTACTAAAATAAACTTAAACAACGACAGCTATATTCATCTTTAGGAAAAGTTACACCACATCCCCTTCAACAAAATTATGTGTGAGCCACAGATGACATGGTAAAAGGAAAAAAATGACCACGCTATGTGACCAGATTTTTAATGTGAAACAGCCACGTAACCACAGCTTTCTTCTTTCAACTGTCAGAAGCAAAGTTACAAGTACACAGAAGTAATTTATTTTTATCCATAATGCCAGCCTTTGAAGGAGACTGGGAGAAGGTGCATTCAGGCTTCTCCCTCCTTATGTTCTCTCAGCGCACAGTCCGGAAAATCTTTAACAAACTGAAAACTACAGCAAAGAAGGTAATACTTCTTTCCTGCCCCTAAAATAAGAAAACAATACATCTGTTTTCCTTTGCCTGACACATAAATTAATTTACCTCAACATGGATTTATTTTTACTCTGAAATGATTTACCACTCTTTTTTTTTTCCAGCTGCCCCCCATAAAAAAAATCCCATGTTGTGAAAAAAACCCCATGTTGTGGCATATGGAAGTACCCTGGCCAGGGACTAGATCCAACCCAAAGCCTGTGATCTATGCCACAGCTGCAGCAATGCCATATCCTTAACCCACTGTGCCACAGTGGGAACTCCAATTTACTCTTCAATATACCTTTGTTAGAATGTAATTACAATATTTTGGCTTTTTGCAATATTTGAACTATAAAACAATTCTTTAAGTAAATATTAGAAAGGGGCAAAAAAAGAAAATATTCCCCATTTAAGTAAAAGTTAAATGAAAATTTATTTTAAGCAGTAATTCCTTAAGTAACACAGAATCCTACCTTTATGCAAAAGCATTTGCTTAGGGAAATAATTACCTAAAAGACACATAGACACACTGGACTGTGCAAAAGGAGGCAAACAAAAGAAAACAAAACACTATGACTGGAAAGAAATATGCCAAGAGATTCATACTGGTTGCGCTTTGCGTGGTGAAGTTACAGGGATTATTATTCAATTTATTGAATTTTCCAAACCATCTTTACTCAGAAAGCATTTCCATTTTTTTTTTCCTTTTGTCATTTTAGGGCCGTACCCGTGGCATGTGGAGGTTCCCAGGCTAGGGGTCGAATCAGAGCTGTAGCCGCCAGCCTACACTACAGCCACTGCAACGCGAGATCTGAGCTGTGTCTGCAACCTACACCACAGCCTACACCAGAGCCACAGCAATGCCGGATCCTTAACCCACTGAGCAAGGCCAGGGATTGAACCCGCAACCTCATGGTTACTAGTCAGATTCATTAACTGCTGCGCCACGATAGGAACTCCAGAAAGCATATTTTTTAAAAGGAAAAAAAAAAAAAAACTCAAGGAGGAAAAAACTTTGATCATATTCTTAGTTACTTAAATTTCATATATTTACAAGTCTTTCAAAACCCATCTTAACCTCGGTCTGTACACGTAATACGTTACTTCCTCACTTATTAGACACTGTCTCCATTTCTTTAAGATATTTCTCTTTTAAATGCATTAGGGCCTTTAACCTGAATAAATTACAGGGCTAAATTTACATGTATTTTATTTATGTACATATGTTCATATGTATGTATTTACTTATTTTTGCCTTTTACGGCCACTCATGTGGCCTATGGAAGTTCCCAAGCTAGGGGTCAAATCGGAGCTGCTGCCATAGGCCTACACCACAGCCACAGCGTCTGTGACCTACACCACAGCTCATGGCAACACGCACTGAGCGAGGCCAGGGATCAAACGGCATCCTCATGGGTAATTAGTTGGATTCATTACCACTACGCCACAACGGGAATTCCTACATGTAATTTAAAAGACAAAACTACCCGTCTACAGAACAAAGGTATTTTCAAACACAGCTTGCTTACATCTTTTCCTTACCCCATTTTCTCTTTGTGAAATAGGCATCAGCGTTAGGGTCATTGAAGTGTCTGCTCATCATAGTTTCTCCTCCAGCATGGAAATCATATGCAAACACAAGAGCTTAAAATAAAATACAAACACTCATTACTGCAATCCAGCTTCAAATACTGAAGCCCACTAGCAGAAAGACAATTTACAAGCTACTCACAAGGCTCTGAGAAAGCTTTAGTGGTAAACACTTCCCTCAAGGTTATAATATTTGAGTGCTGAATTTTTTTCCACATATCAACCAGTACCATGCACTTTGTATTAACAAGACGAAAACCTGAAAAAGAAAACATTTTCTGAACTGTGACATCTCCCCCGTATTTCATCAGAAAGAAGATTTCATGAAGAAAACCCATGTTATACATCACTAAGACAGCAATTTCCAAATGAAATAATAAACTTACTATCCTTTAAATCCATGTTAAATAAACACAGTCAGGAATGTTTGAATAATTTTAGTCTTGAGAACATGCTCCTAAGAAAGGATAAGTTTTCTTCCTTACCATGTATCCTCCGAAGGCAGTATGGCAGATCATCTTTGCTATTGACAGCTTTGTAGCAAGACGTAATGTATCCAAAATTACTTGATTTCTGTATCCGGTTGGGTGGTGGCAGTGGTTCTAGAGGGAATAGGCTATGGTAGCTGTCAACTTCCGTAGGGACTGCTAGAGTTAATTCATAAGAAGATGATTTTAACTTGCAGGCATTCATAAAATCCTGACTATCTCAGAGTAATCAAGATGAAATCAGTTTTATAAACCAAGGATATCAAACACACTTCTGTATCCTAGAACAGTGTCAATATTCATAACAATTCTATGGGACGCACTCATTTCACTACCAATAAAAACACATGTTATAAAACAGCAGAATGACTGGATTTCATGCAAAGTATTTATTTTTTATAATAGTATAATACAACTCTTGTTTCTCAGCTATTAGAAGCTATTTGCATTATCATTTAGAGATACTCAACATTTCTGACACTGATGTTAAAAATCAAGATAGATTTAGATTTTTTTCTTCGAACATTTTCTTTTGTACAAAATATACTTAGATAATGGTGTTAGCATACGAATTGTTGCTTTTTATTTGATTTTTTATTTTTTTGTCTTTTGTCATTTTTAGGGCTGTACCCGCGCCATATGGAGGTTCCCAGGCTACGGGGTCAAATCAGAGCTGTAGCCACTGGCCTAGGCCACAGCAACGTCAGATCTGAACCGCATCTGCGACCTACAGCAATGCCGGTTGTTAACCCACTGAGCAAGGCCAGGGATCGAACCCGCAACCTCATGGCTCCTAGTCAGATTCGTTAACTGCTGCACCACGACGGGAACTCTGAATTCTTGCTTTTTAAGCATAAAAAAATCAAAAACAAACAATAAATTGGTGTATATGTATTATATCTGTGTGTGTAAGCACATGTACAGCTGTACCACACTGTACATATGAATAGCTATTTCAAAGCCATTTGACAGAAAAGCACAGTTTTAATTCCTAGCAAAACATAAAAGAAAAAAACTAGAGCAGCTTTTAAGAAATACAGGTGAAATTTCAGAAGACAGGTTCAAAAATGGCCCCTCTGCCTTTACCAAGTATTTATACTCACTATCTCTTAGTTTTCAGAACCCACCTGTGAGATAGGATTCCCTATTTCACATATAAAGGAAACTAAAAATCACACATCTTAGAGGGAGCTGAGGTGCACTACCTAGGATTCCTGTTCTGCAGTCCTGTGCTCCTAGCCCCTAGATGGCATTCCAGCCAGAGTGCAAAACAAACATTAACTCATTTTAACTTTCAAACCAAGGTCAAGCAGGACAGTCTACTGAAAAAAGGCAGTATAAGGGAAATATACACATAAGTGAATGTAGCTATAATGTCCACCCATTTGTTTTTATTTGAACAAGCAGTTCAATTTCCACAAAGAAATGACGAATATAAGGTTGTTTCCTGGTTTTTACATAATGAGCACTTAATAAGGGAAGCATTTCAAATTAGTAAAAATATACTGAGTATATGTACCATGTATAAGTGAACACATATTAATGAAATACAGGTTCTTAGCTAGAGGCTTAGAGAAAAAAAAGGATAGTGACTTATAGAAAACAGTACAGTACAAAGCAAAATAGCTTTTACAAAAATACAATCCACCAGGGCACCAGTTTTTAAACCTTAGCACCCTTCAGAATTACCTAGGGGCTTGTTAAAACACAGGAGGCTAGGCCCCGTGCCCAGAGTTTTGAGTCAGTAGGTCAAAAGCAGGGGCCAAGGGTTTGCAATTCCAAGGAGTTCCCAGGTGATAGTGAGCAAATGCTCCTGAGTCAAGGGACCACGCTTCGAGAACCACCACATGTGGGAATATAAAACCACTGAAAGAAAAGCCATTCCTAAGGATATTAGGAACGATCTTACACATTTACTACAAAATGCAGGATGAGACTGCTTCCAATGAACTTTAAACAAGTGGAAAGCGCGCTTTCCAGTGAGAGAGCAAACACAACAAGGAGGACTTGACGTTTCCAATACCCAGCAGTGGTGCTCACAGCATCAGTGCAACAGAGACTGAGTGAGGGACACAAAAAACTGAAAGCCTTATGCTCTTAAACTCCTTTATCCCCATGTCTACTTCGAAGCAAGTCATGAATTACATGCATTGAAAGGAAAAATATGTGCTTTGGTGGAAAACTAGGCACTGTCTAAAGGATAACCCTCCAGTGTCTGCCTGATTCCATGGAAGCATTTTACACGCTGTCAATTGTAGGTAACCAATAGCACTGCACTGCAGAATAACCCCGTCCAGGGATAGTTCTGACTGGTGAAGGCTCAAGCGACTTCCCTCCTCTGCACAAAGGAGAGTCTGAACATTTGTTTTAATATTCCTGATCTATAGTACAATGTGTTCTATAACATGGGACTAGCTCCTTCAAGGTTTAAGTAGAATCTTGAATACATTCTCATTTTTGTGTCTGTACATCCCGATTTTACCTTCTTTAGAAAATCACCTTCAAACACTACATATCCCAGTCTACTCTGGAACAGTCATAGGTGGCCTAACAGTAACTTTAAAAACCAAATGTTTTCCACTAATAGAAAGCAAAACTCATTCTGTTCTTTGTTTCCAGTTCAATTTAACAAATGCTGGAGTTCCCGTTGTGGCCAACAGTTAACGAATCTGACTAGGAACCACGAGGTTGTGGGTTCGATCCCTGGCCTTGCTCAGTGGGTTAAGGATCCGGCGTTGCCATGAACTGTGGTGTAGGTCTCAGATGCGGCTTGGATCCGGCGTTGCTGTGGCTGTGGCGTAGGCTGGCGGCTACAGCTCCAATTAGACCCCTTGCCTGAGAACCTTCACATGCCATGGGTGTAGCCCGGCACTAAATTAAGGACAAATTAAAGGGGGCAGGGGTGCCTCCATCACAGCTCTGCATCGAAAATCAAAGTAAAGAAAACCAGCTTGGAAGGTCACCAGAGAAATACTACACTCTTTAGCCCAATTTTTAGTCTGGAACTCAGGTCCACCAAATAATACTAAAAATAATGTTAAAACGTTCCTCTGTTCAACCCAACTTCCTCTCGATGGACGTACAGAATGACGGACTGGATCTAAGATACTGAATGCCAAGGTGCACCACAGTGACTCTATGGCAGAGTCTCAACCTCAGCACCAGTGACACACTGAACCAGACAATCGTTTTTGCTGGGGACTGTCCTGTGCACTGCAGGGTGTTTATGTAGCAGCATCGATGGCCTGAACCCACTAGTAGCCGACAGCACCTTGCTGCCAGTTGTGACAATCAAAACTGCTCCAGGTGTTGCCAAATGACCTATGAGGGATAAAATCATATCTGCCTGAGAACCCCTGACCTACAGGAAATAAATTTTGATTTGAGTTTAGAAGTACTAATTTAATGTAAGTATGAAGAATGGAATGGAAAAAGGAAAGAAAAAAGTCAGCAAGATGAAGTGTTTTTTTTTTGCTTTCTTTTGCTTCTGTCTTTTTAGGGCTGCACTTGTGGCATATGAAGGTTCCCAGGCTAGGGGTCAAATTGGAGCTGTAGCTGCCGGCCTACACCACAGTGCACAGCAATGCCAGATCCTTAAGGCACTAAGCGGGCCAGGGATCGAACCTGTGTCCTCATGGATGCTAGTCAGATTCGTTTCTGCTGAGCCACGACGGGAACTCCAAGACGAAGATTAATAAATGAGTCAACATAGATGACAGTTAACAGTAAACACAAGACATAAAAGATCAGAGAGAGCAGCAACATAAAAAAAAACATTTATTAAGCCTTGTTTGAACACAAGCACACAGACTTGGACTAACCATAATCTTTAGTTTGTGGCACTCAAAACACTGGTTCATGTCCAGGCATAGTCTGCTTTTATTCAGTTAATTACTCTTAATAATACAATAAGCAAAGTCAGCACAGAAAGAAAGCTCAGACCTTGGCCTCATCTGTCATTTAAATATATATCTGCCCCCCTTCCCTTTTTATACAGTATCATTATACTTATACGTAGTCCTCCAAAGTTTATTATGCATGTGTACGTATAGATGCATTTACACAAATGTGAGTACACATATAAATTTTAACTTTACAAAAAAGTATCATGCTCTATGTGGCCTCTGCGGCTCACTTTTTTTACTTAATACTACATTGCTGAAATGCTTCCATGTATTGCTTTCTTTGTGAAGTGTACCTTCTTCATTTAAACTGCTGTATCATATTCCATTATCTGACAAGGCCAATGAATTCACCCACTGTCCTTTAAGATGCGTGTCTGCAGTGATCAGGGCTTCTGCTATTGCAAGCAGTGGTGTTGTGGAACTTAGCATGTTTTCCGCTAAAAATGCAGTTTACCTTGATCTAGGAGCAGACGTGCTAGGTCACAGAGTGTACAGACATTCAGCTTCAGGGAATTTCCAGTGATAACAGGTTCACCAATTTACACCACCAAGAGCAACTGGAGAATCTGTGAATCCATATCCTAATACTGCACACGGTCAGAATTTCAAATGACATCTAATTTGTCTTTCCCCAGTCATCAATGACGTTCAACATTTCTTCCTACATTTTTGGTTGTATAAATGTCCACTTCCTTAATAAAATACCTATTCCTATCTTTTGGCCATTTTTAAATGTTCAGGCTCTTACTGACACATGGTTTTCATTTTGTCAGTTGTGTAAATATCTTCCTCCAAGTTTCTTCTTCACTACAGACACCTCTGCATTGTTTTTAGTTCAATTCAATAACATTTACCAGTACTTCCTTTAAGAGTCAACATTTGCCTCCTTAATAGGAAATCTTTCTCTACAGATACATCACATTTATTCATCTGTATTTTACAGTTTTAAAGTTTTGTTGTAGCTGTTTAAGTTCTTAATCTATCTGGAGTTGCTCTCTGCAAACAGTCTGAGATAATGACACAGTGCAATGATAAAGGACCATTTTTTCCAATGCCTTTCTAGGCCTCCTCTAAAACAGCACGTGTCTAAGATCTCCCTAGTGTGCTCCGTTAATCAATCTGTCTAACCCAGCGTTATCACCACACTGTTTTGGTTACCACAGGCTCAAACCCAGCCTCCCCCAACTCCAAAACACTCCATATCCTAATCCTAACCTTGGAAGTGCTCCGGGACGTCTTGAACCTTTCTTTACTCTTTGATACATTTTGTCACATACTATGAAAAGCTGTCATGCTATAATATAGTAAAAAATAAAGACCAAATCTTTATCAGAAGTGTGGGATTTTCAGCCAATCCCCAGTTTTCCAGGGAGGAGAAAGAGGCTGTTAACAGCCAGAGACTGAACCAACCACCCAGACAATGAAACTTCCACAAGAACTCCTGAAGAGCAGGGTGCAGCAAGCTCACAGGTGAGCACAGTGGGGGCTGGGAGGGTGGCACACCAGAGACACAACGGAAGTCCTGCCCCCACCCTCCCTCGCAGACTTTGCCCTCCACGTTGCTTCCATTTGGCTGTTCCTTGAGCTATAACCCTTTACAATGAGCCAGTAACAGTTTATAAACTGCTTTCCTGCATTCTGCTAAGCATCGCAGCAAATTACTGAACCTGAGGGTGTGCTGTGAAAACCCCCAAATATACAGGTGGCCAGACAGACATGCGAGTAGCCTGGGTACCCCCATTTCAGCTGGCATCTGAAGCCAGAGTGGTCTTATGGGACTGTGCCCTTACAAATTAAATTGTTAGGACATGAATTCGGTGTTGGAAGGATTATGAGTAAAAACAGCTCATGCTCTTTGAATAAAATTATACTGAATCTGTGGTTTAGAAAAATTGATATCTTCATTATGTCTTCCTATTCATGAATACAGTATTTCACTCTATTTGTTTATCTTATTAACACCTCTTAGTAAGTCTCCCCCAGTGAGATCTTACAAATCTTTCGTTTTATTTATTCATAGGTACTGATATTCTGAAACCACTGTAAATAGCATCTTCTCTTTTAATTAGTACTAAAAAACAAAACAAAACAAAACAAAAACCCTGGCTAGGGCCTCAAAGACAATGCTGACAGTAAAGAAAATTCCAACCTGAACATTTCAAATGCTCTGGCACATAAGTTTCCTGCCATCTAAACTGGAAAGAACAGTCTTAAGGACATAACAGCCAGTCATACTCCTTTTAATTCTTTACCAATCAAGAGTATGCTCAGTGACCTGATCAAAAAGACGCTGAATCCCTGATTACAACCAGGTATCTGGACATTACCTTTATGGCAGATGTATTCCTACTGTATTATTTATCAAGTTTTCCTAAGTTAAACACACTTAATCTTGATTATAAAGAATATGCTAGGGAAAGATTTTAATGCTGAGAAACATTACATACAGTCAGGAAAACCCAGGTTTAAATCCCGACTCAGCCAGACAATTACTAGCCACTGTCTTAAAGTTACTCGACCTGCCTGTTAACTTCAGTTTCCCTCACGTGTAAAATGGAGACGATAATACTAGTATCTACATCATGGGACTTTTATAAGGAAAAAGTTAACACACAGAAAAAGCCTTATTAGTACACTGCCTGCAATGCTGCAGTCTCAAAAGTAATAACAATCACCATCCCTGCCCCTCCTCAAGTACCTCTAACTCATCAAGCTTCAAAACATAACATTCTAGTGCAGAGTGAGGTAAATCACCATAAATTCTAAAACTTTATTTTTTGATGAACTAAATTAGAATCTTATCACATGTAGAATTATTTGAAAAAGAAAAAAAAACTAGATGATCATGGCATCTTGGAATTAAGCAGATTTCAAATAAATATATCATAAAATAGTAATTAGCTAGTTTAAGGCATAAAAACATGTAAGACTACAGAAGGATTATAATAGCCTTTAAAAGGAAGGATCAATCAACTCGCATTTTACCTGGCATATCTGCTTGATCAATTTGAGCCATTGTTATTAGATGTCTGTTAATCAGCTCCTAAGAAAAGAAAAGAAGTATATTTATATCTAAGTACAGCTTCTGAAATCTGGATTTTCTATTACAACTAAATAGCCTATTAATATTTTTGGCATAAGCACTTTTTAATGTGATATCACAAAATAGCATTTCCAATAACGGTAAAATGTCTATATTCCAGTCCTAGACAGACCTGTCCATAATTTAGTAGTGCTCAAACACAATGTGTATAACCAGCTCTGTGGTTATGCCTGTCAGTAATTCACTCTACAGATATTATACTGGTGCAACTTACTTCTGTGAAATGCAGTATTTCTGAGAATCTAAGAGTAAAATAAAATCCTACATATCAAACAACAGCTGTTTACCAAAAAAAACTAAAATAAACTATTTTATAAAATCTACTTTATAGAAAATATTGAGTTCTCTGAAAATGAGATTCATTTCTAGGACAGACTACTTACTAGCTAACTACTACAGATACAGGTACTAGCAAAATGTTGTCTAGCAGTTAGAAACCATTTAAATTATTTATTTACCTACTCCAGAGGTCAGTCAATGAACAGGATATGAAGTGCGGAAAGGTGGCCCATTTAAAAAGCTATTCCAAGTTTTATATTATCACACAATTACTTGCAGTTTACTTGAAAAATAGGTTTCCTTAAACAAACGTATCAATTAGAACTCAAAAATTCTATCTGCATCAGCATATTTGATTAAATAATATGATGTGAAAAGAGCTCTGTTCTTTCTCAGGTTCTTTGTTAAAGCACAAAAGACCTTAAGTATTTCCATTACGAATTCTGCGTACCTGTCGGAGTTCATCAGCCATGAAGAAGGAAGGTGCGTTTGCTTTTGGTTGCATGTAAGCAACGTGAGGTGCAGTTGGAGGATAAATATGATAGTTTGGAAATACCTATAAGGTAGTTAGGGGGAAAATATAATGATCAATTTTTCTCTATTGATAAGTTTTATCATTTTGATCAAATTTTATTTTTATGTATTTATGTATTTATTTATTTATTTTTTGTCTTTTTGCCTTATCTTGGGCCGAACTCTCGGCGTATGGAGGTTCCCAGGCTAGGGGTCTAACAGGAGCAGTAGCCGCCGGCCTTCGCCACAGCCACAGCAACGCGGGCTCCGAGCCGTGTCTACAACCTACACCACAGCTCACGGCAACGCCGGATCCTTAACCCACTGAGCAAGGCCAGGGATCGAACCCACAACCTCATGGTTCGTAGTCGGAGTCGTTAACCACTGAGCCACAACGGGAACTCCTTGATCAAATTTTAAACTTTAAATGATAAAATAATCTTATACTGAAATAACCAATTTTTTAAAATCTAATAAGAAAAAACATTTCTTCAGATAGTGTAAAATCTTAGCCCCAATTAGAGACAAGTGTAGCTCTTTGGAAGAAATCTTATACAGTGTGTAAGTATTTTTTACAGCAACTGGAGGAGAGGAAGAAAGTAGGTATTAAAGTTGTCTGGGTACAATCAAATCATGGCGTTACTGCCCTGGGCACCCAAACAACTGCCCTCCGAAGGGTTTCCTGCAGCCAAATTAAACAAGGTATTACCTAGATCCTTGTTAACGCTTCCAACTGCAACAGCGAAAAGGACCGACACACTCTGGGTCGGCAGCTGAAGGGGACAGAGGGCGAGACAATATATCTGCCTTCCATTCAAACTACAGCAAGTTGACTAAGTTGCGCTTTCAGCGTCTGGTCTTTGATGCTTCCCACCACCCTGCTCTCTTCCCTTTTTCCTCTGCCACTCCTTCCCTTCACTGGTCCACGATGCAAAAATCAAAGTACATCCTAAAATAGCTTGAGTTTCAGTGTTTCATTTTTCATTAAAGCTGAAAGAAACTTTTTTTTTCTCTTTTAAAAATGAATTCAGGAGATCCCGTCATGGCTCAGTGGTTAACGAATCTGACTAGGAACAATGAGGTGGCGGGTTCGATCCCTGGCCTTGCTCAGTGGGTTAAGGATCCGGCGTTGCCGTGAGCTGTGGTGTAGGTTGCAGACGCGGCTCGGAGCCCGCGTTGCTGTGGCTGTGGCGAAGGCCGGCGGCTACTGCTCCTGTTAGACCCCTAGCCTGGGAACCTCCATGTGCTGCGTGCGCAGCCCTAGAAAAAAAAGACAAAAAAAAAAAAAAGAATTCAGCCAATTTCTGGTGCCCTCAGGTGATTATTCTGCTCTGGAACTCAAGCAAGAAGTTGTTTCGCAATTTGAAAGATTTCCTTTGAACTCTGACTGCTGGGAGGACAGCGCCTCCTTCTTCTTGACTTTGTTTGCTTACCCCAGGTAGTATAGTTTGGCCTAACTACCTCAGGTCTACCAGGAACATACTTTTAAGACTGATTTGAAGGGTAAAAACATTATAGAAACACATCATATATCATCTCCACAGAAACAGTCGAGGCAGTTTTTTGACAAAAGAACCTCTTTATACATTAAACTATTTTCTACAAATGTGATGAAGTAAAGTAGAATAAAAATTAAAATAAACATATAACACCCCCCCCCAAAAAAGTAAAATACTGATGGAATTCTTACTTGAAAGGACCAAGAAAAGTCTCTACTCTACCTCAATTATTTGACCTTCTGTTCGGCAAGCTGTTCTGTGATAATTTTTGAAAGATCTCTGACCAAAAACAAAACAAAACAAAAAACTATTAGCTATTTTATAGTTTTTTAAAAAAGCATGTTACATGATTCACAAGTACATCAGAAATGTCTTCACATTTATTTCTCATACATGGTTAGGTACTAGGCATCTCCATTTATCATCGGGGAAACAATCTCGGAGGTACTAAGATTCAAGAGTCACCAAACAATGCAGAACTGGGGCCTTCAAAAGGAAAAACTAAAATTTATTGTCTTTCCACTCAAACTGCCTTTTAATAAAACATTCACTGGAAGCAAAATAAACCATTAATTCAACCTATGGGATAAAAATCCTACTAAAATCCAAAGATACTTTTCATCTAAGCCTACAGCCTATGATTTTGTCAAATATCTATGGTTTAGACCGGCTTTCATATTTTAATGAAACTAAAAAGGTACAGTTTTATGGGACATGACACCCCCCCGCCCCCCCAGTCCTTCAGTAGCTCTCTCCCTGCACAGAGTCAGGGCTCCCTGAACCTCCTCCCTCCTCACCAGAGACCCATACTGGGTCCTCCTGCCACTGTGTCCTCCACGGCCCAGAGTTCTGGCTACTGAATCGCTGCCTAGTCTGAGCAAGCATCTATCATCAGTTTGCTTCCCATAACGACTGAGAGAAAACCATCCAGTTTCCTCTACTTTCTTACCAGAGGTTGAAACTACCTAAACCTATAAACAGGTATCAGCAAACATCAACTTCGGCTGGCACAAGTACCAGATAACCCTGTCAACAACAAAACATGTCATAAACTACTAAACCAGAGCTTGAACAGTATCTCATTTCTGATTAAAACCGTATTTGTCTACAACTAGAGGTATTATTAATGCAGAAATGGATTATTTTGAAAAAGTAAGAAGAGATGCGAATTGTCATCTAAGTTAGAAAATTAATTACTTTTTCAGTGACGGCAAAGAGATACAAGAGGAGGCAAACCTCCTCGCTAACCTGCTTTAAGAGCCCTATCGTTCCTCCTGGAACGCAGACCTACCATTCCAGTCACAGGGGCCGGCGTTGTGTCTGTGTAGAAGTACGTGGTCCCGCCCACAGTCTCCTTCTGGATCACCTGGCCGGAAGGCGGAGTCTGAGACACGGGGTGGTTAGCAGGTGTAGAGGCACTAGAAGGCACCATGTAACTCGCTGGGTTTGGAGTGTGACTTCTTCTCCTGGGAGCGGGAGAAGTATGTGGAGTGATCTTAGGGGAGTGAAGAGGGGAAGATCCAGCAGACAATGACATTCCTGAAGAAGACGTAAAAACGTTTCTTAGAAAGCACAACTGGTTTTAGAGAAAAAAAAATCTGGAAAATAAAATGCAAACATTCATGTGGAAGAAATATCTATAGCAAAATTCAAGTGCAAAAATAAAAGGCAATTGTATCTTGTTTTAAAGAAAGCCCTGATTAAAGCAAATGTAAAGAATTTTTTTCCAAATATAGTCATTTCCAAATAGGAAATTAGGAAATTTGTTGTAAGATAAGTCTCATGTTAATCATGGTTTACATGAGCAACTTCATGAGTTTTAAGAATTACTGATAATTTAATAACTGAATGAAAAAAATGAGAAATAACTGGGACTCTATAAAATTATGCCCTTTATAAAAGCCTTTCTTTTATAAAAGGCATAGCTCCTTTTTTGTGAAGAATCACTTAAAACTATGGCTATGAACAATATAAATATCTCATTTCCCTAAAATATTATAGTATTAAAAAATCAAACTATTTAATGAGGTTTACTAGATCTCTCTGGGCCAAATACAATTAATAAAGTGGTTTGAAAAGGCAAAAAAAAAAAAAAAACTAAGTACAGTCCTATACTACCAGTTCTAAGCTGAAATATATGGCAGCTTAAATATAATGTCTTTTGGTCAAGGAGTATTCTCTTTTGATGCCTTTGATCTTTAAATAGGCATACAGTACAGTAGACAACAGAAAATTCCTGCCGATGCATACTTTTAAAATTAGGCCAACTGATACCACTCTGCTCTATTTCAAGTTTTACCTAAACACAGCTAGTAAGAAACGACTGTAGGCAGAGCACGCTCTATCATGAGTGAGTCTATGGGAAGAGGGAAAGGACAACCGTCGTCACCTTTAAGAGTCTCTAAGGTCGCTGAGAAAACGAGACCAGCGCACATGTAAAAGACACAGGCGACTTACAAAAACACTCCAATAGAAATCAATACACTACAAGCTATACGCACAAATGCTGATGGAATGTGAACTAAGTAAAACCAGGCAGAGGTCATCAAAGGCTCAATGGAGGTGATCAGGTCTGAGCAGAGAAGGAAACTGGTTTCTAGAGCTAGTCACACACTCTGAAAAAATTAGCTTATCTAGGAACTGTTTTCTGGCTACTTAGGGCACAACTAAAAACCTTCACCTCTTAAGTAATATGCTATCTCACAGTTCAAGAAAGAAGTTACCAAAATGCCTCTGGTCACAGAAGTATGATTAACAGAGATATGAATTTCAATTGCTAAAAATTCATAAAACGCCAACTTTTTTTTTTTTTAAGATATAGGTGTGAACAAAGATAACGTGAGAACTGCAGTAACTTTTATTTTTCCTCTGGAGAGCTCTCTCTACTTTCTAAAGAGCCCTGGCATGGTGATTTCATCTCATTTTCTGAGCAAGTATGTGAGGAAAGGTAGGTTAAAGCACCAGAGTACAGAACAGAATTTAGACACGGGGGCTTGTTATCTGACCAAGGACACTTTGCAAAATCAACAGCAAAGCCAGGCCTCAAACTCTCCATTTATCATTTTGTTTATCTGTTTATGTCCTTTTTTTCTTTTTTTTTAGGGCCGCACCCACGGCATATGCAGGTTCCCAGGCTAGGGGTCGAAGCAGAGCTGCAGCTGCCACATGCCACAGCCACAACAACACCATATCTGAGCCATGTCTGCAACCTACACCACAGCTCACAGCAATGCCAGACCCTTAACCTACCAAGCGGGGTCAGGGATCGAAGCCATATCCTCATGGATACTAGTCAGGTTCATTACCGCTGAGCCACAACGGGAACTCCCAATCTTCCAATTTAAAACTCCTGCTATGACACAGTGTCTACTGCACTGGCATTAAAATAGATCAGGAATTCTCAAGTATGTCTTAAATATATCTAAGAGAAACTTTAAAAATCTAAAACCTTTTTTAAGAATACTATAAGGAAGCCAAGCTATTATATTAAACCTCATTAAAAAAAAAAAAAACTGTTCTAGAGTTCTGTGTTTTTTTCAGTGTATACTACATACTTAACTCCAAGTTAATCCATACCCTAAAGACTGGGATGAGTATTGAACTATTTTCAAAAGATAAACGCTCCCCTCTTGGAATTCCCATCGTGGCTCAGTGGTTAACAAATCTGACTAGGAACCATAAGGTTGCGGGTTCGATCCCTGGCCTCACTCTGTGGGTCAAGGATCTGGTATTGCCATGAGCTGTGGTGCAGGTCGCAGACATGGCTTGGATTCTGCATTGCTGTGGCTGTGGTGTAGGGCAGCAGCTGTAGCTCCAACTGGACCTCTAGCCTGGGAGCCTCCATATGCTGTGGGTGTGGCCCTAGAAAAGACAAAAAAAAAAAAAAAGATAAACGCTCCCTTCTTATCTAATGTAAAACACGTCTAGACAGTTTCTCTAAAGCTAGTCTCCAAGCCTTTCCAAGATAAAACTGGCCAAGTCGCCAAAAATTGGTGAATTTGTTTACTACCTTTAAGTTAAATAACAGCATCAAATACATCTACCAACCCTTAAGCACCTCCCATGCGCCAAGCACGAACACAGCGCTTCCCCTACACAGGCCTACTTAATCCTCAGGACAACCCTGGGGATAGGTGTAACAGTCATTTCCCCAAGGAAGAAACTAACTTAATAATTTTTAAAAATTCATTGTCAAGGGCAAATACAGACTATTAAACAAAAGAATCAAGATTCCAACTCAGGTCTATCTGAACCCAAAGCCTGTGCTTCTTCGCCGACATTCTATACAGGTGCCCAGCCCCTAAGCCTTACACTAGAGACTAAAAAGGAGGCCCACCACCCTCAGCGCATGTTGTGACTCCTTGAGTCAGCGGTGGGAGGTGTGTGTGGGGAGGCGGGAGTGAGGACAAGATTCTGAAGCCAGGGTAGGAGAACAAGGGAAACAAAAGGTGGAATCTCTCTTTAAGGCTAAATAGATGGGAAAAGATTGCCAAAAACAAGCCAAGTCGGTGAAGAAGGGAATTCACGTACAGTAGAACTGAACAAATTTTAAGTAAAAGGCTTTCTCTTAAGAATTTCATATTTTGTGGCTATTCTACTACAATATTTCAGCACTGAAATTTGAGTTCGTAAATCTGAGCGGAAGCTGACTGGAGTTATTTAAACATATTCAAAATAAAATGTGTACAGCAGTCTCACCACCCATAAAGGTAAGAGAACACAAATTGTATGGGAAACTGGAAATGCAGTTAAACTCTAAAATTATTGAAAAATCATATGTAGTTAACAGAAGGCACAGCTCTGTGCCACTAAAATACTTTACAAACATGTTAAAGAACTGAGTAAAATATAACATGTCCACTTGTCAAAATATTTGAATTGACATTTTTCCAAAGGAGATGTATAAATGGCCAAAAAGCACCAAAAAAGCTCAACATCATTAGTCATCAGACATGGCAATTAAAACCACCATGATGCCACTTCACACCTACTATGAAAGCTATAATCAGTGACAAGAACAAGGGTTAGTGAGGAAATGCAAAAATGAAATCCTCACACACTGCTGGGGGTAATGTAAAATAATGCAGTCACTTTTTTGAAAAGTTCCTCAAATTGTTACCAGTAAGTCCACTCCTAAGTAGCTCTCCCAAGAGAACTAAAAACATTATCTTCACACAAAAACCATCCATGAAGAGCAGCACCATACATAACAGTCAGAATGTGGAAACAGCCCAAATGTCTAACGACTGGTAAACATAAATGTGTAAACAAAATATGATCTAGCCATACAATGGGGCGTTATTCACCCGCAAAAGGCTGATACACTCCCTACAACGGGGATGAAGCTTGAAAGCATTAAGTGAAAGAAGTCAGACACAAAAAAGCCACATACTGTATGACTCTATTTATATAAAATGTCCAGAAGAGGCAGATCCGTAAAGATATAAAGGAGATTAGTGATTTCCAGGGACTGAGAAAAGGGGGAAAAGGAAGCATGAGCACTAATAGGTACAAAGTTTGTTTTTGGAGTGATGAAAATGTTGCAGAACTAGAACACAATGATGACGACACAGGCTGTAGTATACTAAAACTCACCGAACTGTACACTTCAAAAAGACGAATCTTATGATTTGTGATTTATAGCTCAACAAAAAATTGTTAATATCTAAGTTATTGCTGAAAGTGAGGGGAGAAGGATCAAGAAAACTCCCTTAATCCAGTAGGTGCAGGAGACTGAGCATGTGTGCGCATGCGTGTGCATGGGGCGGGGGCAACAAATAAACTGCAACAACTGGCAATAAAAAGCTATTGCCAGCAATAATTAAGGCATTAATTAGCAATAAAAAGATAAAACATCTAGGCATAAACCTACCTAGAATGTGCAGGACTTAACATGAAGAAAAGGGTAAAACTCTACTGTCAGAAACAAAAGATAACTTAAACAAAAGGAAATAAATACCTACATTTACTTGTAAAAATGTCAATTCTACGCCTAACTAATCTAAAAAGCACGATACTAGTTCAATTAAAAAAAAAAACTACAGAATTTTTTTAAATTTGCCAAACCAACTCTATTCATGTGGAAAAATAAACATTAAGAATAGCCAGGAAGGGAGTTCCCGTCATAGTGCAGCGGAAAGGAATCCGACTAGGAACCATGAGGTTTCGGGTTCGATGCCTGGCCTAGCTCAGTGGGTTAAGGATCTGGCATTGCCGCAAGCTGTGGTGTTGGTCACAGATGTGGCTCAGTTCTGGCGTTGCTGTGGTTGTGGTGTAGGCCAGAAGCTGTAGCTGTGATTAACCCCCTAGCCTGGGAACCTCCATATGCCACAGGTGAAGCCCTAAAAAAGACCAAAAAAAAAAAAGGAATAGCTAGGAAAAAGCAAGTTCAGAGGAACAACAAAAAAAGAGAAAAAAGCATGAAAAAGGAAAAAGTTTAAGACCACTACATATTAAAAAGTGATTGAGGGTGTTCCTGTCGTGCCTCAGTGGTAACGAACCCTACTAGTATCCACGAGGATGTGGGTTTGATCCTTGGCCCCACTCAGTGGTTTAAAGATCTGGCATTGCCATGAGCTGTGGCGTAGGTTGCAGATGTGGCTCAGATCCTGCATTCCTGTGGCTGTCGTGTATGCCAGTAGCTGCAGCCCAGATTTGATCACTAGTCTGGGAACTTCCATATGACACAGGTGCGGCCCTAGAGAGAGAAAAAAAAAAAAAGTGATTGAGGGAGTTCCCAATTCTGGCTCAGCAGTTTAAGAAGCTGACATAGTGTTCGTGAGGATGCAGGCTCGATCCCTTGGCCTCCCTCAGTGGGTTAAGGATTCAGCTTTGCTGTGAGTTATAGTGTAGGTCACAGACGCAGCTCAGATCTGGCTGTGGTTAGAACAGCAGATGTAGCTCCAGTTCAACCTCTAGCCTGGGAACCTCCATATGCCTCACATGCAGCCCTTAAAAAGAAAAAAAAAAAAAAAAACTTCAGGGAAGGAAATGGACATTCATCAGATATGCCAACTTACTAGCCATCTCTAAATGACAGATTTTTTTTTAAAGTCTTTTTAGGGCTGCACCTGCGGCATATGGAGGTTCCCAGGCTAGGGGCTGAATAGGAGCTGCAGCTCCTGGCCTACACCACAGCCACAACAACTGGGAATCTGCCGAGTCTGCGACCTACACCACAACCACAGAAACGCCGGATCCTTAACCCACTGGGCAATGCCAGGGATAGAACTCAAATCTTCATGGGTACCAGTTGGGTTCACAACCCACTGAGCATGACAGGAACTCCCTGTCACACAGTTTTAGTGTTACTGATTTTAGTATTGATTCCAATATCTTTTGGAAGAAAATTTGGCCATACCTATCAATTCAAACCTTTTAATTGGCATGATGATGGTAATTCAAACCAAAAAAAAGTCATAAAATGGAAAATAAAAGCTGTGAACCAACTGAAGTGGATATTTCCGTCTTGCTCCTCTTTGTGGCCCATGAGAGTCACTGAATAAATGCTTCGTGAACAACTGCTAAGGTTGTTTTTAAATCCCTTCTAGGAAAAAAACAAAAGCACTATGTTCTTGTCTCCAAGAAGTTTTAAAAAGGTGTCCCCTCAGACACAAACGCATCTAAGATGTCGGAGCCAAGATCCTCCTCGGCATGAAACGGGGAGAAGAAGCCCTTTTAAAACCGGACAGAAGACAAAGACGTCAGCCAGGACATCTTCAGCACGAGGCCAAACTAAAGGCCTCAGCTTATTCAACAAAACAACTGGAAAAAGGTTACAAAGGAAGAGCCAAAACTATTGTTATTTGCAAGCAATTGTCCAGATATAAGAATCTATAAAATGTTAGGACTAAAAGAAGGGGTCAAAGTAACCAATGCACAAATGACAACCACATATTTACACACTAGGAATAATCAACTAGAAATTTTTCACTTTTGGAAGACGTCAATCCACAAAGTGCCTCAGAATACCTAGCGTAATACATGTAAGACCCGAACACAAAAAATTAAAAGGCTTTGTGGAAAGGAATTAACCCAGGAAAAAAGAAATGGAGGGAGAGAGACCATGTTCATGGCTGAAACGATGACGAGCCTCTTCAGTTCACTTCAAGAGTCAACCCCACTTCCCTGGAGGTACCAGGCTGCTCCGCGGCCCGCAAGTCTTCGCAGTCCTCCCCTCCGCCCGCTCACTCATCGACAACCCTCCTCTGTCAACACAGTGAGCTCTCTAGACCCCACCCTCACAGCACTTTCCAAATCAACCTTCCAAAAAGTCTTCTTACTCTATAAAAAGTCTCTTGATATCAGAGTTTAAAAATTATTCCCATCATTTTGTACTTTATCCTGTGCTGTAAGTTGTCTCTTTTTGTAGGGAGGAAGTGGGCCTTAACCCTCTCTGCATTCCCGACTCCCACGTAAGGGCGCAGTGGCAGCACACAATAATACATCTGCTGTAAAGAAATAGAGTTGCAAAGTTTCCGCTTCTTGGTACAGCAAAGGCTCTGATCTGGAAATATAGAGTACCACCACCAGAATTCTCTGAGGAGAACAAGAAGCCGGGAGAAGAAAAGCAAACGTCCATGCTATCAAGTGGCAGAAACCAAGGTCATCGCTATTTAAAAGTAAACGTGAGGGAGGAGAATTTGAGGCAAAGGACATTTTTCTGACAGAGCAGTTTGACTATTTTAGAGGACTCTCTCCTGATCAACACAGCCTGGGTAATCTAAGTTACATCATGACATTCACAAAAATTATTAACGTTGTAGCTAAAGCTGTTAACTTGAACCAAGGTTCACCAGCCAAACTAAATCCTCAGTAATAAGCTGTCATGTACAGCTACACTGAAGAAAATGGTTTAGATTAGAAATTACCAAAATATATGTCACACTGAACAGATGAACAATTGAAGACAGACAGAGGAAGCACCATCTTAACAGGGCCAACGTTTGGAGCCTCATCCAAGAGCACATCATCGTCAGGAGTTTATATGAACATATCCAGGAATGCAAAGTTACCACTAAAGACATATTTCTTGATTTTTTTCTAAAGCCAAATTCCTCAATCACACCCCACCCAAATAAAATGATGCAGTTACAGCCCTCAAAACGGACACTAAGTTTAGGCTCCTAAATTCTAATAGTATCTTAAACGTACTAAGAATAACTTCTCTCCCTTGATACTGTTGATGATGATTTACAGGGCGGGTGTAAACTGTAAGTTCAGGGCATTTTTTCCCCCTCCCACTCCCACATGCTGTCTCAGGGATCCAGAGACAAGCTTTCTTAGTCCACTTCTATCACTAGTTGTCCTTAGCAGAAGGAGAAAGTGAGTTTAATGTTTAGCCGTAATTATTTTAATGATGTCATGGCATTAGCTGCAATTTGATGCTATTTGTCTAGGATATTCTAGGAAGCTATACTGCATGCAGGACAGATTTCTACTGGATAAAGTTTCCTAAAAATAAAACATTAAATGCTGCAGAATAACTTCAGAAACGCACTAAATTCTCCATTTGATGTTGATGACTGCTGCATAAATAAAACTGCTTTAAAACATAATCCTTACGGTTTCTTGGCAAATTTAGTAACAAAAGATTCTTGACTGGGGGGTCTCCAAGACCACTCCCATGTTCGGAATTCACTGGAACTCGAAGGACTCAGCACAGAGTTGTACCCAGGGCTAAGATTTACCACGGCAATGCAATAAACGTACACATCCAGATCTCAAGGGGGAAAAGACACAGGCGGAGTCTAGGGCATTCACATACAGGTGTCCTTAGGTTCCCTTCGTCATCGGGGGTCAAAGAGCACACTCTGCCCCCAGGAACACACAGGCCTCGTGCCCAAGGTTTTCAGAGGGGCCTGGCCGCCCAGACACCCTCTGCCTAGCACACGCCGGAAACCCACCCTCCCAGGAGAGCGGGAGTGCAGCATAAATCACACTGTTCGCACAATGAGTCTAGGGAGAGTAAACCACTGCCATCAGGGAAAAACGGGAACACTCTGCTTCCCTGAGGTCCCAGACGTGGGCCCGGGGCCAAGCTGGCTGGTGAAGGACAGCCTCTGCAGCCTGCTTTGTTACCTCATCTCCACAGATATCTCGAGTTGTTTCCAGTACAATGACCACGTTTTCATTATTCTGCTCTATAGCACAGTGAATACTGTTAGAACTATGTATGAGGGCACATGTTTTATTTCTAACATCTAAACATATGCCGGGGAAGAGGGAAGACAAAAGCAAATAAGTTAGGGCAATGGATTTATGTTGATTCCACTATGTTTTGTCCACACACACACACTGAGAAAATTATATAATTAGTGATGTGCATTCCATGGCTAGGAAATACAGCAAAGAAAAATTAAAAATAGCTCATACAAAAAGGAGTTTAACCTATGTGTTTCATCAGCTCCTTATCTGAATTATCTAAATATACACAGTAAAAGTAAATATACATGTTATAGCTTAAAACAAGATTTCAGCTACTAATAAATAGAAAAGACTTCATCATATCATTAGTTGTCATATTTTAGTTTCCAGTGTACTAAAATTACAGAATCTATTCAGAAAGTTTACTTAAAAATTAGAAGTACATGAAACAAAACTTCATTTTTAGTAAATCATTGCTGCTCTTAAAGGATCACCTAGGCTATGATTTGGGTTATGCATCATAAAAACAGCTACTTTCAATTTCAATAGCTTAAAAACTATTCAGAGCCTATGTCTCAGAAATTCTAGCTATACATCTGCTTTATATACACAGAGTATACACATACATGCTGCTTTTTTTTGGGGGGGGGGTAGAATACAGATGTTCCGAGGCCATAAATCAAACCGGCACCACAGCAGTGATAACACCAGATCCTAACACAGAGAGCCACAGGGGAATTCTCATATATGCTGCTTTTAAAAATAGTAACACTATAATTCAATACTGTAATACATAAAATAAATTTTCAAAAGCAGAACGGCAATTTGAAGACTAGAGAAAACACTATCAACTGAAGTCTATTAATGTGTTAAGAATGGTTTTAGGGGAAGAGAGCTCATTATGTGATGTTCTATGATGCACACAAATTTCTTACCATGACGTAATTATTTAATTCTATTAAAAAATAAAGTTCTTTGAATACTTAATACCTCTACCTTTAAAAAACTCAATTTGTTTACATTTTGAATAACTCTGAACACACATCTGTTTGCACAAATATTAAAGTTATCTTTATTGCTTTATACTGAGACACATAAAATTAAAAATCCTAAATTTAGAAACCCTTAGTATTTTTTGCTTCATGATAATCATCCAGTTTAGTCATACTTCAATTCACACAATTATCTACTTAAATTTAAAGACAAATAAAAATTTTTTTTTTTTTTTTTTTGCTTTTTAGGGCCACACCCACGGCACATGGAGGTTCTCAGGCTAGGGGTCCAATCGGAGCTACAGCTGCTGTCCTACACCACAGCCACAGAAAGGAAGGATCCGAGCCACATCTGTGACCTATACCACAGCTCACGGCAATGCCAGATCTTTAACCCACTGAGCGAGGCCAGGGATTGAACCCACAACCTCACAGTTCCTAGTCAGATTTGTTTCCGCTGCACCACAACGGGAACTCCAAGAATCTATTTCTTAAACTGCCAATAATTCGAAGAAAGTCTTTTACAATTTCCAATTTTCACACCCGCCACAAGCAGACTAAACTCCTCCACTCTTATAACATATTAGACAACTGGGGCCTGACAAGGCTCAGGCATATGAACAACTCAGTGAAAACAGGAATGACACCAGAATCGGGTCCCTTGGGTGCCACGACAGCCCAGGGCAGCACTCCCATGCTGCTGAATGTAACCCAATTTTAAACCCCTAGGTGGTCATATAAAAATAATGTATCCAGAAGAAAAAGTTTTAAGGAGAAGATGTTATTAAAGGCAGAAGAATTGCCAGATTTTAGAACATACCAAATATTAAAGGAGGGGAGGATGGTGCAACCAGTTTGAAACATTTACCTGTCAAAGTTTCTATATTTCTACAATTAGGCTCCAAATTACACTGAGTCCTAAAGGTCTAGGTACTGTGAAAAGAAGTATATGTTTAACCAGTAGAGAGAAGGGTAATTCAGAAAATCCTTGAGTTTAAAGAGTGAATTAGAATTTAAAAACCTGAATTAGTGTTTCTGAAGAACCCTAGCAATATGGAAGTTTGGGTTATTTTATTAAAGATTTAAAAAATTTTTATGTCTAATGCTATTAATTTTTTTCTCCCTCCCCCACCCCCAAAAGCTCCTATTTTACGGATGGGATACATTTTATGATAGACAGCATCTGAGAATCCAGAGGCTAAATGGCAATAATCTTTAAAATGTTGCCATTAAGTTAAAAAAAAGTAGGTGTTTTACCAAATGTTATTTGGGGAACATTTTACCATCACTTTTAAGCCACAAACTCAGGTAAGAAAAGAAAACTTTAAAAAGCAGACAGAAAGATTTAACTGAGACAACCATCATATAGGCATGTCTGTATTTTGAATAGAGATCTAATCCTCAAACAGATCAAATAGACCACAATCCAAAAAGCAACAGGATTAGGAAGTAAAAGCTAAGGTAATACTAGCTGTTACTTCTTTCCCCATAATAAGTTCATCATTCAATGTAAGTCAGCTCTGCAGTTAATTACCAAAACCCACTTTAAGAAAGAAAATCATACAACCAATGAACCTAAAGTGGAACCATATAAAAGCCCGCTTATCTAAAGCCTGGTTTTCCAAACTTTGACATGATGATCACCTGCATTTCTAGACTAAGCAATAAAAGACATTTAATAACTCCAATGTTGACTAGGTAAAATTCCCATTATCCTTATATATTTTAAATTACACTTTCAAATGGTTAAAATACATATATTTATAATCCTTTAAGTCTCAAACCCCAAAATTATGTATTACAATTACCCACAGAGATGTATGTACTTTAAGCCAAAGTATTTCCTATATATCCCACACCTAGTTTTTTTTTTGTTTTTTTTTATTTTTGTCTTTTCAGGGCCGCACCAGAGGCAAGTGGAGGTTCCCAGGCTAGGGGTCTAACAGGAGCCGTAGCCGCCGGCCTTCGCCACAGCCACAGCAACAAGGGTTCCAAGCTGCGTCTGCAACCCACACAGCTCACAGCAACGCCGGATCCTTAACCCACTGAGTGAGGCCAGGGATCGAACCCGCAACTTCATAGTTCCTAGTCGGATTTGTTAATCGCCGCGCCATGACGGGAACTCCCACACTTGGTTTTTAAAAGCCTCCAAAAAGACAATCCACGGTATTCCTGCATAATTTATGATGGCTTAGAATATTAGGAAAAGGAAAGTTTCCTTTTTGTGGTTTAAATCTCTCATGTTTCATATAAAAATCCATTTAATTAAACATTGTAATTGTCCTCATTTCCCTGAAGACTGATACAAAAAAATACTATAACCTTTTAAGGTAAAAATTGTTCATTATCAAAATCACATTGCAATATTAGCCATAAGCCAAAATATAAATTATTCACTAATCTAGTAAAATACACAGTAATCGAGTTATGATCAATTTAATCCTAAAAGTTTCAAGCCACAAATGCAAACTACCTTTGCAAGGATGAAACAACCCAAATGCCAAACGGTTTACCCGAGAGAAATGTTTATCACCCCATTTGGAGAAAGGGTAATTTAACGACTCATGAGGAGACTGCAAAAATCCTACACTGACTCTCAGGGGAATACTAATTCTTGCTGGCAACAAGCAGAAGTAAAATTTCTCCACTTTAAAGAATTGTCCCATGAAGGGTGGTGATAAAATGAAAGCAAAGCCAGCAGAAGACTGACTGATGTGCGCGGCCAGAACCGATTCCTTCACAAACCCTGTTTTCACAACAGCAGCCCCTTACGATCAGGGGAGTTAAAGTTGCTGAACTCAACAATCCCTTCGGTTGAACAAACAGACCCCTCAGAGCTGTCCAACGCTGCCCAAACTATCCATCCTTTAGTCGGATCAGTCAGTTTCATGAATTGTAGGGTTTATCTTCAAGTCCAGTGCTGACTCAGAGGGTAGCTTGTTCCCTAGAGAAAACAACCAACAAAAATCAGAACAGCTACTGCTCATAAGCTCTTTCAACACCCAAGTGGAAAGGACAACTTAATGGGTCCAAAAAAAAAAAAAGTTCAACTTCCTTTTAGGAGTAGCCGATACAGTGAAGGCACGTGTATGCCACAGGCAGCTGCTGGTTACAGCGCTCGCTCACAGTAAGAAATGTTAAAACTAAAAAGCTCACAAGAAAAGCTATCACACAAACCTGGGTTTTTCACCAAGAAGTAATTTGCAGGACTATAAACGGAAAGTACTGAAAGGGCCAAAGCTGTTATTTTACGTTTGAAAAGCTGTTTTGCGTGCGTGTGTGTGTGTGTGTGTGTGTGTGTGTGTGTGAGAGAGAGAGATGGGGGGAGGGATTAAACACATCTAGGGCAGCTTTGCTTATGGCCATACATAAAAATTACTGAAATGTTAATCCCCTAAACACAAGTTCCTCATTCGCTAATCAGAAAAAATATTGTAAATCAAAAGATAGTAAGAGTAACAGGTTTTTGTTGTTGCTGTTGTCTTTTTAGGGCCACACCCAGGTTCCCAGGATAGGGGTCAAATTGGAGTTACAGCTGGCGGCCTACACCTACGCCACAGCCACAGCAACGCAGGATCCGAGCCCTGTCTGCGAACTACACCGCAGCTCATGGCAACGCTGGATCCTTAACCCACTGAGCGAGGCCAGGGATTGAAACTGCGTCCTCATGGATTCTAGTCGGATTCGTTTCCACTGAGCCACAAGTTCTCGGGAACTTCAAGAGTAACGTGCTGTGTTTCAAGACTTGCAATAGTGAACTGCCTTTCCTATTATTTCTAAAAGCAAAAAATCAACATGGACAGACAGCCTTCCAGCCTCAAAAGACACCACAACAAAACAAGGGGGCCTTTCCACTTCACCAGTTGGGGATTCTGTCTACAACAACACATTGTTAAAAAAAGAGAGGGGAAAAAAACCAGGGAAGGCAACCAGGGGGCAGAGAGCTCAAGCTACTTTCAGAACACTGTAATGTCATTTTGTCCTTTCCCATGAATTAGGTTAAAAGCTTTTTGAAAAACAAATATGTTACTCAAGATTGCATCCAGAAGGAGGCAAGAGAGTGACCAAGACAACTTTTCATTTAAAAAAAATTACTCTCATTTATTCACGTGGGGAAAAAATTCTAATCAAAATTTTTCCCTTGTTATTTCCAAGTCGTAATGTGGAAAATTACCTACTCTCAAGCAACAAGCTCAGTTGCCTCAGAACTCAAAGTTACAGAGGACAAGACGAGCAGTGACTACACACTGTCTTGAAAACTACTCATCTGCAGTGAGGTGTCGACAGGTTGTGGGCATGGGCCTCGGTTTCACAGCCTTACAGCACACTTTCCCAGCCTTTCCCAGAGAAAGGCGAGTTGGGTCCTAGTAGGCTAAGACCCCCCCCCCCCCCCCCCCAATGTGCATAATGAACGGGACCTACTGCCCCTAGGAGAGCTGTCAAATAGCCAGGCAGAGCTTTCCCTGTATGCACCCTGTGGCTCCGGTGAGAAAAACAGCAACCCTCCCAGCGTCCTGCACCTGAGTACTAGTGAACTGCCTGCCATCAAGAGACAGGCCTCCCTGCCAGCAGTATTCGGTGTGCATTAAGCAGAACCCTAAGCTTCCAGAAATGCTTCAGGGCTCGGTAAACTCTTGATTTGATTTCACCTATTTTTTCCCTTTTACCTTAGCAATAATAAAGTCATAAATGCAGATCCAAATTAGCATGCATTCATTTTTTTAAAACATACTAGATATCATACTTAAACAATATCCTCAGTTTGTGCTAGGTTTGGGTACTTTCTTGAAAGACCTCAGAATAAAGCCCCTCTCTCCTGTCACCTCCTGTATATACAAGATCTTTTATTCAGAAGGTAATGACTCTGCAATAACTTTCATTTAAATGCACGTGTACTCAGAGAAAAATTGAACAAATGGGTGCACAACTTATTCATGTGAATCATGACTTTTATGTTTCTATACGACAGAAAATTCAGAAAAGGAGACTGAGGAATATAAGACTAATTACTGCCCTTCATCCACCAGTGTCAAGTTACTGTGTTTAGCAAAAAGCTACATACAGTTGTCAAGTCTCACAGAATAACTTCATGAGTAAATGTCATAAACTTGACCCTGTAAATGCCAGTTTTATCTGCTTTATATAATTGTAGATTTGAGGACTGCATACAGACTTCACAAGAGTACTGCTAGTGCTGTTAAAAAATGTTTCCAAACCGCTGTCTAAACTCTAATTAAGCTTTGGTATTCCTAGTTCACAGGTCTCCAGGGGCAGAAATGGTAATTAAGTCTGAAGTTTCTGGGGCCGGCTGAGCTGCAGGTCCCCGCTATGGATGTGCTCCAGACCGCAGGCCCCGTCGGGCCTCCTCCTAGTCTCCTCTCCCCACACCCTGACCACCCTCAAGAAACAATGTGCCAAACTCGGGGATGCTAATGGCAGATAAAATGAGTAAGAGAGAGTATCCAGTACTTCAAATACACGAAATGTCATCTCAGTGCCATTTTTCATTAATTTTTCCAAATCCCTGCCCGATCTAACTTTTTTTCACTTGCCAAGCAGTTTTGATTTTAAAACAAAATTCCACTCTTCTCATATTTCAGAGACAGTGGCTCTCCACATCACATAAATGGCAAACTTCAAAAATATTCTCTAAAAAGAATACTGCGTAACAAAAGCAGTGGCCAAGAGCCCAAGGTAGAGCAACAGAACTAGCCACATAAGCTAGTCAATGACAGCACTTTAAACTGTCGTGTGCAGTCTCTGAACGCTATAGCAATGGAAAGTTTATTTTTAAAAAATAAAACAAAGTGCCAGCTGGTTAAAAAAACACACCCCCACCTTGCCCCTGTCCCAGGCTCTCCCAGGGAACTGCCCATCAGCTCTTAAGGGAAGTGCCTGCTCCCGCGGAACTGCGCGCCAGCCCACGGCTTGGCACCACACCTGACATTTTCTTCACATCTGTTCAGCCTTTCCCTAACTCAGACTGAATCACTTTTTGAAAGTTCACTGACTGAGTGAAAATATTTCTCTGTTACAGTAATAAACAGGTTAACACAAACAGAAAAAAAAAACCCAAAACTTCACAGATTCTCAACTGTCTTTGCTAAAAATGTTTAAAGAAATCCTTTTCTATAACCTTCATTCTGGGATACCATCATTCAAATCAGACAGAATCTCACCCTCTTTCCAACTGTCTGGAATTTTGAAATTTTTTCCCTCTGGAAGTAAAGGGTAGATGTCAAAATCTCCTGTGAAATGTTTAAACACATGCAGGGTGATGCCCCAAATGTGCAGCTTCTGATTCCGAAGCTCTTAGATGGGAACAGAGAGCAGTACAGGCGAAGCGACACAGGCTACTCTGTAATCACACGCAGGAGCTTCCTGGAACCACTACCTGAGACCAGGCACTGGGCAAGGTCCAGGAATGCAAGAAATAAGGTCTAGCTCTAATCTTACGAACTCATGGTTCATACTTTATTCATAAAGCCCACAGTGCTTAAAATTTTTCAATTTTCAGTGCTTAAAATTTCAATTTTTTAGTTCACTCTAGGTCTCCAAGTATGATCACAATAATGAATAAAAAGACACAAATGCCTCCAGAAGCATTTAATTTTACTGAAGGAAATAAATATGTATAAAATACAGACAAAATTTTGAAAACATTAAAGAGAAACTGAAAACACCATAGAAGCACAGAGGTGGAAGACAGTAATAACAACTAGAGAAGAAATGGCTTTGAAGGGAAAAATGAGGGACATCTGACCTAGTCAATGAAAAACAAGAACGATCTCAAGAATCTGAAGTCTTCCAGGTAGACTAAGGCCAATGCAAAGGCACAGAGATGGGAAAAAGCTGGACATTTTCAAATACATCTCAAACAGGATATGCATTTTATAACAGAGTAGGTCCTCCATGAAGCAGAGTTTAAAAGACTAGGATTATTTAATCAGAAAAGGCAGCTGGTAGTCAATTAATAATAACTTTCAATTATTTTAATTCTAAAAATATGTACTAATAAGCATTTAGACATGGTTCCTGCCACAAGCGAGTTTATATTCTAATAGACATAAAGAGAACCAATCATCCTAACATAAACAAAAAAATAGAAGTTCAAATTGTAGAAAGTTCCAAAGAGTAAATAAACAGGAGAACATGATGAGAAACAATACTGGGAAAATTCCTTTACATGAGTCAAAGGCCTTTCTTTGTAAATGACACCTAAGAGAAGGGAAGGAACCAGCCATGGAAAGCACAGAGAAGAAACAACATATGTAAAGAACATGAGTCAGAGAGAAGCCTAGCATATTGGAGCAAGAACGTATGGCTGGAACCGCCCAGCTGGAACCTCACAGGGTAAGAGTAAAAAGGTGAGATCAGACACACATTATACAGACTGTAGTGAGTGGCCTGGATTTCATTGGCAATTAGAACGCCATGATGCGATTTACATTTAAGATTACTTTTGCTTTTAATATGGAAAATGAATTGTAAAGGGTAGACCAATCAGACTGTTAAAACAAGTATATCAGAGGCATCAAGGCTTGGTCCAGGATGGGACGGTATATACCAGAGATATAAGACGAAGGCTGAACTGAGCTGCAAAGAGGAAGGAAAGAGAGAGCAAGATGAGTCTTAAGTTTCTTGCTCAAGCATCTTTCAGAGGGTATGCTAAGTTTACTCATCTTCATAAAAGCCCAGACCAGAAAAAAAACTTAACTGGGCAAAAAGAACGCAGAAGAATTAATAAATTTTGAAATGAACTGAGGTACCAAGGGAAGTTAGGGAATATTCTTCTAAAGTAATTAAGAGATTTTTATTTGGCTTAGCTAGCTTAAGAGGAAACTGAAGCTTAGAAAATGAGTTAAGAAGTTGAGGATCCTTGCTCCCTATAATTTTTTAATAACATAGAAATTAAATGTTTATGTGCACACAGACAAGAGTAACTCCATAATAACAATAATACCAAAATTCTAAAAACTGAAAACTTTTAAGACATGTTAACATTTTCTTTCAATTGTAAACATATGAAACTGTCCGTCACCTGAGGAGGAGAAAAGTCCTGTTCCACCTCATTGTAACAAGACCAGTGCTTCTCTACTATCCCAAATTTCCTAAATTTAGCCTTGGTTCTTAACCAGAAATGGACATCAGAATTACCAGAAAGGCTTTCTAAAAACAGACATGGGCAAATTGGAGGGAAGCGGTGGGGAGGATATGAGTGAGAAACCGGAACAGAAGGTTTAGGAATGGCTCCTCGCCAGGAATACATACATTTTTAAAAGCATTCTGGGAAATGTTGATACACATTCTTGGTTAATCTTTAAAAGATTAACAATGAACCAAGATAATTTTCACACAATTTTAATTAGTAGCATTTTTTAGTATTAATGGTTCAAGTCATGAGATAAATCCAATACAGTCAGAAATACACTGAAATTCCATGAACATAATAAACGATAATAGTACTTTGTCTTATGATATATTAGTCTTAAAAGTTGAAATTATTACAGCAAAAAAAAAATTACACAGCTATGTTTTTGTAAAACGTTTCTTTTGGGGGGGGTCATGTACTTTGCTGGTTTTAGCTTAAATATAGAATTACTCCATGATAAAACTCAGTATCTGCTTAAAAGTTTCTCCAAACAATTCCGCCAAGGATACTAATGTTATTTCCCATGAATACAGATATATACAAAATGATCTCGAGTAAATTATGAGGAACAAATCCCCGCAATAAGACTTACATTTCTCAAAATTAAAAAAATTGAGATGCATTAATATTTTTTACCAAGTCATTTTATTTAATGTAACAAAACTGAAAATATTCTGTAGTAAAATTATTTTGGATAAAAAATTTTAATTATATCTTCTTTATACAAATAAAGATGAAAAAACCAGAGCCCTCTCATCAGGGAGATTAGATAGATTAGGAAGACCATAAATCTGCTTTCTGCCAGTGAAACGATAAAAACCTGCTTCACCACTACCCTGAGTTTATGACACCCTGAGTTTATGACACCCTGAGATAGCTCTAAATCTTCCTCAAAGAATAAGATCAAATGTCCAGCACATACAGTTAATTTGCAAAATGCACACAAGTCACACAATATACCCTTCAAAAGAAAGAAGTCACAACTTCAAGACTGTCATAATTTCCAAATGTTTGGAAACAACACAACTGAGCAAATCACAAAAATCTTTCTTCTCTACAGAACAGATTAAAATGCATAACCAATTTTTAAATACTGTGTGAAATGACTATAAGATGAATCATAAATGGAATATATGCATTTAACACAATAAACTAGAGAACTGTATGAAAACAAGAACAAAACTCTGTCCTATTTAAAGTTTTTTTATTCAGAATGTTTTAAGATTCAGTTTCATCATCAATAATTTCGGAAAGGGGTATGAAGTTATTAAAAGAATCAATCACATTGTTTTTATTTGAGAACTACTAAAAGCAACCAAAGTTATTATCTATTATCTACTGATCCTCCCAATTACACCAGCACATTTGCCTTCACTTCAGTTATGGACTTAAAAATCCTCATTTTCTAGTTTAACAATATACATATTAATATCTGTTAATCTATTCAAGAAAGTGTTCTAATCTAAAAACTCATTCCACAAAATCGACAGGGAATGTGCACACTCAGAGACCATTATTTAATAGAGGCATGATGCACAGGTCTTACATATGTTATTCTCCTGTTAAAAGATTATAGTTTTGTCCAACATGATAAATTGTTAAAAAAAAAGTATTTAAAAAAAAAAACTGTAGATTAAGTTATTCATGCTAGAACTCAGATTAAGTTCATATACATTAAATACCTTAAATACTTACTGATTCTTTTTTTTTTTTTTTAGGGCCTCGTCTGCAGCAAATGGAGGTTCCCAGGCTAGGGTGTCTAATCGGAGCTGTAGCCACTGGCCTACACGACAGCCACAGCAACACAAGATCCGAGCCAGATCTGCGACCTACACCACAGCTCACAGCAATGCCAGATCCTTAACCCACTGAGTGAGGCCAGGGATCAAACCCGCGTCCTTATGGATGCTAGTCGGGTTTGTTAACCAGTGAGCCAGACAGGGACTCCAATACTTATTGATGCTGAATACATCTATATCTAAATATAAATGTGTATTTGTGGATATTACTTGTTTTTATGGCTACGAAAAATAAATTCTCAATGACATACGTATTTCATACATTTTTTGAAACCTGAACGTAGTGGAGCTTCCCATTCTACATGCAAATATATCCCACATAGATGGGAACAGAATCAAATTATCAGCTACCACTGAAACAACACTTTTTCTAAGATGTGATAGAACAATTTTCTCTTCATGAAGTCTCTAAAATCTAGATTCACAGTAAACTGAACCTTGGATTTAAAGATCCCCCAGGATCCGTGGTATATCTGCTTCTATCCTTATTTTGCTATTCTTCAGTGTGTACCTTAAGCCTTGTAAGGTACTAATGAGCAGAGGAAACCTGACTCTTGTGTTTAAAGCCTCCAAAAGAAAAACAAAGAACCTAAAAATTATCTGAATAGGGCCATGAAGATCACAAATAAACTATTCTTTTGCATTCTTTTAAGAAATATAAAGAATCGCATAGCTTCACTTTTAAAATACAAAGAAAAAGTGAAAACATGTTTATTTAACTACTGATTTACAGTAATATTTCAGTTATAAAAATTGTACTTGATTAAAAGTATAAATATTCTTTTCATTACATTATGCCATAAAATGACAAGTTTCAACATACTCCAAAATGCTCTGTTTACTTTTTTAAAAGTATAAACTTTAATAAAAGTCACATGGACATAACCAAGATGAATGCAACTCAGTTTCCCTCTCTGACCTGTCCCTCAATATCTAAGAATTTCAGCACCTGACTTATATAACCTTATTTCACTTTGATTGAATATTTATCTGTGATAAAAGGTATCTGGACTACCTGGATATTAAAAACACTGTAAGCCTTAATAAAACTATACAGTGCCCTTAAGTTTATTTACTCTCATTGATCAAATTTAGGCAAATACCGTCACGTCCTTTTATGAACTTAACCTGAGTTTTACCAACCACATACTCTTACACAGTACCTGATGAAACCCACTGCCTGTGCAACTACTCTGCTTTCCATGTCTACACAGTCATCTTCCATTTGGCCTTACCTCCATCAATAGCTTCATTTCCGTATGAGTTTTCATTAATTAATTCAATATATATTAGAATATTACGTGTAAACTCAGTGCCTAAGCCTCTACAAATATAAATAATTTGTCCAGATTTAAGAACCACTATTTTAGGAGTTTCCGTCGCGGCTTAGCAGAAACAAATTGACTAGCATCCATGATGACGCAGGTTCGACCCCTGACCTCACTCAGTGGGTTAAGGATCCAGCACTGCCATGAACTGCAGTGTAGGCAGCGGATGTGGCTCAGATATGACTGTGGTGTAGGCCAATGGCTACAGCTCTGATTCGACTCCTAGCCTAGGAACCTCCATATGCAGTGGGTATGACCCTAAAATCAAAAAAAAAAGAAAAAAAACTGTTTTAAAAACAACTGGATTACAATTTTAAGATTTATACCCTCTGGCCTGTATATGAGATAACTTAATTTTGATCACTACAATATCTGAAGAAAGAGAACAGTGACATGCCCTCAAATTTGGCCAAATTATCTGAATTAACAGGATCCTCCGCAGCCTCTTGCAATGGTGGCAATCTTTCAAATCATAACACTTAGATTATTCAAAGAGTCAAAATAAAATGGGAGGAGGATAGGTGTTAGCCAACAAACCTAACTCTTTTGGATCAAAAGAATCATTCTTCTCAAGTAACAGTGAATGTTTATGACTAAACATATACTTCATTCAAAATGATAAATTATGTTGTACTTACTCAAAGACAAACATGTCTGATTCTAAAAAATTATAGATGTTCTCAAAAATATGATTAATATTAGTTAACATTTAATTTCTTTCCAATGAATAAAAGCTAGTAAAAATTAAAAAGAAAAATTGAAATTCTGACGTCAGAAATGTCATTGAAATCAACAATTCGTATTTCTTTAATACTGGAAACAATTTAGTCAATCTTTACATAAAAATCTTAAAACATACATATTTTAATATAACACACAAATAAAAGATATCTGATTATTAGTTCTAGATCCATGCATGGAGTTTAAAATTTTGACCAACCAAGGTATTTATGCTATCATTTTTCAGGTATCCTTATAATTTTATTAGATGCATCAATAATTAATTTACATTGGCGTTCCCATCGTGGCTCAGTGGTTAACAAATCTGACTAGGAACCATGAGGTTGTGGGTTCGATCCCTGGCCTTGCACAGTGGGTTAACGATACGGCATGGCTGTGAGCTGTGGTGTAGGTCACAGACGCAGCTCGGATCCCACGTTGCTGTGGCTGTGGCGTAGGCTGGTGGCTACAGCTCCGATTAGACCCCTAGTCCAGGAACCTCCATATGCCGTGAGTACAGCCCTAGAAAAGGCAAAAAGACAAAAAAAAAAGAAAAACATAAAAATAATTAATTTACATTATTTGTGTTCCATTAACATTACTAAGATAGAAGAAATCCCTGTTGCCTGGTTTTACTCAAATGATTTCTGTGATCTTGGCTGAGCTTCAATAACCTCTGTAACAATTAATTCAATGATTACTTATCCAATAACTTGAGTTACTCAGAACACAGACCTGAACCAGAAAAGCCTCGGCCAAGGAAAATGTAAAGCCCTGTGCACCTATCTACAGTCAACAATTCAAGTCTTCTACTTGAACTTAAAAAGTCTTTTTCTTTTTTGGGGGGGTGATTTCTTTTTTTCTTTTTATAATGATTTTTATTTTTTTCCATCATAGCTGGTTTAGTGTTGTCAGTTTTCTACTGTGCAACAAGGCAACCCACTCACACATACATGTATACATTCTTTTTTTTTTTCACATTAACTAGTCCTTTTCTTATATAAAAGAACAGTATTTGCATTCTCAGCCCTCAGAAGGTTAGAAGAAACAGGAGAAGGCAACACAGAGCATTAAGAAGAGCAGTGCTCCTCAAAATGGTATCCCAGCAAGGTGATCTTGTCAGCACCGCCTAGAAACACGTTAGAAAAGTAAATTCTCTAGCTCACCCAGACAGACAAGAAATCAGCAGCCCTGGGGACAGGACCCAGTGAGCACTGGGTTAACAGGTTCTCCAGGTGATGCTGACACACTCGAGAACCACTGTCCTAGAGACAGGAATACTAACAGCAGACAGAGTCATCGACAAAAAGCCAGTAAGAACTCACTAAACTGCTTCAAATAAACCTGCCTGGGTGCGTCCACTCAAGGCACTACCTGCAGGTACTTTAATAGATTCAGAGAGCAGGAGAAATCACCTCCAAGGAATTATAAGCTAACTGGGTAGGAGGACAACCACATGTGGGTTTAATGCAATCACTGAAGCCCATCAAGTTGAGCATGAGTCATAAAAGAAAGGTTAATTTTGTTTGAAGCAACAGAAACTATAAACTTCAGAAATCTTTCTGTGAAAAATTGCTGAGACTATATCAAGTTTTGACAATGAAAGCCGTAAGACTTCTTATATCCAAAAAATTCAAGTATGTTGGAAATCTTCATTTCTAACGATACTAGATAAATGAGTTACTGTAGCTGAAAACAAATCACCAAAGAAAATCACCAAAAGGTGATTTTACAAATACACAAGTAAGATAATGCCCCCAAATGTATTTACATGCGATAACCGGGATCCACTTAAAATTCAGCATCCAAAGACTGGGGAATGAATGCAGGCCAGCTGCTCGAAAAAATGAAAGTCTGGATTTTAGTGGACAGTCATGACTGAAGAAGCTTTCGGATAATTTCTAGGTCTGTAATAACAACTCCCCACACATGCTCCTCCACGCTGCCCCCTTTCCAGCAGATGGACAGAAGCCTAGTACCCCTGACCTGGGTGGTTAAGGATGTGGGGGAGCATCCCCGACAACGTGAAAACCTGGCCCTGGCTGCTACAAAAGCCAGAAACAGCTGTCGTGTGACGTTTTGGATCTGTATGTTTCAGCAGCTTAGCCTACCACTTCACATCAGTGGGCAGTAAGATTAGGGTCCAAAGTAACTATGGCTTAGGGAGCCTTCTGATGATTACGGTTATATTAATATCCTATTGTCCTGTACTGTTTTCTAAAAGGCACAGCCCCCTCCTTGGACTATTAGTCATTAGCTATTATTTACAGGACTACGAGTCTAAAATCTGGAAAACCGTATCTCAAATACAGGAAGACGTTTATGAAATCATAGGAAAAGTATCTCATTTCAGACATATCGATGTATAAGAGATTCATGACTAAAATACCCAGAACTAAACATTTCCACCACACACATGCAGTCCACATCCGAGCTGTTGCTGCTGGTATTCATGGTTAGATCTGACGTGCCTGCATGCATCAGGGGTTTTAAGGGACACATCACTGATTCCTCTCCTTTTACCAAGACCTTCCCCACATGCCCTTCTCTAGCGTTAACTGCACATTCAAAAGGGAAAAAAGAAAAGATGACTTTCACGTATGAATGTGATCCTACAGAACTGGAGGACATGTCACACACAGCACAGCAGCGCTGTCCACACGTGCTCTCTACTGAGTACCCACCACGCAACAGGCATCACTGAGCCAAAGGGCTGAAGAAAAAAGGATCCCCAGAGCACTCAGGCTATTTGACTCAAAGAAAAGTTACCAAGTCTGACTTGCAACTCTCCACATCCAGGAGAGAAGCCGGGATGTTCTCAGGCACTTACTAATACACGCTCTCTCCCTGCCTCTCAGCGCACTCAGAACAACTGCAACACTCTGATCAAACCGACCCTAATCTTAACACGTGCTGAAACCACACTCCCCTCACCTCCACCCACGATACGAACGATTTTCTGTCTACAAGGCCATGTCGAGGAGGTGCATATGCCTTTAAAGTCCGTTAAAGTCTAGTACAAATAATCGAATTCTTCTCTCCCTTTTGCCACCACATCACTGTCTTCATTTCTGTCTCCTGTTAAGTGTAGGGACCTACCTACCACTGAGCAACACGTCACAGAACAAAAGAATTTTAGATCTGAAAGACTTCATCTTCTCAGAGAAATGAGGATGCTAAAACAAAGGGATCAAACGCACTGAAAGCTACAGAGCTACTTCAGCACAAGAACTGGTACCATGGCGTAAAGGCAATCAAGTCACGAACCAATGAAAACAGCCCAAAAGCAGGACGGGAGATGCTCCTGCAGTTGTAGGTCACTGAACCTATAGCTGAAGAGAACCCCTACCCACACCCATCCAGCTCCTACCTCTTAAAGGACAAATCAGCCAACACGTGAGATCGGAACAGGAGGCCCACAACTGGAACTAACAGGACACAGTGACCAGGCATTCCCCAGCCAGCAGAACGGTATCTACTGGCAGCTATTTTAAGCCTTACCTGACAGGTCTCCAAGCAGAGGCAGCAGCCACAGCCCCCTCTGTACCATTAACGTCTTGCCTCAGTTTCCTGAAATTCCCGACTGGGAAGGAAATACAGCCAGCAGGCACTGCCAGCCCAGTCACATTGCTACAGTTCTACCTCTAGGAATCTCCCCTGGGACACGGTGGCCTGCACCCACACACATCGCATACGGAGCAGCCCCCTCCGAGGAGAGCTCGACATTACAGGGCCTTCTGCACCAAAACCTCAGGGGCCCCTGATCTTAACTATCAGGTTTTCTTCTGTTTTTTAATGTAGAAAGTAATCCCCAATTAGAAAATCTGGTCAGATTTGAGTGATTCTGTTGAACATACCTGAAAAACAAAGTAATTACAAAAAATGGAAACATGCAATTTAAAAATAATACAAATATTTTAACCGGTTTTAAGGATGGTTTAGCACCTCAAAATACACAGTGACACTAGTTCTACTGAAGTCAAACTTTCAACAGGCATCACTTCTGTTGCTCATGGGACTATCCAGCTACATCCTCTTGAACATCCGCATTTTTTAGGAGTTCTTCAAAGATTATTATGCCATCATTAAAATTTACTGAATTTAAGAGATACCCACCAAGTGAAATAAAAACCAAGTTTAGTTATTTATTAGGAACCATCTTTATGCCTAAATTTGTGCTAGATAAGAAATGACACAGTCCCTTCTTAGGGATTTGTAATGTGCTTTAGGAAATGGAGATTGATATTTAAAACAATGACAAGAACAATTTAAAGGTAAACTAATGCTATTGCTATTAACTGTAAAAATAACTCAGAGAAATCAGTTCAAACTGAAATATCAAAATAAACTCATGGCAGAATTACTCGACTGTCCACAAAACTCATGTAATGAAAAATAATTACAAGGAAAATCTGTTTTGGGTTATATCCTATAAAACATAGTGATGTTTTAGAATTACCTAAGTAGTTTTTATAATTTTTACTTTCAATAATTACACTACTTAGTAAGACGTAAAACAGTCTGAAATGATAGTTAGTGGTTTTTACGCCCTCAGTGATTTTAATGTCGAGCCTAAAAGACACAGTGAAATTTAAAATATGAACCTAGATATTTACCATCTGCACAATCACAGCCTCGATCCCTTTTCCCAGTGACACACACTCCTTAGCTGGTATTGGAGTAGTAACACAGGTAGGCAGACATATTTGTGGATTTAATTTTACTCACACTAGTGTTATAGCCATTTGGACCTACAAGAGTTCATCATCTTTGACCTATACAACTTGTTAATTTTAACAGTATTTTCCCAGTTGGCCTTAGCTCTTGTTTTTGAGTCACACACAGTCAGATCAGTGGTACAGACAAACATATACAAACAACCAGTCTAAAAAAATAACTGCAAGGGCAATCTTGTAGGAAAGATTTTAATTTATTCCATTCAAAACAAACAGGCCTAGCTAGGATTAGTGGATAAAAGACAAGAGAGAGTTGAGTTAATTTCTATTTTTAGTCAAACTGTCAAAATGTACTCTGGGCTGCCTTGGTTAGCTAATTAATTCCTTATTACTATAAATGACAGAGCAGCAGCTAGATGATAACCTCTCAGGAATGACACCTCTAAACTGTCACAAGGACTAAACTATGTAAACCCCAAAGGTCTCGCCTAGACCACCAACCAATAACAGATTATCACAGAAGCCAACTATTATGCAGCTGAAATGAATTAAGCGTCTATTTCAATATTACAATATGAAACATGATAAAGCTTATAAATCACAAAACTTTTTTTAGCATAGAACTTTAAAACTAAAGTGCACCTTTGAACCTTATAAGAATATTTTAAAATAGTACATCACATATATAAAGCTTAATATTTTAATATTTTTGAACAAGAATGATGGATAAATATTAATTTCTCATTTTCCTTTCCCTTCACCTTTCCTCTCATACCTTGTCCCAGCGAAAAAAAATAAAAAGTATTGGCCAATTTTATCTATCAATCTGGCACACTCAGGAATACATAAGAAATGATTAAATACAAAAAAGATCTGAAAATATAAATTTTTCTAAAATAGTATAATATGTGTAATAAAGGAATACGATTATTGAATAACGATAGGTTTAGTATGATAATTAAATGCTTCCCAAATCAATCATCTGAGATTTACCATGGAATTTACAATAAAATCTACTAATGGTCCAAAAGTCTGCACCATCCTCCTCTTGAAGGAATGAATGTCTGAAAACACTAAGAAGTCGCTTACAGCTCTTTCTCTTTTATAAATCACTGATGGCATTTTCAAATTCAGGAACTCCACCTCTTCCAAGTGTCCACACAAAATTACGCAGAACGAGAGATGCTCCCTTCCTGAGTCACAGCCATGCATTACACCACCAGGCGATACATCAGAATACTACCCAGAAATGTATGCTCCAAGGCTGCCTCGCCTAAAATCACACCCACACAGACTATGGCCAAAGTACACCATGACCCTGCTCACTATCAAATCAAAATACTCTAAGGACAAATTCGGACAGAAAACCATTTAGCCATTAGTTCTTATGATAAAGTTATTTTTCATGGCACGAAAAAATTAAAGTATAAGCCGTCTTTTCACATACTTAGTGTGGTCATATTTTCATGTCTAAAGACTATTTAGAAATAAATAGTCTGTTTGCCTAAAGCAGGAGCTATGTGAAAAATGTATCTTTAGGCCATCCAGGACTGAAAGAATTCTTATTATATCACACTTAGGAAATAAAATTTTGTGAGGGATGTGTTAAACTGGTGGCTCTTATCTTCTGGAAGGCTGTGAACCTCCAAGAGGGTAATACAAACTCTGACCAGAGGAAAAAAGCATATTTACAAATTTTAAAACACGTATATACTTACAGGGGTTCTCCAAGACAATGAGCCTCAGGTTAAGTGTCATGGAAGATACGTAGAAGAGCGACTATTCTCAGGTTAAAGGTGCATATAACAACTAAACCTACAGATCTCTGATTTCTTGAATTAAAATAAAACTGACTCGATATACAATTCAATGGAAACTTAACATGCGCTACATAGCTAACACTTTTAGATATCTTTTAAACCTCATCAGCTCTTTAAATTTAAATACATTTTATCTAAAGTTTTACTTCTTATATTAAAACTTTTCCTAAATACCAACTATGTTTTTAAAGTGATCAAAACAAGTTTTAAAAGAACTCAGGATTTACTCTGCTCCAGGTATTATGCTTTTTGTTCCTTACAATTTGAGGAAATTCAAAATCTTAATATCCACTCAATTTTGCTCAAGTATTTTTACATTTTGGGGCAAAAGATGTATTTAAATATGTATTTTTTAATATATAATGAAAATAAAAAAAATATATATATAATGAAAATGACATTACTCTAGTTTACATTTGAGTGCCATAATATTTAAGGTTTATACTCTTTAGGAACACAGTTAATTTGACATACTTTCAAGGGTAAAAAATTCTGGACTAGAAATCAAAAAAAAAAGAGAAAATCAAAGTTTAAAAATGAAAATTACCATTAGGTTACATCTAAAGCAGACAAGGAACATTAAAGATCAACCAAATCACTACTAAGGTAGGTAAATAAATGTACATGACCTTTCTTATTCTATAACCTTAAAGTGAAAATCAAGAACCTTTCCTAGGCCTTGAAAAAATATTTATGGGTAAAAAGTAATGGAAAACAATGAAGCGGTAAAATGGTTTTCTGAAAGTAGGCAGACTTAATTTTTTTTTTCCTTCGCTCATCTCCAGAGATTGTAAAGCCATTAACTAAAAGGAGAAAATATGGAGAAATAATAAATGCAAAACCATTCATCACTCTATTATTTTTGGAAAATATTTTAGCTGAGTTGACTGTCATTTGAATAAGGGATAATTTTTAAATAATTGGTACATTCAGGAATACACTTAATATAATGTTATTGACCCATTTCCAAAGGTTCCAGACAGTAGTTACTTTCATTAATAGGAAGCAGAAGAATAATCTTATGTACAAGAGTCAACTGTTTTATTTTATTTTAAATTATTTATTTATTTTTGTCTTTTTGCCTTATCTAGGGCTGCACCCGCAGCATATGGAGGTTCCCAGGCTAGGGGTCTAACAGGAGCTGTAGCTGCCGGCCTTCACCACAGCCACAGCAACGCGGGATTCGAGCCGCGTCTACAACCTACACCACAGCTCACAGCAACGCCAGATCCTTAACCCACTGGGCAAGGCCAGGGATCGAACCCACAACCTCATGGTTCGTAGTCGGATTCGTTAACCACTGAGCCACGAAGGGAACTCCAAGAGTCAATTGTTTTAAATTGATTCATTTCATCCTAAATTTAGGTGGTGAAACCCAATTGGGACCAATGAAACACCCACCAGTAGGTAAGTTAATACCTACTGGAAAGCTTAAACAAGCACCACAACATTAATGGCTGTTGTGACTAAATGCTTTCAAAATCTAAAATTCCCTTTGAACTTTTTAACTCCTCCAGTATTTGAAAAGCCTATCTTTTTAATTCAAGCTTGAACTGGTCTGATCAAAGATTTACTTAAGAGACAAGGGAAGACGTATTGTTAGGCCAAAATAAACTGGTACTTAATTAAGAAAGCCAAATTTTCCTGACTGGCATATGGATACCGTTACTGCGGGTGCTTTAAAAAACTGCCCAGAAGTCTGGACAACCTCGAAGTAATTTTAGATGTACAGCTGACATGTAGATTTCGCTCATGTAAACAATGTGAACACACCTCAATGAGAGAAAAATCACAGTAGCATATTACTTACAAGTAAAACTTTAAGGCTACCAGGGATATTCAATTCTGACACTGCTCTCTAGGGAAGAAGGGAAAATGTCTACAAATTTAAATGTACCTGCAGAGCCAAAGAAGAAGAAAAAATAAACGAACAAGTAAGGGGGAAGGAGTTGCAAGGTACATCTCAAGGCCCGCCACACAGAATTATTTTAAAAGTTTCACCAGAGAGGGATGTAATTCTTGCTTGCATTTCACTAATGATCAGTTGCTCACTGGGGGGAAGAAAGAGTGAGAGATGAGGGGGAAAGGAAGGAGGGAGAGACAAAGAGCGGAGGAGGAAGGGGACAAGGGTGAGGGAAGGAGGCAGTGATAGAATCCTCGGCCACACACGGCTGTTCAGCCTCTGAGCACACTTGATACTTGATACACTAAGCCATACGCTTTGTTCCATAAAGTTATTATCTTCTCTTCCAAAAGGCCCTTGATTTCAGTATCAGTATCAAAACCAGTGATTTTTCGCCATTACTCATTAGATTAAGCCCTGGACACAGTACTGGTTTCAGGCTGATCTAGACAGATCTTTGGGCTTCATTTAGTGTATGCCTATTTCTTTTTGTTTCTGTTTTTTAAAACATTTAAGACCAAGTAATAATTATCCGGTACAGGTTCTAGAAACATAGTCTGTGTGGCCAGCTCAACCATTTTACAGACATAAGATCACCTGATCAGCATTTACTTATGAATTCAGTATAATTCTGCATACATTACCTTTCTAACTAAGGTACACAGCAGTAGAAATGGGTGATGTTAATTAAGAAAATTTTCATATTTTTATATAAATGTTTCTGTTATGTATCAGAAGGCAAAATCTCCATGAATTTTTAAGATAAAATAGAGGACTTTATAAGAAAATAAGGATCCCAAAGGGTCACTCTGAATTATGCCTCAGGACCCCTGGGGTATAAAAGTACATTTCTTCAAATTCTTCTGTCATTATGGGTAAACCTGGGGAAAGTGACTGAGAAGTACTATTTTCCCTTTCTCAACAATCCCTAATACTTTACATTTCTTTCCTACCACTATTTATAATACTTTACCAATTTAAAATTATTACTACAAATTTATAATCAAATATCTGAAATCCAATATATCTAAACTTTTGTTTAGAATATAATTTTTTTAAGAAATTTATTTCAAAAGGAGGAACCTGAAGCATATCTATATAACAATATTCCATTTTTTTTTTAATTTTTTGCTTTTTAGGGCCACACCTGCGGCATATGGAGGTTCCCAGGCTAGGGGTCAAATCGGAGCTGTAGCCGCCAGCCTACACCACAGCCACAGCAATGCAGGATCCGAGGTGCATCTGCAACCTACACCACAGCTCATGGCAACTCCAAATCCTTAACCCACTGAGCAAGACTAGGGACTGAACCAGCAACCTGATGGTTCTTAGATTCCTTTCCTCTGTGCCACTACAGGAACTCCAACAACATTCTATTTTTGATGCTTTTGTTTACATAAGTTTTTGAGTGAAACAGCACTACCATTAACTTTAAAAAATAAGGAAATATTAAGGTCCACACAGATTTTTTTTCCTCAATAACCATTTTCTCCTTTAAATTTATTTTTGTGGTTTTAAACATTTTTTTAATTTTTGTTCATATTTAAATTTTGCTTTAAATTTTCAACTACACATCTGGTCTTCTGGCATCAAACCTAGAACACAAAACCCATAAAGTATTCAAATATGAATCACTGAAGAATACAATTTCAAGTCTGATAAATAGCAAATGGTCCTTAGAGATCTGCTATCTGGAACTCACTGGAAACAGTTACTCAACTTACCTGGTGCTAATCCAGCAGCAGCAGGAGTTCCCAGGGATGGGTGAGAGAACACTTGAGAGAAGGCAGACATATTTGACTGGGACACGTTACTCAGCCTGGAGGTTGATCCTCCTTTAGGAATAAACTCGCTTGCAGTAGGATTTGGTGTCTATTTAAAAATCAAATATAGTAAGTTAACACATTTTAAGCCCAAAAAGACAATGAATCTACCAGGCATTATTGCACAGTGCTCTATTTACTGAGTGAAATATTTCTGAAATAGTTTGAAAGGACTTACAAATGTCTTTTAGTTTCTATATTTTAGGGTGTGATAATTAAATTTCTTGAAGGAAATTTTAAAATCAAATTTAGGGTTTTAATCATTTCATTTGCAGAATTTAACTTCAGAACATGAAAATTTGTCTTTATTGTCAAATATACATCATTACCAACTACCCTAACACATTTTAGAGAACTGGGAGGTTGAAACTACCTCAAAACTGAGCAACAAGTTTCAAGTTTAATATCTTTAAAAACACTTCTACCGGGATAAAAGTCCAAACTGCCTTTATTTCAAAATTAATCACTTTCCTCTTTATAAGCACTTAAAACAATTCCCCAATAATACAGTGCCATGTATTTAAATAACAATAAAGATGAGAAAAATACTTAAAAGCAAGGCAAACACATGGGAAGAACCAGGATATAAGAAAAACATAATAGAGGCTTCAATGTCTGCAAACCACCACATGAAACCTCTGTAATATTAAAAAATTTTACTATGAGATTACATGAGGAAAAAAAGTCCTTCCAATTGTGAGATGCCACTTTTTTTTTTTTTTTTTTTTTTTTGCTTTTTTAGAGCCACATCAAAGCATATGGAAGTTCCCAGGCTGGGGGTCTAACTGGAGCCAGAGTTGTTGGCCTACACACAGCCACAGCAACGTGGGATCCGAGCCTCGTCTGCAACCTATACCACAGCTCACAGCAACAGCATATCCTTAAACCACTGAGAGACCAGGGATTGAACCTGCACCCTCATGGATACTAGTTGGGTTCGTTAACCACTGAGCCGCAATGGGAACTCCTACGATGCCACGTTTTATCTAGGCAAGTGGCACGGCATTTCTGGCTTTAAGAACCACTTGTACATTATGAGACTGCGATTCAAATTCACAAATGGCCTATATTTTGTCTATGTGGAACAAATGAATATTTCAAACAGTTTTCTGAAATAGTGACCTACCTGCTTAAGTATAATGAAGAGCCAATGACCATCAATATTAGTGATAACTGAATTCAACTTCTGAAAAGATCAGCCAAGGTGGTAACTGAGTACATTCATACTTCAGCCCACATTTCCTATATACAGATAACCTAAGTTTAAAACACACTGACTCATGATACAAAAAAATTAATCACTTACAGTATTTAGACTGTAAAAATGTACTTCCAAAGAAGGCAGAAATAAAAAGATAGACTAATTACTGTACAAGCCCCAAACAAAACAACTTCCCTGTTTGATAAGAATGACACTTTAAACTGCCAAGTTAAGAGTTCAAAATACTGGATTTGGAAAATAACAAGTTAACAGGTTAACCCAATTTTAAACTCTAAAACAAATAATAATTTACCAGTTACATTCCAGCTAAAATTAAAGGACAAAGTGATAAAACACAGAAGAAATGTTAACCTGTGCTTAATTAAAATATGCTGGATAGAAAGAGAACCTGTTTTATTACCATATCTAAGACATGAAGTTCTGAATAGAGTCTGAACCAAAACATATTCTCCAAAGAGATACATAAGTCCTCTTCTATCACTCATGTGTCTACTTTAAAACCTTCCAAATTCTACAGTTTTCAAAAATACTGGCACGTTCTTTAAAAGTACAGCCAGTTCCTTAATTCCTGGAGCAGAAAATAAGTCAATGCATTTTACTGATGTAGTAATTTCTAGTTAGAAAGGCAAATGGCCCACTTCAGAGCTAAATCAGTTAATGCTAAATCTGTTTTAGAAGATAAGAAGATGAAATCAATCAGGCAACTTGGTAAAAGAGTTCAAAAACGCCTAGGAAAAGACGGGGAGTAGGTGAGACAGGAACCAGCAACGTCAGGATTACAAGATTACTAAGAGACAGCCAACTCAGACAAGGAAATTAAGCAAATCTACTCTTGAAAGATAGGTATTACTGAGTTTCCACTTCATTTATACCCTACATTTACCATGAATAACAGACTACTTGATTTCAAAGGTGAATTTCTCTCCATTAAATTTATTTTAAATTAATTTGAAAGACTCTAAGGGATCCTATAAGGAGAAAAAGGGAAGTCTATTAAACCTTCAGCAAACAAATCACATCATATGCCACTATAACAAATGCCATTATAATTACAAAGGCCCCAAATTTGTTTTAATAGAAGTTACTGAAATTAATGTAACTATAAAAATTCACACTAAACTACAACTTCTGAAGATTTAACAACCACAGATGCAAAAACCCTACCAGCAAGAGCATTTTAATTAAGAAGTGACAAGAAGGGCCTAAACCCCTCCCTCTTTTTCCCCTGGTTTCAGATGGCAGGACATATCCATCAAGTGGGTGGTGAGAGTTTGTTTTACCTCAGATGGGTTGATGTGAGGTGAAAGTAAAGGTAAAAGGATTTAAATGGCAGCGGGGGCGGGAGACTAGGAATAAGAGAGTAGAACTATTATTATTACCAGGTAATATAAATTCCTCGAGCTGGAGTAGAGAACTATCAAAAATTCTTAAGGTAATAGAGAAATTACAATACTGGAATACTTTTTCATGATAAAATAACTGTAATAGAAAGATAACATTCACTTTAATATAAATAAGGTTTGGGTACAAATAAGGGCTTTATAAAGTAACAACATAGCATAGGCATATACCTTCAACATGTTAAAAAAAAGAAAAACTTTGAGAGATAAAGCAAAACTGGTAATTAAAACCAGTATCATATTAAAATGAAATCTATGTTCATCAGAAAATAAACAGTTTCTTTTAGCTGTAAGAGGTAAAGGTTATACCCTAGAAAGAAGACTCGAGGACTTGGGTTATACAAATTTGCCTAACTTCAACAACACTAAAGAGAATAAAATGAATGAGAAAAGGAACCGTGAAAAAAGAAAATCAAAATTTTATTAATGATTTAGGTAATCACTTCATAACTCTAGATATGTTCCTATACTAAATTTGTGGGGTTTTCTAACATATACATAATTATTTTCTATTCACAATTTCTATTCTAATTTCTATTCATATTTTAAATCCTAATTTTCATTCACATCTTAAACAGGTCTAAATATACATTTGGAAAAAAAAATGTTTACTTAAGTCAAATAAAAGACATTCACTTTGTGAGAATTTATCAATAAAAACAGAATTTTAGGTTCTCATCCACTTAAATTTACACTGCAACTTTCACACCCAAAACAATCAAATGAGCTTAGTGAGTTCTCCAAGCTGCCACCATCCCCAACACTTGGATATGACCCCAACCTGTGCTCTCTGGACAGCCACATTCTAAATCAAGAGCCCTGGCCTTTAGCTTAAAAAGCACAGCCTTAATTTCTACCATTATATTTTAAATGAAATGTTAGTGTTTCGGAGTTCCCTTCATGGCTCAGAGGTTAACAAACCCGACTAGGATCCTTGAGGATACAGGTTAGATCCCTGGCCTCATTCAATGGGTTAAGGATACAGCATTGCCATGAGCTGTGGTGTAAGTCACAGATGCGGCTCAGATCTTGCATTGCTGTAGCTGTGGTGTAGGCCAGCAGCAGCAGCTCTGATTCGATCCCTAGCCTGGGACCCTCCATATACCACGAGTGCGGCCCTAAAAAGCAAAAAAAAAAAGAAAAGAAAAAATAAATAATAATGTTTCAATTTAGACATCCCAACCAATCAAAATGATAGAGTATTTCCCATTTACAAGTGACTGATACAGGTTTTTTTTCTTTTTTTTGGGAAATGAGGTAATTTTCTGATGAGGTTTCTAACCCAGTATTAATACAACTTTATGCTTTTCTACTATCATATTATTCCTTTTACTTTTAAAGTATAATTCAGGGAGTTCCTGTTGAGGCTCAGTGAAACGAAACAGACTAGGATCCATGAGGACGTAGGTTTAATCCCTGGCCTCGCTCAGTGGGTAAGGATCCAGCTACACCATGAGCTATGGTGTAGGTTGCAGAGGCAGCTTGGATCCCACTTTGCTGTGGTTGTGGTGTAGGCCAGCAGGTATGGCTCCGATTTGACCCCTGGCCCAGGAACTTCCATATGCAGCAAAAAAAGGTATAATTCAGTATTAAAGACTCTGCTGGACTCCACTACAAACAAGACTACTTATTAAGAACATAATAAATTAGTTCCATAAATTAAGGGACTAATTTAATAAACAGAGCAGCAAAATAAAAAGTTAAGCTACTAATTTTTTTCAAATCAGGCAGAATGACAGGCAGAGATTTATACTGAATCAAAACCCAACATAAAATACTATGTAATAGTTCACTGCAAATATGTTGAAAGGTCTCTAAGAAAAAGAAAGTTATCTTAAGGTGATGTGACAAACAATTATCACTAGTATTCCTGAATACTGGTCAAAATTTTTAAAAGCACATAGTGAAGGGAGTTCCCTGTGGTGCAGCAAGTTAAGGATCTTGCAATGTCAGTGCAGCATCTTGGGTCACTGCTGTGCTTCGGGTTCGATTCCTGGCCCGAGAACTTCTATATGCTGTGGGCACAGCCAAAAAAAGGAAAAAACAAAACAACAAAAAAGACCAGAAAAAAATAAAATAAAATCACACAATAAATGCATGAAACCATAAAATTTCTTCCATAGTACAGCTCCTTATAATGAGCTTAACTTGCTTTACCTCTGAGCAGCTTCAGAGCTAGCAGTAATCCTTCTGAAAGAAATATTAAGATTTTCAGTAATCTCTTTCAGTAATCTCTCTGAAAGAAATATGAATTAAGATTTTCTTTACAGCTTTATTTAGATATAACTGACATATAATAAACTGCACATATTTAAATGTAAATTCTGATAACTCCTGACGTAAGTGGGCAACCATAAACCTATTACCCAAAACAAGAAAATGACTACATCCATCAAGCCCAGAAGTTTCCACAAGCCTCTGTGAAACCTCTCCTTCCTGTTCCTCTCTGCTCCCCTGCTTTGGACTCCAGGCAACCAGTGATAAGCTTTTTGTCACTATAATCTGTACTTTCTAGAATTTAATATGTGAGTCTTACATACATTTGTATGTGCTGGGTTTTTTACTAGCTTCTTCCATTCTGCATCAAGACTCATCCATGTCACTGCCTCTATTAATATTACATTCACTTTTACTGCTGATTAGTATTCAATACTATCGGTTTATCACAGTTGGTTTATCCCTTCACCCAGTGTACAAAGACTTGTTTCTGGCTTTCACCTATTACAATTTTTGCATGGACACCTTTCATTCCTCTTTGGTAAATATCCATCAGTGAAAGGTCTGGACGCATGGGGTATGGTATAGAACCATAATATGACCTTTTTAAAGAGCTGGTCAGCTGTTTCCCAAAGCAGCTACACAATTTGGCATGTCCACCAGAGCCGTGTGGAGGGCTGATCCAGTTGTTCTATGTGCTCAGGACCCTGTGATTTGGGCAGACTTTACATATGAACAGGCACACTTGTGGTGGCATCTCATGCTTTTTATCTGCTTTTCCCAAATGAAATCTCTGCCATTCTATATATTCTCTGGTGAAATGTCGGTTCACGTCTTTCAACCATTTTTATTGTGTTTGTTTTTTACTATGGAATTTTGATAGTTCTGAATGTAAGTCCTTTGTCAGGTATTGATATACAAATATTTTCTCTACATCTATAATTTGTCTTTTATTCCAGCACCATTTGCTAAAAAAACTCATTCTCCACCACACAGACTGAAAATCAGCTATGTATTAGTGAGTTAATTTCCAGACTCTCTAACCTGTTCCACTGAAGCCAGTCTAACTCCACTCCAACTGCACGTTGTTTTGATTACTGTAGCTTTGCACGAAATCTTGAAGTCAGGTGTGTAGGTCTTGCATATTTTTATTTTCTTTTTTCTTTCTTTTTCAACCTTGGTTTGTTTGGCCTTTGCAATTTTATGTGAATATTAGAATAATCTTGTCATTTCCTATTAAATAGAGTGCTGCATTTTAACTGAGATTGCACTGAGTCTAAAAATCAATTTGGGGGGAGTTCCCATTGTGGCTCAGCGGAAATGAATCTGACTAGGAACCATGAGGTTGAGGGTTCGATCCCTGGCCTTGCTCAGTGGGTTAAGGATCCGGCGTTGCTGTGAGCTGTGGTGTAGGTTGGAGACATGGTTCAGATCCCGCGTTGCTGTGGCTGTGGCGTAGGCCGGCAGCTACAGCTCCGATTCGAACCCTAGCCAGGGAACCTCTACATGCCGCAGGTGCGGCCCTAAAACAACAAAAGACAAAAAAAATAAAAAAAATAAAAATCAATTTGGGGGAATTGCCAGGTGGCACAGTGGCTTAAGGATCTGGCATTGTCACTGCTGTGATCCAGGTTGCTACTGGGGCATGAGTTCAATCCCTGGTCCTGTAACTTCCATATGCCATGAATGCAGCCAAAAAGATTAAAAAAAAAAATCAAGTGAAGAGAGCTGACATCTTATCAAAACTGAGCCCTAGATCCATAAACGTGGTATACATCTCCACTTAGTCTTGCCTTAACTCATCTCAGGAATGTTTGAAAGCATTCAACGGAAAGGTTTTCAGAACTTTTGTCAGATTGATCCCTATTTTTCTGATATCATAATTATATAATTTTTAAAATCTCAATTTATGATTGTTTGGGGCTAGTAACATATGGTTCCGTTTCCTGTGGCTGCTAGAACTAACTACCATAAAACCTGGTGGCTTAAAACACCAGAAATGTTTCTGAGGGCCAGAAATCCACAATCAGGGCGTTGGTGCTCCCTGCAGGGAGTGAGGAACAGAATCCATGCCCCATGCTTCTCCACCAGCCCTAAAAAGACAAAAAAAAAAAATCCCTACCACTGTCTATTTCTCTTTGTAACTCTACTAACTCTACTAGTCTTTATCTCCTTTTTTTTTTTCATTTTGGCCATGCCCACAGCACACAAAATTTCCAGGCCAAGGACCAAACTTACGCCACAGGAACAACCCAAGCCACAGAAGTGACACACTGGGTCCTTAACTTGCTTGCTGCACCACCAGGGAACCCCAGTCTAATATACTTTAACCCTCTTCTATTAGTTGCATAAACACTGAAAAATGATATATCTATGCTTCTAATGAACTGTCCTCTCTATCTTTATCAAATGACCTTCTATGTCCCCGGGAATATTGTCTCTGAAGTCTACTTTATCTGATATGAATATAGCAATGTCAGCTTTCTTTTGTCTGGTATATCGTTTAACTTTTAACCTATTTTTATGTTTATGTTTTGGTTTCTTGTCAGCTTCATATAGTTGGAGTTTTCTCTTTTTCATTAATCTGAAAATCTTTGCCTTTTTATTGCGATGTCCAGAAGACATTTAATGATTACCGATATTGCTGGGTTTAAATCTAATACCATCTTACTATTTATTTTCTATTTGTTGCATCGGTTCTTTGGTCTCCTTTTCCCTTCTCTGCCTTCTTTGGGATTAACTGATTCTTTAAAATTTCACTTTATCTCTTCTCTTGGCTTATTAGCTATAACTCTTTTGTTCTATTACTGTAGTGACTGTCTTAGGTTTTATAGTACATATATTTAACTTATCTGACTGTCTTAGTCTGCTCAGGCCATAACAAAACACACATTGCGTGGCTTAAACAACAGAAACTTATTTTCTTGTAGTTCTAGAAGGTAAGAGTTCAAGATCAAGGTGCCAAGAGGGCTGGTTTCTCCTGCGGCCTATCTTCTCAGAAAACTCCTCTGCACAGGAGGCCTTTTCTCTGGGGTCAACCTTGGTATTTCCTCATCTTCTTCTGAGGACATCAATCATGTTGGATTAGGGCCAATCCTTACAACAACATTTAACCTTAATTAAATCTTTAAAGGCCCATTTCCAAATACAGTCACATTAAGAGTTAGAGCTAAAACACATAAACTTGGGGGAGATGCTCAGTCCATAACACTGAGTTTTAGCTACTTCAGATGTAACAAGCTCACAATACTACAATTCCATTTTTCCACTCCCAGACTTCGTGCTATTATCACAATATATCTTATCTCTACATATACTATAAACCTCTTCAATACACTGTTACTGTTTTTGCTTGTAACGGTCAATTACCTTTCAAAGAATAAGGGGGAAAAGCTTCTTATATTTACTCATGGTCACTGTTTCCAGTGCTCATCATTTCTTTGTATAGACCCAGATTTCCACAGGGTATTTTCTTCCTTCTGCCTGAAGTACTTTCTTTAATATCTACTGAAGTACAAATCTACCACTGACAAACTCTTTCAACTCCTGTCTGAAAAAGGTGTCTATTTTGCTTTTTAAAACAATTACAATTTTGAAATAATTAATATTCATAAGACATAGTATCCTTTCCCATCTTCCCCCAAAGATAACACCCTACATAACCAGAGTATATTTTTAAACCATAAAACTAACACTGATGCAAAAAAGTTTAACTGAACTACACACACTTTGCTCAAAACTTCACGTCTTCATATCCATTAATTCCATTGCATTCTGATATTTTCCCAAAAAAATAAAATTCTAAACTGACATTTTTTTCTCTTCCTATATTTTGAAGTTATCGCTCCACTGTCTTCTGACCTGCATTGTTTTCAACAAAAAAGTATGCTGTCATTTGTATCTTTGTTCCTCAAAAATGAATATTTTCCCTGCTCTGGCTGCTTATTTGATGATGTGAATGCCTTCGTACAGTTTTTCCCTCCATGTTTCTTTTGTTCTTGTGTTCCTCAAGCTTCTTGGAATTGTGGGCTTATGCTTTTTATCCGATTTGGAAAACACTATCCCATTGTTTCTTAAAATATTTTTTCTGTGTACCCTCCCCCCAATTTCAGGGATGAAAAATCAAGTGTGTTAGGCTGCTTCAAATTACTCCAAAGCTCCCTTTTTCTCTATTTTTTGGACAGTTTCTCTTGCTATGTCTTCAAGTTCACCAATCTTTTCTTATACAATATCTAATTTGTCATTAATCCTATCCAATATATTTTTCATTTCAGACATTACAGTTTTAAATTTTAGAAGTTTGATTTGGATAGTTTTTTTAATGTCTTCCATGTCTTTACTGATATACTTACTCTTTTCTCTACCTTCCTGAACACATGGAATATAGTTCTGATGTTCTTATATACTATTTATGGATTCTGATTGATTATACTGATGGATTACATTTTTCTTCTCTATGGGTCATATCTTCCTACTTCTTTGCATGGCTGATAATTACTGACTGAATGCCAAATATTTACTTTTGCCTTGCTGGGTGCTAGTTGTTCTTATTGCTGTGAATACTCTTGAGCTTTGTTGACCACTGTCATTAAACTGCTTTATAATTCTTTAACTTTTAAAGTCTGATCCCTTTTTTTTTAATTCTTTCTTTCTTTCTTTTTTTTGTCTTTTTGCCTTTTCTAGGGCTGCACTCACGGCATATGGAGGTTCCCAGGCTAGGGGTCAAATCAGAGCTGTAGCCGCCAGCCTTCGCCACAGCCACAGCAATGCCAGATCCGAGCCACGTCTGCAACCTACACCACAGCTCAAGGCAACGCCAGATCCTTAACCCACTGAGCGAGGCCAGGGATTGAATCCGCAACCTCATGGCTCCTAGTCAGATTCATTAACCACTGAGCCACGACGGGAACTCCTGATTCTTTTTTTTTTAAGTCTGATTCTTTCTGTAAAAAAAAAGTCTGTCTTTCAAAAAAAATTCTGATTCTTTTTTTAAAAAGTCTTTTTAAAAGTCTTTAAAAAGTCTGATTCTTTCAGGTCTTGCTTTTATTATTAGGACTATGGAGGCATTTATTCTAAGCCTAATTTGGTCCCACTACTGAGGCAAAAGACTTCCCATTTATCCTACTTAGTACTTCATAAATTCTGAGGTTTTCCATGTTGGATGATGAGAACAAGAACTACTCTTGGTCTTATGCGAGCTCTGAGAATTATTTCCTGTGATCTTTTCAGGAATTTTTTTTTCCAGTTCAAGGAGCCTCCTCACTTAGTATCCTCTGATCAGTACTCAGTTAAAGACCCAATGAAGACCCTCTGCAAGTGTCCAAAGTTCTATGTATGTGCTCTCTCCTCTCCAGTACTATTTTTGTGAGCTTTAACCACCCTGGCCTCTGTAAACTTCCAGTCTGGTCTTCCTAATTAATCAGGTAGATCACCAGGCTCCACCTGAATTCGTGCTCTAACCATCAGGCCTAGAAACTCCCCCAGGACAGTGAGCTAAGGTAATCGCAGGGCTCACCACATTTGTTTCCAACCATTATGATCACTGTCCTTCACTGCTTGACAGCTACTATCTTAAAAACTGTTGCTTCATATATTTTGCTCAATTTTTTTTTTTTTTAGCTGTTTCTGGAGAGAAGATAAGTCTAATCCCTGTTCTTCTCTCTTGGCCAGAAGACAAATTTAGCGGTCATGTTTTCAAAACAAAGTATTCTTAACTTGATCTTAAGTTATAAACATATCAAATTGAGCCAACTCCTTGTTTTGGCTAGATCAAATACCCACTAGTAAAGAGGTGCTTTGCAATTAACATTTCAAACTTTTTATCAGCAAATCAACCCTATAAAACTGGTTTTTCTTTTCAAGGTTTGTTGTGCTCTCTATACAATCTCTCTCCTAAACTGATAAATTAGGTCACAACTATCCTTTTCATTATGCAGGTACCTCTGAAGCATCAAGTCATGAAATCTACTCTACATCCCAAAATATTTCTCAATTTCAACTACTCCTACCCATGTCACTGTCAGCGACTAAGTCCAGGCCATATCTCAAGTTTACTTCAACATCATCCCAACAGACCAGCTTGACTCCAGTCTTGCTCAACTTAAATCCATCTTCTACTTTTCAGCCAGTATAAAAGAGAGAAAAGGAGAAAAAGAAAAGGAGAGGAGGGAAATATGGAAAATGGGAAGAAAGAGAAGTAAAGCTTTATTTGACGACTTCATTGCTGAAATCCAATTAGACTGATCAGGTCAACTCTCCACTGTCCTTGACTGAATTAAATCATTTAAAAAAGAGAGACAGAATGTTGATATTAATCTCAGCATTATCTCCTTTTCCCCAGAACCTATGATTCCAATCTCCTATATTCACTACCATTATTCCCTCTTGGAAGTGACAAAGGAGCCTAGTTGGGACTAATTTAAAAGATTCACAATCCAAGGTAGAAGGGTGTGTGTGTGTGTGTCTGTGCGTTTCTTGGCAAGGGCAAAGAGCTGTGAATCATTTGGAAAGGTAGAAGAGGGGATACTGATGAAAAGGAAGAAAGGCAGAAACAGGCAGGGATTTGCCTTGATAAAGTTCTCTAAAAAGGCATAGAAAGTTGAGACCCACGGAAATAAGGATCAGCACTATTCAGAGCTATTTTTTACTAGTTTTCAGTGTTCATAAATAACACAAAATAAAGAGGAACAGGGTGGGAAGGAAAGGAGAAGTTAAATGGCTAACCAGAACCTCCAAGTTCACATTTCTACAAGTTTTTTTTTTTTTTTGCCTTAATGGGTTATTGTTTCTCCTTATTTTAAACGTATCCAAATACAGTCAATTTAAAGTTTATCAAAATATACTCAACTTCTGGGTTATTTAGAAACTGACCTATTTAAGACCAGTTAAGTTTCACCTTATAACCTAAAAGTTAACATATAATACTAATACTATTATGCAACTAGTCTAGTGTCATAACTCAAATTTTCTGAAGCAAACTGGGCCGTCTGATAAAAACTCCAATAGAAGAAATAGGCTTTTGTCATAACTCAAATTTTCTGAAGCAAATTGGGCCGTCTGATAAAAACTCCAATAGAAGAAATAGACTTTTCTAAATCAATCTGATTCAAATTGGTTGAGACAGTGGAGGAAAGCTGATAACTAGTGCTTCCAAGAGACTGACATCAGTGTTCCTTTAAATATGTTCTCCTATTAATAATAATTTGACTGTCTCAGAGGGAAAGTAACCTGTGTATGTCAGAACCCGCCAAATGAAAATCAATTAGTAATAAGATTTATGTTACGGTAGAGTTAAATGAAAAATTTCCATGAACTCAAAGTAGTTCTCCAGGCACGTAAAAATTTCAAAGAAGCTCAGTAGTTCATCTTTCATGAAGTTTTTCAGAAACAGGTAACACTATTCTTGAATGCAATTTGATACTATACATCAAAATGAAAAAAAAGCATATCTTCTGACCTAATACTCCCACATCTAGGAATTTAGACTAAGGAAAAAAAAAAAATCACACGTGTAGAAAAGACTATCACTTTTTTTTTTAATGATTTTTTTTTTTAAGGGGCAAGGTGAGATGACTAAAATATCTACCACTAGGGACCCAGATACAACAGTGGGTAGCCATTAAAAATCATGTGAATTGATATATTTCAATCTACCATGAAAAGAGGCTCATAACACCACTGAGAAAAATAAAACAAAAACCGTACTACAATACAGCAATTATACTAAATTGCTCTTCTATAAATGGTATGCACATGCTGAAGACAAAGGGTGGGGACAGGACGGAAGGAGAGAAAGAATATGTGCATACACATGTGACAGGTGTGTAAAAGGATACTAACTAAAGACACTCACCAACATGTTAAAAGAGACTGCATCTCTAGGTAGTGAGAGAACTGGGGACATTTTTACTTCCTTCTTTGTACTTCTCTGTAATATCTGGATTTTTTTTTCAGTAAGTACACATAATTGTTACAAAAAAATTTTTAAGAAAGACTGTTAAGATTTGTAAATTAAGAAGCCACTTACACTATTTCCTTTTCTTTATATATCATCATTGCTGAACAGAGCAGTATCATAAGAATTCACACAGAATGTGCAACATTTAAATTCACACCAGTAAAACCCATGTAAATAAACAAGTAAAATCTCTATTTGGAGGACAGAAGACATTTAAAAACAAAAACAGATGAAATGCTTCTCCTCCACTAAAAGTTATTCACATGTCAGGAGTTCCCGTCGTGGCGCAGCGGAAACGAATCTGATGAGGAACGATGAGGTTGCGGGTTTGATCCCTGGCCTTGCTCAGTGGGTTAAAGATCCGGCGTTGCCATGAGCTGTGGTGTGGGTTGCAGACACAGCTCAGATCCCGTGTTGCTATGACTGTGGTGTAGGCCAGCGGCTACAGCTCCGATTCGACCCCTAGCCTGGTAACCTCCATATGCCGTGGGTGCGGTCCTAGAAAAAGGCAAAAAGCCAAAAAAAAAAAAAAGTTATTCACATGTCAAAGATCTCTAATAACAGAAATCATTAATAGTCGCAGAGGCATTCTCGACAGTCTACCTAGCTCCTTCTCAGTATTACTTACTCTTCCTTATGTATCAGTCAAATTATCTCGATAAAGTTGGAAAAAATATTACTCTCCCTAAAAGAAGCAAAAAATACCCATTTTAGGTCGGGAGAGAGTGAGGCCATCACCACATACCAGAAAGGCAATCATTACTTTACACATCTGTAACCATCTGTACACCTACACACAACTTCTATCCAGAACTACTATATAACAGTATAAGCCATTTGTCACACTGCACAGTAAGAAATATTTACTTAGAGACACTCTCTCTAACCAAGAACTCTGCCATATTTAATCACAAAATTAAACACAGTGGAAACGAATCTGACTAGGAATCATAAGGTTGTAGGTTCGATCCCTGGCATCGTGCAGTGGGTTAAGAATTCGGTGTTGCCGTGAGCTGTGGTGTAGGTCGCTGACATGGTTCGGATCTGGTGTTGCTGTGGCTGTGGTGTAGGCTGGCAGCTGTAGCTCTGATTAGACCCCTAGTCTGGGAACCTCCATATGCCGCTGGTGTGGCCCTAAAGAGGGGGAAAGAAAATTAACAATATTAAGATTTTTCAAACCTTTTTTTTCTTTTCTTTTTTCTTTTTCTGTCAGCACCCGAGGCATGTGGAAGTTCCCAGGCTATGGGTCAAACTGGAGCTGTAGCTGCCGGCCTACACCACAGCCACAGCCACAGCCACAGCCAAAGCAGATCCGAGCCAGGTCTACGACCTATACCAGGGCTCGTGGCAACAATGGATCCTTAACCTACTGAGCAAGGCCAGGGGTTGAACGCCCGTCCTCATGGACACTATTTGGATTCGTTTCCACCGAACCACAACAGGAACTCCAAACATTTTTTTTCTTAATGATATTTTCATGTCATGAAACTGTCCCAAAGGAAAACTCAAGAAAACGTACAAAGCATTACATTTCAGGACTAAATCAGGCCAAATGTTTATCTCACCAGATAACCATTAATTAGGTTAATTCAATTATTTGAATAGTTAATAATAAAAGATAATGTGCTAGGCACTGTGCTAGGCCCTGGGGAGAACAAGGATTTAGAAAACATGCGCTATGTTCCAGAAGTTCACAGGCTGGCATTTCACAACTATAGGATGTATCCTGAACCCACATTCGCAAGAGCTCAGAACGTCCAGGTATCAAAAAAAAAAAAAAAAAAAAAAATCCTAACTATACTGTGCCATATACTGCTAGCCTAAAGGTTATATACACATTAATTACAACAATGTTAAGTATTACAGAAAAGTGAACAAATGATTAACGTTGTCCAGTTAGGCCACAGACCATACACTTGAACTGAATCCTAAAGACAAGTTTGCTGAGTCAAGATGGAGAGGGGCACAGAAAGCAAAACAATGTTCAGAGGCCGAGGCGGGAAGAACACGCTACCCTGATGGTACTGACACGGTTCAGTAGGTCTGGGCAGTGGTCATGGATGGGAGGAAGCTTGGATACCTTTCTAAAAGATTCACATTTTATTCCAATCATAAAAACAGAGATAAAGAGAGAAACAAAATCAGAGAGTCACCCAAGCAGTGGTTTGAAAGGTAAGAATAAAAGCAGGAAATGAGGTCAGAGTCCACAACACTAAGAAATGAAGGTGAACCTAAACTGTACTCTGGGAACATTACAAGTCAAGAGAAATTCAAAACAGCACAATCAACAGATCTTAGTGACGGATGTGGCAGATACGGAAGACAGAAGAATTAAAAAAAGAGCTCACAAATTAGACAACAACTAAGACAGAGAGGGCCTACAGTTGTCAATGAGTGTGTACAGATGTGTGTAAGTGAAAAAACAAGTTTGAAGGAAAAGATATGGTATTCATTTTAGGCATAACTAAATTTTTAAAGTCTTATGCTATAAGATGAAGACATTCAGAAGCAGCTAGCATTTAGGGTGAGTGCAGGAGACTAGGAGGATAGCTCTGTATGTCTACACATATATGCCCAGGGGTCAGCTGCGAAAAGGGAGCAGCTGAAGTAATGAAGAGAAACGAGATTACCCAGGGCACTGAGTGGACACAAAGACAAAGAGAGTCAAGGACAGAGCCGGGGAGAGTTCCTGAGGGCACAGCCACAGACCAGAGGGCTTCAAAGAATAGTCTCAGAGCTAGGAGATTAATTTCAAGGAAAGAGGAATGGGTGACAATGTGCAAACAGTAGAGGTAAGTAAGAACAGAGCCCTTTGGGAGTTCCCAACATGGCGCAGCAGAAACAAATCCGACTAGGAACCAGGAGGTTGCGGGTTCGATCCCCGGCCTTGCTCAGTGGTTTAAGGATCCAGCGTTTCCGTGAGCTGTGGCATAGGTCGCAGACGCCGCTCGAATCCCGCGTTGCTGTGACTGTGGCATAGGCCGGCGGCTACAGCTCCGATTAGAGCCCTAGCCTGGGAACCTCCATATGCCATGGTTGCGGCCCTAAAATGACAAAAAGAAGAAGAAGAAGAAGGAGAACAGAGCCTCTGGTGGTGAGGCAACCTTACCAAAAAGAGTCTGGAAAAGCACCAATAAGTAGGGAACATTTCTCAAACTGGATCACAGTTCCCCAAACATACTGACCACAGAACATGTTTCCTCACATAGCATTCCTTGATCCTGGGCTTCCAGAGCAGTAGAGCATAAATATGATATGCTTATATGCTAGGAAGAAGAAATCAATGTCAAGGGAGAGACCATCTAAAACTGAAAAGGGATAAATAATTGAAGAAATTGCTAGAAGGACTAAAGGCAAGTTCCAAAGGATATACTAAAGGAATACCTGTTTGTTTGCAACAGAAGGAAAAACGGTAAGAAAGGGTGTAAGTGAAAATGTTGAACATAGGTAGAAAGCCAACATATGAGGCAATTCCTTCTCAATGATCTCCTCGGCAGAACACAACTCATTTACTCAGAAGTGACGGTGGGGATGAAAAGGTGTGGGGACAACGTTAAAGGTTTTAATGACAGATATAAAGAAGAGAAAAGAAGAGGGTCTGGGATGGACTGTGGGTTAGAAAGTAGAATGCATACAGTAATGTCATCTTAGCTGCACTCTTATAAACCCAATCCACTCCACCTAAAACCCAAAGGTCCCATTTCCTGGGGTGTAGATACTAGAAATCTGAAACAAAAAAACAAAACTCAGTGAAAACTGAAGACAAGTGTATCCAGTGGTTTTCTAAAACCTCCTTAGGATCTGAAAAGCACCAGTAACAAGCAACTGGAACTCACAGCAGAACTTGTGGAACAAGAGAATTTAATGTGAACATTCTTGCAAGTTGAATACTTATTACAAAGTGACATTTAATCAGTCCAGAGGAGCACAAACATCACAAGAGATGTTGACAAGTTTGGATCTCCTAATACACACAACAGCCCAACAGTTCTAAATCATTCTAGGGGTAAGCTAAAACATTCATTCATTTTGGGAGTAAGCTAAAACAACAGTAACACTAATAATTTATGACTCACAACCCCACTGTATCCAAAGGTCTGGGACAAAATGAATATGACTTATTCATTTAACATTTCACTACTTTCAGGTAAATCTTAACCTGCAATAATACCCTGAGAAGTTTACAAAATCATGCATTTCCCATCTTTTCATTCAAGATGACATCTAACGGCTACACGAAGAATGGGAACATACAGTTATTCCTTTCAAAAAAAGCATTTTTAAAGTAATTTTTAAAACTATTCAAGCAAGTCAGCATTAAAATGAGCCCTTAAAAGACACTTAACACTCTTGCCCTCATTTTATATATACCACGGTGCCATCTGATTATACACGACAGATAGCACCCTAAGTAAATATAAACAAGAACCAAATTTAGGAATGATGAGCTCAAACTGGAAGAATTATTTAATATCTACTATTTGAATGTTAGATTCAAGTAGAAATTTGAATCCTCACAACAGTACTGTAAGGTAGGTGGTAAAAAACTTCAACAATTGTTGAACTGTGTGATCACAGAACAGAATTATTTAATATCTACTATTTGAATGTTAGATCAAGTAGAAATTTGAATCCTCACAACAGTACTGTAAGGTAGGTGGTAAAAAACTTCAACAATTGTTGAACTGTGTGATCGCAGAACAGATGAAAAACCCTCAAGTCACATACAGACTGTCAGGCAGAGGAATGAACAAGCATTGCAGAGACTAAGGAGAGACAGAAGTGAGTCTGCTGCACTCAGGCAAAATCATGAATTCCTGATGTGGAGTCTCAGGCGACCCTCCACCTGCCACCTGCTTGGCATTTAACTGAGACCGTAAGAAATATACGAAACAGGAGTTCCCATTGTGGCTCAGTGGTTAACGAATTCGACTAGGAACCATGAGGTTGCAGGTTCAATCCCTGGCATCGCTAAGTGGGTTAAGGATCCGGCGTTGCCGTGAGCTGTGGTGTTAGGTTGCAGACGCAGCTCGGATCCCGCATTTCTGTGGCTGTGGCGTTGGCTGGCAGCTACAGCTCCTGTTAGACCCCTAGCCTGGGAACCTCCATATGCCTGCGGGTGCGGCCCTAGATAAGGCAAAAAGACAAAAAAAATATATATATATATATACCAAATAGAGAAGCTCTGTCATCTACCAGCACTGCTGAGAAGTAAGTAAGACTACTACAGGCTCAGAAGCTTGGATATATCAAGGACACTGGGACAATGTGCAATTCTGAATTAAAAAAAAAAAAAGATCTAACATTTCAAAAGAAATCACCACCCTATGTTCTAAATCAGTTGTGATGTTAAAACCAAACAACAGTTACATATGTTTGGCTATAAATCCCAGAAAATCTACAATCAATTTTTCAAAATATACAAAATTCTTAAACAAATTACTACAAATTTCACATTGCCTAAGAAAAGAAAATTAAGCAATGACATTTAGAGACAAGCAAAATACCTTAAAGGAACAAAAATAAACAACACATGCCTAGTCACACATATTTACAGTCTAATGGGAAAAGAAAAACAGGTAAATAAACTTAAAACAGAATAAAATAATAATAAAATAAAACCAAATATTGTGTGAAAACAGTAAAAAAATTTTTTTTTCTTTGAGGTATTTGAGCCAAGTATTTTTACAGAGAAGGTAGCAATTTGAGCTGCATTTAAAGGTAAAGGGAGGAAAGTTTTTTTTTTTTGAGGCTCAGTTAACAATGGTTCAGACACAAAGTGGCACAGAGAACTGACAAGGTATTTCCTACAAATATGAGGTATGAGAGCTACCACACAATCAGAACTCAGCATGTGAGGCGTTCAAGGGAGAGAGCCCTAGGAAGGCAGAGCAGGTCCCAAAGGGATTTGACAAATATCATTCAGAAGATACATTGCAGGGTATAAACTATGTCAGTTGTGTTAAAAGAAGAAAAAGATACTGCAGAACTTTAAAGAATGGGGATTACAGGCAGAGGACATAGCAGGAAAATCTCAGGATTTAAAATATAATAGATTTGGGCTAGAATCCCAGCTCTACCACATGGCAGCAATAACTCTTTTCTAAATTGCAATTTCCATTTGTGTCAGATGGGGATAATAAGTCGTCGCTGTGGTAAACCCTTAATACGATAGCAAATGTAAATTGTCCAACGTAACACCTTTCAATTCATGGCGAGTCAAACCTCAGTAGTTTCCTTCTCATAAAAAATGGCAGAACGTGGGACATGACAGAGGAGAAGTGAAACTACATTGTCTCAGTGACTGGGAAGATGACAGAGCCGTTAACTAAAGAAGAAATATGAGAGAATATAAAAGCAGTAGATTTGGAGAACAGAAAAACACACTTAGTTTTAGACATGCCAAATTTGCAGTAATAGAGGGATATTTATCTATATGCAAAGATACCAGTAGGCATGAAAAATGTGAGTCTTGAACTGAGAAGACAGTTCTAACAGAAATAAAAATCTGACTTTCTGTCATGGTGTGGCGGAACAGAATCCAACTAGGATCCATGAGGACGCAGGCTCAATCCCTGGCCTCGCTCGGTGGGTTAAGGATCTGGCACCGCCATGAGCTGTCTCGTAGGTCACAAACGCGACTCAGATCTGGCGTTGCTGTGACTGTGGTGTAGGCCAGGAGCTGTAGCTCCGATTGGACCCCTAGCCTGGGAACCTCCATATGCTGCAAGTGTGGCCCTAAAAAGACGACAAGACGAACGAACGAACGAAAGAAAGAAAGAAAGGGAGGGAGGAAGGAAGGAAGGAAGGGAGAGAGAGAGAGAGAGAAAGAAAGAAAGAAGAAAGAAAGAAAGAAAGAAAGAAAGAAAGATAGATTTAAGAATCTGAAGCATACAGGGGAAAAGAACAAACAAGTGAGCCTAGAACAGGAGCTCACAAGGAACAACGGTTAAACAGGAAAGAGCTTCAAATAAAAAGACAGCCAGCAGTCTTAAGCACTGGACCAAACTGCTCGACCTGGTGATTAAGGACACCTCTGATAAACTCTGAGACTATTTTCAGCAAAATGTGGATAATGCCAAACTTCAAGCATTAAAGGAATAAATGAGTTGTAAAGAAATCAGTCCAAAGACTAGAATCTATTTCAAGGGTCCCCAGGAATTCTCCTGTGGCAAGTTAAGGATCCAGCATTATCACTACAGTGGTTTAGGGTGTTTCTTGGGTTTGTTTTGTTTTTGCTTTTTAGGGCTACCTGTGGCACATGGAATTTCCCAGGCAACGAGTCTGAGCTACAGCCACGGGCCTACACCACAGCCACAGCCACGTAGGATCCGAGCTGCATCTGCAACCTACACTGCAGCTCAAGGCAACACCAGATACTTCCACTGAGCAAGACCAGGGATCAAACCCACATCTTCATGGATACTAGTAAGGGTCATTACCACTGAGCCACAACAGGAACTCCACTAAAGCAGTTTGGGTCAACACTGTGGCGTGGGTTCAAACCCTGGGCCTGGCCCAGGAACTTTCACATGCTGTAGATATAGCCAAATAATAAAATAATCTTTTTTAATAAAAACAAAAAATATCTGAAGGTTCCCCAAGTGGAAACCCGACAAAATTAATACTGGAGACTAGATGGGCATTATCAATATTTCAAACAGCAATATGAAAAATAAATTTACCCTCCAAACTACCTCCACAATTGTTTCTTTGATTCTCTAATTAGCATGTTATATATTTTAGAATGAAAGCATAAATCACTATTTTATAAATACCGTGTGTCCAGAAGACACTCATATCATGAAATTCTTCCTGAAAATAAAAAGATTATTAATACTAAAAAGGCTGGGAATCATAGGTCTCTTGAAAGAAATCCAGCATCAAAGAGAAAAAAATGCAATTATGAATGATCCAGGTAGAAACTTTCAGAGAAAGCTGTTGTTGAAGATTTTGTTGATTAGTTTTTGGGTTGGTTTTCTTTTCTTTCTTTTCTTTTTTTTGTCTTTTGTCTTTTTAGGGCCACACCCGCGGTATATGGAAGTTCCCAGGTCAGGGGTAGAATCAAAGCTGCAGCTGCCGGCCTACACCACAGCCACAGCAACGCAGGATCCGACCTGTGTCTGTGACCTGCACCACAGCTCACGGCAAGGCCAGATCCTTAACCGACTGAGCAAGGCCAGGGATAGAACCTGCGTCCTCATGGATGCTAGTCAGATTCATTCCCGTTGAGCCAGGATGGGGAACTCCTGAGTTGGTTTTCTTTTGCTTCCAGGAGTGGAAAAACTTATTTTTCCAAAATTTGTTTTCTATAAAGACATTAGGTCAAGATTAAGAAATCAATGTAAAAAATATTTAATGTTCTAGAAAGAAAGGTTTTTAAATGCTACTGAGGAACAGAATGAATCAAAAGGAAAAGAGACTGACCTTACAAGCATGCATTTTACAGTCCGCGTCTGGAAAACTCTGTATGCATTCTCATCCTCACAAATCTCCCCTAAAGAAGTTCAGTTACCAGCTAGATTAACTAGAGCTATGCAGAAGTGAAGAGATTCTGAAGCCTGACAAACATGGGTTCAAATTTCTGCTCCTCTACCAATTACTGTCCAATGTCAATGTTAACTTCTCTGAAAATGTTTCTTCATTTAACAATTGTTCCAGCTCCAGCGCAAGACCAAAAGAGACAATATGTGTAAAGAGCTTATTATTAGCACCATGCCTGGCACAAGGTAACTATTTAAGATACAGAGCTAAAATTACTTTTTTTTTTATCTTTTTTAGGGCTCTACCTGCAACATGTGGATACTCCTAGACTAGAAAATGAGAGCTGCAGCTGCCAGCCTACACCACAACCACACCAGATCTGAGCTGCATCTGTGACCTATGCCGCACCCTGCTGCAACGCTGGATCTCTAACCCATTTGTGAGGCCAGGGATCGAACCTGCATCCTCATGGATACTACTTGGGTTCTTAACCCACTGAGCCACGATGAGAAGTCTATAACTACAAAAATAAAATATAGATAAGTATTTCTCTAAACTTTGGACTGAGAAAACTCAAGCTTTAAAGGAAAGGAAACAAATGAAACAGGAAAGATTAATATATCTGGCTATACAATCCTTTAAAATTTTTATATGTGAAAAATCTAAAATACTTAAAAATAAACATCATACAAAATTTAAAAGGATTGGTATAGAATTGATTTATATGAGTTATTTTTCTCAGACAACTGTACTGACATACTCTTTGCTCTCCATAAACAATACCAGGTACCTAACTTAGGAAACCAGAGAGAGACTGATGGACACCAGGTGGGTATTTTTCAATACGTCAACACAAGACTCATAGTGCAAGGTATTACTGCCCCTCCAACGTTAGGCCAAGCTACGAAGGCATTTCTTACGTCCTATAAAACAAAAGAACAAAAAACTGTTTCAACTATTTCAAGCACAAAATAATACTAGCACTTGAAATATTAGATTCAGATAACACCAACCCAGTCTTTAGCAAACTGAGTGCAACTCTATCACTGACTTTTTGACAAAAAATAAAGCATAATTCTAGCATATATTCCTATATTAACCAAATGTCTTTTCAAGCTATGCTAAAAAGACTGCCATTGAGGTGGGAGGCAGCTGCAGGGGGCCAGGCGCTATAGCTCTGCATCATGTTGTTTCACCCCACAATCTACAAGCAGCTCAGGGTCCACCTGTATCTGTTCTTTGGTAATTGGGGCCTGATTTATTTTCAGACTTTATTTTTTAAAGTGAAAAAACAACCCACACCATATCTCTCTCCTGATGTCAAAAACAAAAATTCAGTGGACTATATTGTTATTCATAATGAACACATCCAAAACTTTTCACTGAAATTTTAAGTACTTGATTCTGTGGACCCAACCACTCCCCCATTTCCCTATTTTTCCTTATATTTAGAAATGTGCTACCAAAATTTCAGCTGGGACAAATAACATGTTTTACAATACTTCTGGAATAACTTTTTTATTTGTGTGTCTAACGCAACACAGATACTGCTATGGTATTAACAATTAAAACAGACCAAAACACTGTGGAATCGCTTTACAATAAAAAGTTGGTGAGAGAAATAAAACCAAGTTTTTAACTTCATTACATCTTTTCTGTGTGTGATAAGAGTATGTGGGATAACAGGCTTTTGGGTGGCAACACATTAGATATATTAAAAATAGCAATTTATCAGAAAGTTTGGGAGAAAAGATTTTCTTCCAGCTAGATTGAAACTTTGATTAACAGAGCTATTTTATACAGTTACCGATTTCTTTAAATGAGAACATAATAATAATATTATTAATATCATTTATTATTAACCAATATTATTATTATAATCCAAATTAAAGTGGAATACAATTCATATTATTTTGTAGGTACTTCAGATCTAGTCTTATAAAAAGTCAGCCTATGAGTTATAAAAATTCATTTTCATTAGCAATGATAATGCAAAGACTGAAAAGTAGTTATCATAACTCTATGACAATATACCACTGAGGTTGGTTTCAGAGCTAACACTTGACAAGTTTGTTTACTTATAATTTTATCTCCTAGTAAAAATGCACAAAAAGACAATATATTGAGCTTTCTGTAGTTCAGACTCCAAATAAATGAGATTGTCTGTTAAAAAAACTCATGACTTTTTAATGCAGTACCCTGAAGAGCTTTGTGTATTAAAAATAAAAACTGCTAACAAAATCTAGAAGGAAAAAATAAATTTAATGAAAGAATAGGAAACTACACGACAAGCAGAGAAAGCCCAAAAAAGGCCACAAAAAGAAAATCATTTAGTTAATGTGCCCCTAACCTTAACTTCATTAAAGAAAACAAAACAAAACAAAATAAAACAAAACAAAAACCCTAGGTCAGCTAGGCCATCCAATCTCATACCCACCACCCCACACAGACACAGAAAGCAGCCAAAATATTCACTTTCAAAAATGTCTAATAAAATTATTTTTACCTGTAAATTGTTTTCTGTGACTCTGTTCCACCAAACCATATTGATGGGTACTCCTGATTTACACCTGTCAGCAAGGCAGCCAATAGGGTTCTTTGCTTTTCGTGCCTTTGATCCCATCGGAACTAGCCTCTCCTCCAGCATCCCCAGGCGATACTTCCTTGGCTAGGAAAGAGAAGGAAAGAAACCAGGCCACTCCTAACATCCCCCACACTAATCTAAACTAACATAACTAACAGACAGAAGATATCAATAATGGCGGAATAGGAAACAAGTCAAATCTCTAAGACACTCCCTCTAATGTCCTTATCACCACCCACCATTTCCCATCCCCAACCCCAACAGACACAACCTCTAAAATAACCCACAGCCCTAATAGGCTGAGCAACAATATTACATAACATGTGGCATGTTTTAGTGAAATACATTATAATCCGAGTTTATAAGACTTTAATGAATAGAAATTAACCTCTCAGCAAAATAAATGCTTTTCAAAATTTTTTCCACTGGCACTTACCTATTCTCACTGCAATATGAAGAAATGGCTCCAAAGACACAAAATATACATAAAACAAATTCTTCAAAACTGTATCTTTTTCTGCTCCCTATCTCACTACCTTATTTCCTACTGAGAATTACTCCACTTAAAAAGAAGCTACTGAGGGTTTGGGACGGAAATCCTATCAAATTGAATTGTGATGATTTTTATACACCTATAATTGTAATAAAAATCATTAAGCAATGGAAAAAAAAAGAAGCTAATTCCTGAGGAATGGATTGTTTCAACCTGTCAAAATTCTGAGCGCATTAGGGCACAGTGCAAACTGATCCATCTTCAGCAGGCACACAACTTGTGTTCAGTGAAAAATCATCTTAGACTTTTAAAAAGCACACAGACTTCACTGGTCTTATAAACCTCAGTGATCTGAACGTACTGATACTAAATAAACTGTCCAATAAAAACACAGACTCATCAGCTAATACGATAACAGAGTTAGTACACCATCTTAATAATGGTTGGCAGTGATTTTTAATAGGTCAAAGTTAATGACAGCTTCTAAGTCAACTATACTCCAATAAAGTTAAAAGGAAAAAATGTTAATGATAGTTTCCACCATCTTACTTCGCTTAATTATAGCAAATCTGTAGTAAAAGGGAATTCACATGTTTTTTCCCCTTAAGAAATACTGACACATTCTTGAGAAGGTATTTAATAAACATATACTTTTTTGTTCTTACTCATTGTCCTAAGACTGCTGAAGCCAACAGTTAAAATTAAAAATTAAACTTCAAAAAAGGTGTCACAGCCAAATACATAAAATATACAAGAAATAATTTTTCAATATAATAAAACAATTTCTTTTCAAATTTTTTTGGCTGCAACTGCAACACACAAAAGTTCCCAGGCCAGGAATCAAACCCATGGCACAGAAGTGACCCAAGCTACAGCAGTGATGACACTGATCCTTAACCCACAGGGAACTCCTAAGACAATCAACTGGAAGAAAATACTTGATTTCTAAATTTCAAAATGACCTTGCAAATAATGTCTAAATAAATCACTTTAGCAAATTACATTTTCCACTCACAAATGTGCCTCTGCTATGTTGTCTTTAAGGAGGAAAAAAACAAACTTGCATAAGGAAGTCTACCAGACTGCCCTACTCATCTACCCAATGTAGCAGTGGGTAAAGTTTCATGAAGCTAAAGTATTTCCACCTCTATGCAATCTTGGATCATTTCAATTACTCTCTCTGTTGACATCACAAACAACTTTTGCAAATGAAAACAGAAATACACCCTTCAGAACCATATTATAAATGAAAGAATTTTAAAGGAAGTTATTTCTAACAGCAAAGCTCACAACTATAAAGCTCTGACATATAGCAAAAAAATAACATAGCCTTAATTAAGTCTTTACTAACTTAAAATTTATATTTTAGAAAATATCTGGGCTAAAGATTATCCTATCAAAAAAATTCAACACATCAAAGAATATTTAAACAAAACAACAACCTGTCAAATCCGATCTATATAAGGACACTTAAATTCCAGTCATACATCTGAAAGCAAATTATTGCTTTAAATGTTCTTCTGCTATTTAGATCCTTCACAAATCCCAACTTGCTTTTTTTTTTTTGTTTGGTCTTTTTAGGGCTGCACCTGTATATGGAAGTTCCCTGGCCATGGGTCAAACTGGAGCTGCAGCTGACAGATCCAAGCTACATCTGTGACGTATGCCACAGCTCGGGGCAACACCAGATCCTTAACCCACTGAGCAAGGCCAAGGATCCAACCTGTATTTCTCATGGATACTAGTCAGGTTCTTAACCCGCTGAGTGACAACGGGAACTCGCAGATTTGTTTCTAACCCAGTTATTACATTAGTGAAATTTATTTTCTTACAATAGTACATTAAGCTACACAGGAAAAGTTTTAAGTAAATCCAATGTCTAACTCTACCTCCCCAACAACTCTCATATGCTTCTTATTTTTCCAAAGAGGAATTCATTATTCTTCTCTCTCTACCCCCCCCGCCCCCCAAAAAAACTGTAATTACCCCAAGGCTTTTCTTCTTAGGTAGAAGAGACCCCCAAACTTGTGCCATTACAGATTTAAGTTTCTTCAATAAAGAGAGATTGAAATCTAATCCAAAAGTAAAACCTTCTATGTGATACTGAATGAAAGACCTACGGTATCAATACCACTTAAACACTATAAGCAATAGAGGACAAATGACATCTGTCTGTAGAGAGATGGCAGCAATAAAAGCTTGACGGTAAGGCAAAAAGTTAAGAGTCTCATTGCACGGAACACAAATTATCTCACCTGTTAGCTAATTTCCAAATTATGTGAACTATCATTTATCCCTTGAAGGAAAAATCACTTTCGGCTAAACATGTGAGAGCCTACTTCACATCAAGAACTGTCCTAAGTACCTGGAATACAGTGAAGAATAAAACACACACCTCCCTCCAAGAGGACACAGCCTAGTAGGTAACAAAGTCACACAAACAGCACACACTCATTGTGATATAAAAAAACGCATATATAATCAAGGTATCAATAGAAGAGAGAGGCGAAGAAGCCTTTAGAGAGAGGACGAATACCTGTCGGTGCCGAAGAATGGGTCACGTGCCTAAATGGGGAGGAGGGTAGATAGAGCAAGAGACATGAGTACTGCAGGCTCGGAAAAATGCACGTGGAGAGGCATACGGGCACCGGTTTGTTAAGGGGAAAACTACAAGTTTTCGGTCTATTAGTTGAGGGCCAATCTTGATAACAAAAGATGAGGCTTGAAAGCAATAAAAAGCATGAACTGTTTTGTACACCATTCCAGGTCATTTGAACTGCCTTCCAAGGGCAATGGAGAATTCTCGAGAGCTTGTGAATGAGAATTAAATGGGAAACAGGGCAACAAAGTTTTTGACTCTGGCAGTGATCCAGGTTAGAGTTTCCCAATTCAGCACTACAGACCTGGGGTAATTCGTTGCTGTGGAGAGTGGTCCTAGGCCACTGTAGAATATTTAGCAGCATGGGTGCCAATTGTGACACCAAAAAGGTCTTCGACGTTCTGTGGAAATAGGGGAGAAAGCCGTCCCCACGTGAGAATCACCGGTCTAAGCGAAGGATGAGAACTCAGGAAGTGGCAATGCAAACAGAAGGGAGGGCCTGGCTAGGAAAAGAGCTGCTGGCTTTAAAACAACTACTGGTGATTAAATCAAAGTACGGGCTATGGAAGAGAGAGAAGTCAAATGAAAGATGAGAAAATAAGAGGGCAGACCACGTTTTATAGGCAATGCTGACTTTCCCTTAAAGTTCTCTGAGTCCTCCGAGATTCAAACTCTGCTCCAGAGCGAACACAAGCACAGTCCCTCTTCCCTTGCCCTCAGCTTCCAACAACAATCCTTTCCTAGGCCAGTCTTCAGAATGTGATAGTCAGGAAAAAAAAAGAAAAGAAAAGAAAGAGAAGAAGAGTTCCCTAGTTGATCTTCCACTCTTGATTGCCCTGCCCACCCCGCCTGCTGGTTATTAGGAAAAGGGAGCCTTTTAAAGTGGCATGACCCGTTGGCAAATAACCAGCTTTCCTGCTCCACCTCCTAGTAAGTCAACATTCTACATCAAAATCCCCAATCTCATTTTGGTTTGGTGGTAAAATATCCAGCAGAACACGTAACTTTTTTTCTCTCTCTAATATATACAATTTTTAATTTAAATCTTAAGATTCATGACAGAGTGATTTTTATCGTTCTTCACAAATTCTAAATAAATAGTTGAAAACAGTATTACTCTTTTTATTCAACATTAAAAAAAAAAAACTTGGGGCCTGAACATAAGATTTAAGAATAAAACCAAGGTAGAGAATATATTCTAGATTAGCACTTCTCAGCTGTTAGGAACACATGAATCTCTTGGGGATCTTTGTCAAAGCTTCTAATTCTAATCAGCAGGCCTGAGGGAAGTCTGAGATTGTGCATTTGTGAAGAGCTACCAAGAGCTAGTGCGGCTGCTGGTCTAATCATCACCCTTCAAGTGATAAAGTTCTAGAGTGTGTCAAGGTAAAGTCCTGGATAAGAAACACTCAGTGGTAAAACAGAAATCAGGGCCACCTCCCCAAACAAAAAACAAACAGTCAATATTCCGACTCCTTATGGCCTGACCTAAGTCCTCAGAGTCTTCACGATTATTACCCAACACCCTGGCTCTTCCATAGAAGCCCCTTCCAATGGCTTAGGACTAAAGAAGTCCACTCTCATTCCTAACAAGAAAGTCTTCAGACTATGTAAAAAGAAACAACAATAAAAATCTGATTTGGGACGTTCCTGTGTGGCGCGGTGGGTTAAGAACCCAGCATTGCCACATCTGCGGGCGCAGGCAGCAATGGCAGCGCACGATCAATCCCTGGCCCAGGAACTTCCACACACCGCGGGTGCAGTCAAAAATAAATAAAAATAAAAGCTAATTTTAGAACTGTTTAATTTCAAAAGCTTAAATGCACACACTTTTTTCTTTCATTCATTCACCTAACACTCACCATAAAACTCTTTGCCCTTCCTAGAAATACAGTAAGATCCCTCCACCCCTAAAAAGTCCAGTCTACCAACAGAAAAATCTACTAACATCACTGCTTGTATAGAAAATGTTATTACAGACCAATTTTTAGAACACAATTCTTTTGATAAAACTGCAAATCTCGATGATGCTCCACATTTCAGGCCTTGCTATTATACATGATAATCTAATCACTAGTGATAAGTCAACTGTTATCCCAGGAAGAAAAGGTTCCAATAGCTTGAATTTTAGGAATTTAAGAACACCCTTTAAACATCAAAAACATAGTATCTGTGCTTTCACGTTTACACTCTGAAACAATGCATGATGATTTAAAGTTACTATGTATGGCACTTTTAAACAGTTTACATTTTATTAATCAGAACATACTCAGAAACTTAGTACACATGTATGAAACATCTCCATTGAGACAACATTTAATGCCTATATTAACTCACTGCCTTTCGCAGTAACAACTCAGTGACCTAACTACTGCCACTCCTAGGGGTCTGAGGTCCACTAACAGAAACCTCTGGCCTAGAAATTACTAAATATTTATATGAAAATAAACTCTTATTTCTCTTTTACAACCTCTCCTGGCCCATAATGGTCTTCCCTAACTTAATTAAATGCTGTGATGGTTTAGCACATTTGTTATTATGAGAATATGGAAATATAAGATTTTATTTCCACTAACCATCAATGGTTAATCTAAACTCACTGGGGAAAAAATAGGCCCCAAACTGATTAAAACCATTTGAGTATTTAGAATAAAATAAATTAGCTAATCTCCATATAGACATAAGGAACTACCCCTACCTAATTAATCAAGTAGGTGTGTTAATACACCTGGATTTTAAAGACTCCTACACCTAATCAATTTAGAAGAGTAAATCCAAAGCTATAAATGATTGTGGATTGGGCTCCAATCGATTTTCTCCAGGGCAAAAGACTTTAAAAAGTAAAAATCAAAAATGAGGACCTCCCACTGTGGCTCAGTGGGTTAAGAACCCAGCATAGGGTCCATCAGGATGCAGGTTCAATCTCTGGCCTCGCTCAGCGTGTTAAGGATCTAGCGCTGCTGCAAGCTTCAGTGTAAGTCACAGATTTAGTTCAGATGCAGTGCTGCCATGGCTGTAAGCACAGGCCCCAGCTGCAGCTCTGATTCAACCCTAGCCCATGAACTTCCACATGCCACAGGTGCAGCTATAGGAAGAAAAACAAAAATAAGTCAGCCTCAAAGATTACAATGTATTGTTCTGCCATTCATTATCAACAATCATTGGCTTTTCATGGAAATATACCGGATCCCTTACATTTTCATTGCTTAAATAAAGACAATTACAGGATGGGACAGTAAGTAGACTGTCACTATTAAAGACTCATGGGCAGATAAACATCTGTAAGTAATACAAAGTACTTTAATTTGTGGAGTTAATACACAAATTACATAGGTTCAGAGGATGAAAACAGAGGGTCCTGCTAGGTAAAAAGTAATCTAAATTACATCAAATATAGCGGATCAGGATTTACACACACACACACACACACACACACAAACATATTTTTTGAGCTCTACAGAGTCAGATCCTGGGAGAAGAGGCCCATAATATTATCTACATAAATTTAAGAAAGCCTGCAAAGCATTCATTACTTCTGTTTTTAAAACCTCAATGTTAAAATGGAGTTTTATGCCACCAAAAATGCAAACAGTTGGAATAACCTTGTTAGAATTGGAAAACCAAACCACTTTCTTCTATTCTTCTGCTTTAGAATAGAACAATACAAGATGTAGAAAAACAAAATACCACACGAAAGGTATTCAAATATTTTAAGTGTAAATGAGTAATGTTTTAAGTCATGAAAAATTTTGTACAATAAACTATCATCTGTGATGACTACAAAAAATTTATATGAATTTCAGTCCCTTACGAAAAGAAACCACCATGCTAAGTCCTTACCTGTTCATTAGCAAAAGAATCCCTTTTGATTTATTTATATGAACACTGGCTTAAATTCAGTCTTGAAGCAGAAAATCTTCATCAGTGCTCTCTACTTAAGTTTATTATTGAACTTAAACTAGGCAGTGGTTAATCAAACGTAATCTTACATACATTCATAAACAAATAAGCCTATGTTTTTAAATTGCAGAATTATAAGCAATAAAAGACTATAACTACCTTTTGACAAGCATAAGGTACTATGCCAAGCACTTTACACTCATCAATGTATTTAATACTCAAAATTCTGTGAGATAAGCATTATTATAGTACCAACTTTATAGATAAGAAGAGGGAGGTTAGAAGGTTATTTTAGAAGAGGTTAAAGTAACTTGCCTATAATCTCAAAACTAACCTAAGGTCAGGCTCCAGAGCTTGTTCTCTTACCTATGATATTATGCCTCTAATTCAAAAAAAAAAAAAAGTGTTCTATATTCTATAATATTCCTTAACATATTACAATCATAACATTATTCTAGCTAATTCTAAAATGACCAAATACAGGAGTTCCCGTTGTGGCTCAGTGGTTAACGAATCTGACTAGAAACCATGAGGTTGCGGGTTCGATCCCTGGCCTTGCTCAGTGGGTTAAGGTTCCGGTGTTGCCGTGAGCTGTGGTGTAGGTTGCAGACACGGCTCGGATCCCGTGTTGCTGTGGCTGTGGCAAAGGCCAGCGGCTACAGCTCCTGTTTGACCCCTAGCCTGGAAACCTCCATATGCCACGGGTGCGGCCCTAGATAGGACTAAATAAATAAATAAATAAATAAACCAATTACAAACTCCTAAATGAATCAATCTCTCTTTGAATCTAACTGGCATGGATGGGACCAATGAGAAACAACAGCTAGAGAGACCTCATTCAAAGAAACAAAATTAATCCACTCCCCACTCCACATTTTCAAAATATAAGAACAAGTCCTGGGAATTAAGTGGAGTTGAGAAAAATTACATAGTCTGGGTTAAATTTATCTTAAAACTTAGGCTGGCATGTCTGTGGATGAGAATTCTCAACTCATCTTTTCTAATTTATTCCTGGCCCCTACACTTCCCTAGGAATACAGGGATGAGCCACCAGTTGATAATATCAGAATGCTTTACTAGTTCCCAGAGGCAAATGCACCACGATTTTACTTAAGCATCATTATTAGGAAAGAACCAATCCAAAATCCCCAAAGATAAAGCTAAACAGTGACTACAGTTAACAGTATTACATACTGTATACAAAAGCCGTACAGTTTCAGTTCACGTGTTTAAATGTGGTAAAATGACAAACACCAAACCACCATGCACACCTAAAAAAATGCCCGCAAAAACCTTTCATGAGACCCTTTCAAATCAACCCATAGAACAAAATTCCCTTGCAATCATAAATTTTGAAGACTCTTTAACGCAACAAAAGCAAGTTGTCTCTGCACATAAAGTACCAATTAAAATAAAGTACAGAAAGTACTGGGCTGAACTCCGACTTTGTCACAACAAAATTTAATCTGTTCTTGCCAAAGCACACCTTTCTCTCACCACAATCCTCAAAGCACACCCTAGAGTTCTCTTTATTCAACAGGAAAATAAAATTAATTCTTTAGAAGTTGAGGCCTTTTCTATATGAACTATCATATTTTTAAACCAACTTCAATCTAATCTAACCCAACATTTTAAGAAAAGAATGGACTGACTGAAGTTAATACAAAGAATGTCACATTCGAGACTGACAATTAAAATGCAGAGAAAAGAGAACATACCAGTTTGCTCAGAGAAGCTGAGTACTACAGATCATTTGAAATGAAAATGACAGTAGATTCAATTACGTAAAAACAATGACAGTTCTTCCAATATAAAATCACTAGTTCATCAGGGAATTAGCATGTTATTTTAACAAAAATGAGGTTAATGTTTTGTTCTTTTTTAATGTACTTGATAAAAGATAAGCGTAAGTAGGACCTTTCAAAATGGACGGCATAAATTATTTGCAAAATTCAAGACCAAAAACGAAGCAGAAGCTTAAATGTCTAGCACACAGAATTTACAACAAATTAAAAAAGGACAGCCCAACAGAAAAATAAGCAAAGGACATGAAGGAAACACCAAAGGTAAATAAACATAAAAGAGAAGTTCAATGGTACCAATAATCAGATGTAAACAACAGGTTTCTGCCTATCAAAAGATGACATGAAGGAAACACCAAAGGTAAATAAACATAAAAGAGCAGCTCAATGGTACCAGTAATCAAATGTAAACAACAGGTTTCTGCCTATCAAAAGATGACATTAAAGATTGTACACCTCAGTGTTTTCAAGACTGTAGAAAAACCAGCATCTAAGAGCAGAAATATAAATTTGAGCAGCATTTCTGAGAAGTTATCTATCAGTTATTAAAATCTTCTGTATTCTTACCCTAGAAATTCACACTATTTGCAGAAACTTGGAGCGAGATAACCACATAAATGGAAAAAGATCAAGCACAGGGTCAAACCGAGGTTTTACCTCCTCCTCTGCACACGGTCTCACTCCACCTCTTCACTTTTCACCTTATACAAGACTGCGGCATTTTGCCCTAGACAGACATTTTTTTTCTCTAAAATGTAACTAAATTATCTACATTACTCCAAGTAAATTACTTGCTCTCTCAAAACTTTCAATACCCAATCTGTAAAATGGAAAAAATAACTTCTTTGAGAAAGAACTGTTGGGGTGACTAAATGACATAGGAAAATTATACAATATTTAATTTTCTAAAAGAATACATACTACCTGAAACATAGAGAAAATCATTGTCAACTTACAAAAAATCAAGTTTCTGTCTGCCAGTGACTGCATCATGAGAAAATCCCAGATGTATTTTCACCAAATTTGAAGGGTATGTTTGAGAACCTAACAGCTCTGTGAGGAGGAGGCAAAAATTAATGATTGGGCAGGATGGGCTTGGACACCTCAAAGCAACCAGAGGAGCTCAGCTTCTCCAATGCACAGCTCTAACACAGCCTGATCCAGAGTGAGCAGCAACAGATAATTATTTATTTAACAACAGTTAGCAATTCCCAAACAAAGCTAGAGAGGTGTGGCTAAGACTGATGCTTACCATCAATAACAGCTACCATTTATGGGGCATTTCTCATTTACTTCCTGCAACAATTCTACACAGCAGGTACTAAGCATTATTCCCATTTTGCAAATGAGAAACCAGAAAGGTTTAACTACGCTTAAAGACACAGACAGGAGTTCTTCTGTGGTGAGCAGGTTAAGGATCTGGCACTGTCACTGCAGAGCCCGGTCTCTGCAGTGGCCTGGGTTTGATCCCTGGCCCTGGAAACCACCACATGCCACAGGTGCAGCAAAAAGTAAAATAAAAAAAAAAAAAAAAAAGCCGCAGGAAGGAAGGGAGGGAGGGAAGGAAGGAAAGAAAGACAGTGAAGAAACAGATTCGATTCAGAGTGCCTGGCATCCAACTCCAAACCCTAAAACCTTGACCATTATTCAACACTACCGGGTTATTAGTATTCCTAATTGTTTGCCTTTGAGAGAAGTGAAAACTCACCCTGAGGCTCCCAGCGAGCTATAAACAAGAACCACGATGATCCTCCGCCTACAGGAACTTGGACTCCAGCAACTACCAGCTTCTGCAAAGAACCCACATGCATCTAATCTCAAACCTGGGCACATTCCCACAGAGGAGCAAGGGGAGGCCAACAGGAGTTTAGTCGACTCCAGTGAAAAAGAATAGCTCTGAGTGTATTAATTTGGAATTCTAAACACAATTTTCCATAGAAACATTACTGCACAATACTCATGGGTAAAAGATACTGATGTGGCTAACCTGGAAATCTAAATACTAAGTAAACTGATATTTGAGAACACAGATAAAAAAATCGTTAATGATTTTATAGGCAAAGTTTTACACTGTGTTAAGATTTTAGATATTTTTCAGTATCTTCTCCATTTTCTCCTCATCTTCGTTTTTCCCAAGATCAATTCTTGGTTCCATGTTCAAAAATGAGCCTAACCATAGAAGGCTTAAGGAAAAGACTTACATTATGGCAGATCGTCTGTGCCATAATCCTATTAATTTCTCCAAATTAACTTTAGCTTTCTCCATGAAAGAACTCTATCAGTTTGTTACTCCTATTTTGTTCCCTATATAAAAATAAATAATGTAAAAGTCATCTTTTGAATACATTAGAACAGAAATGCTACACAAAAATTAAATGTCCAATTATTCAGAAAATACAAGATACACTTATCATTAAACTGCGTAATAATAAAGATAGAAAAGGGGAAAGATGCTCTTAAAATTAGAGAACAGTGGGAGGGAAGGAGGTTCCCAACTGAGCTCAAACAAGGAAATAAGGACAGAAAATGCTGCTAGAGAACTTCTACTTCAAGCAGAATCATCCAGAACTAGGCATCCACAAATAAACTATCAGTGGATAAGCCAGACTCTTTTGATCCCACTTCCCTCATCCTAACAAAGAGCTTTAAAATCAAGGACAGAAAAAATAAACATGACACTTTCACAAGTCTTTGTCCTCAATACCCAAAGAATTTAACTTGTTACTAAAGTCTTAAAAATGTATAAAAACGAAAATCTGTTATTCCACTCTTAGAAATAAAACACAGTTTTCTTGTGGCACAGTGGTTAAGGATCCAGCATTGTCACTGCAGCAGCTTGGCCAGGTTCAATTCCTGGCCAGGTTCAATTCCCAGCCTGGAACTTCCACATGCCACAGATGGGGCCAAAAAAAAAAAGAAAAAAGAAAAAAGAAGCAAATGCCCAGATAAAGCCGCATATTGATTAGTAGAAACATCATACTAAAGTATAACTAAAACAAGAAATGTAAATGATAAGCACCAAAGCCTTTTTGCTTTTATGTGGGGAGGAGACAAAGCTGAACAGGAAAATGACTAAATGACTAAGAAAGAGGGCAAGGAACAGCCAAGAAAGATATAAAATAAGCAATATTACCAGACGCAAATTTTCTTTCTTTTTCTTTTCTTTTTTTTTTTTTTTTTTGCTTTTTTAGAGCTGCATCTGCAGCATATGGAAATTCCCAGGCTAAGGGTCGAATCAGGAGCTACAACTGCTGGCCTACAGCACAGCCACAGCAATGCCAGTCTGCAACCTACACCACAGCTCATGGCAATACAGGGTCCTTAACCCACTAAGCAAGGCCAGGGATCAAACCTGATCCTCACGGATACTGGTCAGGTTCATAATCCGCTGAGCCATGATGGAAACTCCCTGGATGCAAATTTTAAAGGCTTCTCACTCTGCCTGAGATTTGACTCAATCATCTGTGGCTGCACTGCATAAAAACTCTCAGCTTAGCAAGAACAGTTAGCACGATGTCATCACATCATTTACGACTGTCTGTATCTCTACGTCTACCTTTGTTATAGATACTTTGTTCCCAGAGGACTGCTTACAAAATTTTACTGCTGTCTAGATCACATCTGTGATTTACAGTGACCCTCAGGTCTTTTTCTGTTGTATCAGGTCTGAACTTTATTTACATTGTTAAAGTAGCCTAGTTCATTAATCTCTAATAGATTAACTCCTATTCTGAACAAAACGCCATCTCCAGTGTCCATCAGTGGGAGGGCTTAACTCTCCCACTGATTATACAGCTATAATTCAATTTCTACCACCAGTACCCTTGACTAATAACATGTTCTCAAATAATGGTTACTTTTCCTATCTATATTTGTTTTTTGCTGTTGTGTTTTGCTTTCTTTTTTTTTTTTTTTTTTTTTTTTTGCTATTTTAGGGCCATGCTTGAGGCATACAGAGGTTACCAGGTTCAAGGTCAGCCACGAAGGGAACTCCTATGTGTTTTTTTTTTGTCTTTTTGCCTTTTCTAGAGCCGCACCTGCGGAATATGGAGGTTTCCAGGCTAGGGGTCTAATCGGAGCTGTAGCCGCCGGCCTCCAAGCCACGTCTGCGACCTACACCACAGCTCACGGCAACGCTGGATCCTTAACCCACTAAGCAAGGCCAGGAATCGAACCTGCAACCTCATCATTCCTATTTGGATTCATTAACCACTAAGCCACAACGGGAACATCTCCTATGTATTCTTAATGTCAAAAAATTTTTAAATCAGTGCTCCTGAAATATCAATGGTGAAAAATTACTTTTTAAAACAATTTTCTATGCATCATGGTCCTATACTTTTTCCTTTTTTTTAGGGCTGCACCTGGGACACATGGAGGTTCCCAGGCTAGGGGTCGAACTGGAGCTGTAGCCACTGGCCTACACCACAGCCACAGCAGCGCCAGCTCCAAGCCGCATCTGTGACCTACACCACAGCTCATGGCAATGCCGGATCCTTAACCCACTGAGAGAGGCCAGGGATCAAACCTGTGTTCTCATGGATACTAGTCAGATTCGTTTCCGCTGAGCCACAATGGGAACTCCTGGTCCTATACTTTTGCAAAATAAAAATGAATACTAGAAAACTGATGGCATAGTTAGATGTTGTGGTATGATAAAACTGTTGCAGAAGTTTCTTTTCTTTCTTCTTCGGGTCCCAGGCTAGGGGCTCAATTGGAGCAACAGCTGCTGGTCTACACCACAGCCACAGCAAAGCAGGATCCAAGCCCCGTCTGCGACCTACACCACAGCTCACGGCAATGCAGGATCCTTAACCCACTAAGCGAGGCAGAGATCGAACCTGCAACCTCACGGCTACTAGTCAGGTTCGCTAACCACTGAGCCACGAGAGCAACTCCACAAGTTTCTAAACATTTACCTTTAACGTTTTAACTTCTCTTCCTACAGACAGGTAACAACTCATGGACTAGCTCTGGCCCCCTGACATACTATGAGCTGCAGTACCTACAGTACATATCCTCGGTATACAGCTCCCCAGGAAATTTTTCTTCACAAATCTAACAGTAAATCAACTCAGATGAATGGTTACAAGTCTCTTTATACTGTCTTTCACATTACACATTTTACTCCAAGTCCTTATTGATATAAAGCTCTCAGCCCGTTTCTTAGTTTATCTACGATATCTGCTTAATTATCTTTGCTTCTCCATATGCCTCACGTTCAAAAACCATATAACTCAGAACAACTTTTCTCCATAAACTCTTCTAGATATAAGAATCCTCTGCTACTTAGTGATCAATAGATATTTAAACTGGCACTGATTAATATACTGCTGTGTAAATGTTCTCAAGTAGATTCGTGCATTGCCTCTTGAATTAGATTTGAGAAAAGCAGAGAAAACATCAGTCCATTTTCTTTAAAGTTTCCACACAGCCCATAGTAAGACTGCCTACAATAAAAATATTTGATCAGATCCAAATGATTCACACACAGGCAAAAAAGCAGCATACAAGGCCCCGGGATTGGCCCAACTGAGATTTTGAGAAAATAATTTATCTAACTAGCTATGAAATAGGAGTAAGTATGGCCAAACTACCTGTTTTCCAGTCTCATTATGAAATAAAACGTCACTGAGTAATCATGGTAGTCTGCTTAGATCACCTAGAATTAAATATTTACATAAATTTGAGCTACTTCCACTAAAATTACATCACTAAACAAATGCTATATATTACCACGACAAAAGAACAATAGACAAAGCCTCCATATGCCTTAAATTCAAAGCATGCAATACTCTCCTGGCAAGAGTATTTCTAATACAAAGGGACTTTAAACCTCAATTCAACCATTAACAATTTTAAAATGCATGCAACTGTACCCAGATGCCTAACTATATAGCCCACTATTGGGAAAAAAAAATCTCTTATGTCCCCACATATTAAGTATAAATGGTAAGAAAACATGGTCCTTCAAAGCATACACTGTATGAATCCTAAATTTCTAAGTAGTGGCTGACATGTAGGTCCTTTCAGTTTAGCCAGACTATGAATTTTAGAGATGAAAGACACCACAGCAATTATCCCGGCCATGCTCATCATTCACAGATGTGAAGATTACAGCCTAGAAAAGTGGCCCAAAGTCACAAAGCTAGAAATCAAGGACCTCAGAAATTGCAGCAAAATGCTCACTGCACCCAACTAAACTGCTTCCATTTGGAAAGCATTCTAAGATCTCTCTAAATAAAGAGGTCACATTTGTAGTAGCATTTCCTTGTATTATTTTCCTAAAGTAAATTTTTGGTATTATAACCTTCTTCTTCCAATCTCCAGGGACTTCACTATTTTCTCAAAAATTCCTGTCAGAAATCATATATTTCAACTTTAAAATGCAATCCGCCCAACCCTCATATTAGAAATACTGTTAAGTACTTATTAGTCATTCTAATTTTATCTTCTACTCATATCAGAAATGCTATTTATCACAGTTAACTGATTATTATTTTTTAAAATGTAAAAAGGCCCCTGGGGGAGCCTTAGGACTATTTAAGGGCTTTCTATCTTCCCCTTATGCTAAACAGCTCCAGATAACTTGGCTTCTAGGTTGTACCTGCTTTCCAGCATTTTACGATTTCTTTCCAAACTGACACTACCACCAATGAATATGTTTGTGTCCAACTCTATTCCACTTCTCCTCTAGGAATTAAAAAAATACATATTCCCAATTCTGAGACAAATACGGAAAGCAAATGTGTTCTTAGTGAGAGTCAATAAGGAAGTTTAAAAAACCAAACATACACATTTCAGTCCAGCAATTCCAGTTGTTTAAAAGTATTTTGTAATTAACTACATACCTGTCATCTAGGTTTCAAAATGGAGATAATACTAGGTACACGAGGTATTGTTATAATTTATACGTGACCCCATAATTTGTCTTGATAATATCTAGTCTTCATGAAAATTCATTTTCTATTAGCCTATGATCAGTAACTTCCTAAAAGCATCTTAAGCTTTTATCAGTTTTCTAAAATTAATATTCTTCTCTTTTGGATCTTTCTATTACTAAGGACTAAATTACTTATAACTTTAATTTCCACCAAGATTTACAACCTCCTGAACATCTGCAGCTGCTGGAGATCCTAGCCGAAAACATCACCTTCTCTAGATGGCCATTACTATTAAATTTCTAATATGAAGAGATTAGTTTAACTTTTTAAACAATGGGGTCATTTATGAAAAGCTAAAGATTGTAAGTTGACAGTGTAATGAGTTTATATTAAGGGAGAAATCTTTGAGATTTAGAGAAAACAGTCGGAAAATAAAGTTAAAAGATGACAACGGGTCACATAACAGGAAATACAGTATTAAATTAGATGTTATCTTAAAAACAGAACTACATTAAAATAAAGAAAATGAGCAAAAATAAGCAGAAGGATTTCATCCCTTCACATAAAACATCTCAACTTCATGCACAGAGATCAAATTAAATTCTACATATAACATAGATTCAACAAGGGAAAAGGTTAACAGAGAGCAAGCATCGCACTGTGGTCCATCAAAAGCCCTCCCCGCACTTCAGAGAACACTGACCATTGAGTAGGTAACATCCCAACATCACCTTTCCGCTCCATCAAGTTTCACGTGTAAGTTTCCATCTCACCTACCTTTCTTCTCTGAGAGATGTTGAGGGCACCAAAGTCATTAAACAAGGATGAAGCAGGTGAAGTTAGAGGATCTGGAAGAGAAGTTACATAAGTTTCCACACAGATAACTCAAGAAAACCACCAATCTAATAAATGTTTCACTTGAATGCTTATAAAATAGTAGTAAAAATCATATACCACAATAATAATTACCCTGGATGCCTCCCACACAGTGGATGTTCAGATACTTTCTGGTGAACAGAAACTGGAGAAAACTTCATTCAGCCAATACTCAGCGTACATTTACTCAAAAGCTATATGCATTAGGATGGATGTGTTTACTTAGAACAAAAAAGAAGAATCAAATAGGAAAAAAAAAGATGACAACTCAACCATGTTATTAGGAATGGCTCTATGAAGGAAGTCTACCTGCAGTTTGTGTTCTTGAGACTAAATCAGATGAAAAATTTTAAAAGGGTCAGGATGCAGGAGGGTAGTTGAACACACTCTGAGGGTTCAGGTTTGATTTTAATTCTTCGCCAAGGCCTTAGAGCCATCTACCCTCTTCAAAATCTACATCTTAAAAATAAGAAACTTCTTTATTTTTAAGTTTATCACCAGGTCGTTGATACTCTTACTAAAAAGATAAATTAAGTTTTTAAAGATGGAAATTTTAAATGTTTCAAAACACAAACATGAAATCCAAAGACTTTACAGGTTCAAAGCTCTATTACTCTGTGGTCAGAAGTCTGAAACAAAAGTCTCTCTAAATTGTTTCTTACTTAACAAATCAGAAGAGTTTCTGAAAGGGAATCCATGATACACACCGAAATATTTTTGTTCTCATTTCTGAGCTTTACTTAATCTTATGTTTCTCATTAAATTACCCGTGAAATTCTAAAAAATACAGTACATGTTCTCATTTAAAGGAAACTTAAGGAGTTCCTGTCGTGGCTCAGCAGAAACAAATCTGACAAGCATCCATGAGGATGCAGGTTTGATCCGCGGCCTCACCCAGTGGGTTAAGGATCCGGCCTTGCTGTGAGCTGTTGTGTAGGTTGCAGACGTGGTTCGGATTTGACCTTGGTGTGACCGTGGCATAGGCCAGTGGCTACAGCTCAGAATCGACCCCTGGTCTGGGAACCTCCATATGCCCTATGCCGCGGGTGCGGCCCTAAAAAGACAAAAAAATAATT
>PVHT020004944.1:40224976-40361113 GCA_004024745.2 Catagonus wagneri
GGAACTCCAATCTCGCCATTATTAATAAATACTAACATCTTATTGATATAGAGCATTAATACTCAATTGTTACATATTTTTTAAAAACCATCCTTGAACATTTAATTTTAAAATAAGATACAGAAGTACAGAAAGAAACATTTATTCTTAAATCAGGATACAAAAAGCAAATCCTGTATCAAAAGCCTTAAATATATCTATAAACCTTGAAACAATAATTCCATGTCACAGAATGTTTCCAAAAGAAATAACTCAAAATGTGAACAAAGATTCATAAACACAGTCCAATACTGGAGTGTTTTTTTGTTTTGCTTGGTGGGGCTATGGCTGGCCACATCAGAAGCATGCTTATGGTTCCTGAGCCAGGGATTGAACCTGCTCTATAGCAGTGATACAAGCCACAGCAATGACAACACTAGCCAGATTCTTAATCCACTAGGCCACCAGGGAACTCCTGTAATCTTTTTTTTTAAAGCATAAAAACGAAAAGAGTTAAGAAATAATGAAAATAAGTAACAGAATTCAAGTTATAATGATCAAGAAACATTCATAGGAGTTCCCGTTGTGGCACAGCGGAAAAGAATCTGACCACGAACCATGAGGTTGGGGTTTCGATCCCTGGCCTTGCTCAGTGGGTTAAGGATCCGGCGTTGCTGTGAGCTGCGGTGTGGGTCACAGACTCAGCTCGGATCCTGCGTTTCTGTGGCTGTGGTGTAGGCCAACAGCTGCAGCTCCAATTCAACCCCTAGCCTGGGAACCTCCATATGCCACGGGCAGGGCCCTAAAAAAAAGGGAAACATTTATATTAAAAATATATTTAATGCAGAGTTCCCACTGTGGTGCAACAGGATTGGTAATGTCTCTGGCACACTGGGATACAGGTTAGATCCCTGGCCCAGCACAGTGGATTAAGGATCCTGCGTAATCACAGCTGCAGCGTAGGTCAAAACCGCAGCTCAAATCTGATCCCTGGCCTGGAAGCTCCATATACAGTGGGGTGGCCAAAAAAAAAAAAAAATTTTTTTTTTTTTGCTTGTTAGGGCCACACTTGTGGCATATGGACATTCCCAGGCTAGAGGTCAAATCAGAGCTACAGCTGCTGGCCTACACCACAGCCAGAGTAACACGGGGATCCGAGCCACATCTGCGATCCACACCACGGCTCACGGCAACACCAGATCCTTAACCCACTGAGCGAGGTCAGGGATCGAACCCACCTCCTCATAGGTTCTAGTCGGGTTCATTAACCTCTGAGTCACAAAGAGAACTTCCAAAATTTTTTAATTTTTTAGAAAAAGTAGATTTAGCAGTTCTCATTGTGGCTCAGTGCTTAACGAACCCGACTAGCACCCATGAGGACACAAGTTCCATCCCTGGCCTCGCTCAGTGGGTTAAGGATGGGGTGTTGCCGTGAACTGTGGTGCATGAATTCCGCGTTGCTGTGGCTCTGGCGTAGGCCAGCAGCTACAGCTCCGACTGGACCCCAACCTGGGAACCTCCATGTGCAGCCCTAAAAATAGACAAAAAGACCAAAAAAAAGCAGATTCAATGTGATTCCCCCCCCTCCCCCCCGGGTTTTAGGGCCGCACCCGCGGCATATGGAGATTCCCAGGCTAGGGGTGGAATCAGAGCTACAGCCGCAGGCCTACGCCACAGCCACAGTAACACCAGATCCGAGCTGCATCTGCAACCTACACCACAGCTCACAGCAACGCCAGATCCTTAACCCACTGAGCAAGGCCAGGGATCAAACCCACAACCTCATGGTTCCTAGTTGGATTCGTTAACCGCTGTGGCACAACAGGAACTCCTAATGTGATAAAGTATTATTATGCATTATGTATATATGCATGTGTGCAAACACACGTCCAAATCTTAGTAGTTATCTCTGAGTATGACAATAACAGATCACTTTTATTTTCTTCCCTTTACCTACCTATAATTTTCAGAATTTCTACAAAAGACATACTGTTTTTAGAGTCAGAAATATACATATTATACATTATATAAAAGAGAAAAGGGACCAAGTCTTACCATGGCCTGAATATGGCTTGGCACTGTCATTTAGAAGACTTGGGGAGCTGCTACTATTAGTCATTCTCTGAAAAATAAAACATATATGTGTGTGTGTATACATACACACACACATAATATCATTGAGGAATACAGGATTAAGACTGTTCAACCAATGAAGTCTGACCCTCTTTGCATCTTCCCTTCCAATCCACCACTCACATTAGTGATCCTGTAAACTTCCTATAAATGCTGCCGCTTAGATGAGAATCATCTATGCAAAAACTTCCAAATATTCTCTATAACACATCAAATGAAAATTTTACTCACTAGCCAGGTATTTAAAAACAAAGTGACAGATCTATTTTGAACTGCACTTCCATAACATATTAGCCTGGGCAAGAAACATATCTACGAAGTTTCCTCGTCTATAAAATATAAATTCCTGTATCCATGTGAGAGGCTGTACAGTGACTATGTATGAGCCAATAATTGCTCTTTACTGTCCTCTTCCAGTGCATATTATCCTTCATACATCTTACAGATTCTATAAAACAGGCTAGTCTCTATTCTCTAAGTTATGTCCCGTGCCTTCTAAAACACTCCCTAGCATCCGTGGCTTCACTATCCTGAAAGGCATTCATTCCGACCTCTCAAAAACACAGTGTGAAACCAGTCTCTTTCTACCCATCCTCTCCATACTTTAACCCCATCCTTGAAAGTGCACCCTGACTCCAAACCTACCTCCCACTCAGCAAATCCAAGAATAAAAGAAGACTAGCTGTCTCCATGCCTGGAATGAAATTCAATGTGCGGTGCCACATAAATTACACTAACAATACCTGCATCAAGGGATACTTCGTTTCCACGGGGCTTCCAAATCCATTAACTCCAATAAAGCTGGTGCTGAAATAGGAATCTGTGAGACTCGAATCCGTTAACGCTCCTCCATCTATTCCAGGAACTGAAAGAGAAGGAAAGTTCAAGTATTTACATTACTTAAAAGCATAAAACACTGAGTAGTTCCTCTGTTCCTACTGCATGCTTGGACAGTATTAGGTGCCTAGTGCTTACTTTTTGTGGTTATCATTTGTATCCACTTATAAATTTATTTATTTATTTAAGCTTACTCTCAAAACAGTAATATGTTCTTTGTATAGAATGCATTAAGGGAAATTTTTCATACAGTGTTTTTTTTACTTAATATAAATGATGAAAAGGTAGCCTGGAACATTTTATACTTCTACCGCAATACTACAAAACCCAGTCAGTCACCTGGAAGAAAAACTTGAATTCAAAGCAGGTGGCTGGGAAGGACATACTGAAATGTTTGAAAGGCTGGAATTCCCTCCAAAGCTCACCACCAACTAAGAAAAAAAGTCCAAAGGAAGTATAAGAAAACAGTAATGAATGACTATAAACACTGTATTTCCAGTCCTCGCAATAAAATTTCTAGGTAATTCCTCATTTTAAATTCTCCATCTAATTCCAAAGCATCATTATCCAACATAGGTGATACCCAGAGAAAAGTGAGACCTCAGTAGCACAGAGCACCAAAGCCTGTGCCCTTCATGGAAACAACCTACATGTCCACTGGCAGAGGAAGAGATTAAGAAGATGTGCTATATATATACACAATGGAATACTACTCAGCCATGCCATTCGCAACAACATGGAAGTAACCAAAGATTCTCATACTAAGTGAAGTCAGAAAGAGACAAATACTAGATGATATCACTTGTATGCACAATCTAAAATACGGCAAAATGAACCTATTTACACAACAGAAACAGACTCACAGACATAGAGAACAGACTTGGGGTTGCTGGTGGGGGGGAATGCACTGGGAGTTGGGGGTTAGTAGATGCCAGCTATTACACTTAGAATGGATAAACAAGAAGGTCCTATTGTACAGCACAGGGAATTATGTCCAATCTCCCGGGATGGACCATGATGGAAAATAATATAAAAAAAGAATGTATATGTATGTATGACTGAGTCACTTTATTATACAGCAGAAATTGTCACGACATTGTAAATCAGCTATACTTTAATTTAAAAAAAAACACCTGTATCCTTGTTCTCATCTGCCTAGGTAGGATGCTCCTCTTATCTACCAGGTATGCTTCACCTATTTTTCAAAAAATAGTTCAAATACCACCTGTCATGAAACCTTCCAAAATATCCCTGGACAGAGATGGTTAAACATTTTATATCTACAGCATATCGCACTATGCCAAAATTTATATATTTCAAAATCTTTTACCAGGCTGTGCATTCATACATGGAAGGAACCATGCATCTTGGTACTCCCCAATGTTTGATAACTAAGCTTCCCACTCAGTGCCCAGAGTATATACTACGTCGTTTATTAAAGAGGAAGTCATCTGCATCAAACACCAGACCTCCTGAGAGACAAGCTGACACTGTTTTAACAGCCACAGGTCTACCTGGCAAACCAGTCCTTATGAAAGTCATCATACGCGCAGACTGGAGTACATCTACAGTACCCTGTTTTGACCCAAAGTCTTTTTTTTTTTAAGATAAACATTATTATTTAGTCTCCTCAATCAGAAAGTAACTGCAATGCAGCAAGACTCTGCTGAGAACCTGATTCTGAGGAGCAGTACAATACTACAGGCCTTCCAAGACAAACTGGATTCCAACCCGACCAGCCACAACTAAATTATCTGCACTCTCAACCGAAGCAATTTCATATTTAGTACTTCCTGTTGCATTATTTACTGAAAAATATCTTCCAACAAAAGACAGTTTTAGTTTGGGATCCATGCCAAGATAATTGCTTTTTCTACACAATCAAAAGCTGCCAACAAAGCAATAAATGTTTTGAAAAGTGTTCCACTGTTCTTAATTGTTTTCTCAGTAAAGTGACTTGGAATTCAGTAACAGAGGGATAAAATTTGTTTCCAAAGCCAGCTTACTCCTCGTGCAAACTATCAGTTTAAGATTATCCAAATCCATGATTTACTGAAAACGGAGTAGTTTTTGTTTTGTTTTGGTTTAAACAACACTCATCATTTTTTAACATACTATAAAGTTACTGGGGTTATGTCTATAAATATTATCGACCTTACTCATTAATTAAAATGTAATATGGACCACAGAGAAAGGGATCTTTTATTTATGTGGCTCACTAATAAAGTCCAAGAAACTAAAACAGCACCTGACATAGAGTAAGTGCTAAATAAATGTTCGTTAATTAAATGAATGAATGAATCCCCACTTTTAGCAAAAAACCAAATTATATTAAGTTGAAAGCTTTCCATATCTAAGGTTTTTGAACACAGTCTTCATATATATTTAAATCTTTTCTACATGTCAGAAGACCTTGTTATAACTTTTACTTTAAAAGCTTCCTTGACAATTTTTTCAAGCCTTGAGAATAAGAAGTTCCTCATCCCAACTCTGCCTCTGAGATAGCTGACATACTGCCACAAAGTCTACGAGCTATAAAAGGTCACTATGGAATTCAATAAGGCCCCATACCAGGCTTTCTTCACTCTGATCTCATCCTTTCAATCAGTGATACAGTCAGATTCAGAAAGAGCAGTACTAATAGGGACAAAAAGTTGAGGAACAATTAAGCAAAATAAGAAAATTAAGCCGAGTGACATGTCAGGTCCTTGCCGGCTTTTCCAGCTCTATCATGCCCTACCTAATATTTATGAAAACAGTTTCAGGTAACTGTATCAAGAATGTAAACAGGCAGAGCCTCCTTGCCTGCCCACTTGCATCTCTCACAAGTGTCCTATCTTAATAAATCTATTTCCTGCCTTAAAAAAAAAAAGTAAATAAACAATGAAAGACTGTTAAATAATAATACTAGATAAAATTTCCCCCAGAAATTTTTTTCTACAGATATCAGCTTATTACCTTGCAAAAGATGTGATATTCATAACTATCTCTAGATATGTGAGCCACTGGAAAAAATTTTTTTAGAGGAAACATGATACAGACGACCATTTCAAATGTTTATATTCAGCTAATGGTGTATAAAAGTTTTTTTTAATTAAGATAAAACTGACATATAACATTGTATTCTTTTTAGGTATACAACATGATTTGATATGTTTATACTGTAAAATGATGACCACACTAAGTTTAGCTAATTTCCATCACCACACAGAGTTAATTTTTTTCTTATGATGGGATTTTTTTAAGACCACTCTCTCAGCAACTTTCAAATATATATGACAGTATTGCTAACTAAAGTCACCTTGCTGTACCTTATGCCCCAAGGATTCATAAGGGGGGGGAGGTTTTATCAGAAGAGGGCTGTTATCTACATGCCAACTAACAGACAAGATAAGTGAGATCAACATGACCTTCACTGAATTGAACTTAAACTGCTGAGAGGTCAACGTTTTTAAAAGTTGTTGGAAAGGGAAGATGATGAATTGTAAAGACTGAACATAAAATAATTTGCTTTCTAGAATATAAACATTTAGAAACACAAAAACATTTCAGAGCTGAAGGAATTTTATTTTATTTTATTATTATTTTTTTGTCTTTTTTTGCCTTTATGTAGAGCCGCACCCGCAGCATATGGAGGTTCCCAGGCTAGGGGTCTAACAGGAGCTGTAGCTGCCGGCCTTCGCCACAGCCACAGCAACGCGGGATCCGAGCCGCGTCTGCAACCTTCACCACAGCTCACAGCAACGCCGGATCCTTAACCCACTGATCAAGGCCAGGGATCAAACCCGCAACCTCATGGTTCTTAGTCGGATTCGTTAGCCACTGAACCACGAAGGGAACACCTAGAGCTGAAGGAATTTTAGGCATCATGTACTCCATGCCCAATTCTTCTATTTTAACATCAAGACATGTATTTCCACATGGACTAAGTTACCAGTCTAAGATCACAAAGTTACTCTGTAAGTAAGAGAGGACGAAAATCAAAATCTCAGGATTCCCAGTTCAGCAGTAATTCCTATAAACTGAAAGGAGACACAAACACCGTAGGTATTGATTTGTTAACTATATGACAACAGTACATAAAACAGGTATTTTATCATATTCCTTTGTATAGTTTCAGCTCATAAACTACTTTACAGACAGAATATAAAGTCAATATGGGAAAACAAATGTAGTAAATACTGCGACAAAACTTGTGTATGTATATGCGTGACATGCTATGAACTGAATTGCCCCATCCATTCACATACTGAGGTCTTATCCCCCAGGGTGACATATCTGGAGATAATTAAAGTTACACACACACACAAACTATTAATAATGATCAACCCTGGGCAATGAACTGAGCTTGGTTTACTCTGACTGTATATGTTCCAATGAAAATTTTTACCAAAAAATTTAGGACTTTTTTAACTTAAAAACTAAATTGAATGAAATTTAACCCTAAAATGAATTATTTTTACAATATTTCTAGGCACTGTGAATGTTCATTATCTGTACACAAAAGCAAATCAAAAAAATAAATAAAAGCTGCTCCAAAATAGATATAAATTTTCCAACTTAACAACAAAAAGAAAAATTGAGCAGGAAAAACAAACTCTTGGATACATACAACTGCACTGAATCTTGAGGGAATTATACTGAGTTTTAAAGAAAAAAAAAAGCTAATCCCAAAAGATCACACGCTATGTAATTCCATTCATAAAACATTCTTGAAATGACAAAAGTATAGAAAGAGCAAATTAGGGGTTGCCAGGGATTGGGAAGGTTACAAAAGCACCACTTGAGGGTTATAGAGCTGTTCTATCTTGACTGTGCCAGCAGGTGCACAAACATACTGATAACAAAACTCCATAGAACTAAATATACACACGTGTGTGCACACACGAGAACAAATAAGACAGAAAATCTGAATAAGGTAAGTAGATTGTATCAATCCATGTGGCTGTGGTATTGCACTACTGTTATGAACGGTATTACCGCTTGGGGAAACGGTGATGGGACAACAAGCTCTTTCTGTCTTATTTCCTACAACTGCATATAACTCCACAATTATCTCAAAACAGAAAGTTAATTAAAATGAGAAAAATTCTATAAAAGGGCAAAAGTAGGAAGATGTTTTGGCAATCATTTATCTTCTTACAGAGTCATTTCAAATACTCTTTCATAGAAGTGTTTTACTTATTACTGAATCTTACCTAGATCTATGTTAATGTTAGTACCACCCTCTTCAGGTATTCCTTGTAAAGCTCTAAGCTTTTCTCATAAAACTTCTGAAGGCCTAATATCATTTTATACATGTGTTTGTGTTCCCCATTAGAATGTAATCTCCATTAGGGCAGACTTTTGCTTCATGCAACGCTGTACTCCTACCACCCAGATGAAAGCTTGCCACTTTGCAACCATGATAGTAAAGGAGTGAAATGAATGGTATTATAAAGTCTTTGTTATCCACTTTGTGCATTGTCAAAGAAAAATATTTAAACCTCTATCAGCTATCCTAATGGCAAATTGCCATCACTCGTTTGCCAGCTGATTTGAGTTTGTGAAATGAAAAGTATAATACCAGTTTAAACAAAAACAGTTTTGCCATACACATTATCATACATTCCGAAGTTTGGATATGAACTTCAAGTTATCCTCTACTTTCTTCCATTTGGACTGACGGCCACAGTTCAATAATCTTTAGCTACTTTATTGGTCTTGAAATATATTCTCGAAAACTGAGCAATAAGGAAATGTACAGGCTAATTGTGGTCTTATAACTAATAATATGCAATAACAACAACTAAGACTGAAACCTCACTACATGCCAGGCAATGCACGGAGAGTGTCACATGCAATCCTATCACAACACTAAAGTAGGTACTATTATTACCTCCATTTTTAAACAACCTTTTTCTTTTTTTTTTTTGGTTTTTTTTTTGGCATTTTGTCATTTTAGGGCCGCACCCGCGGCATGTGGAGGTTCCCAGGCTAGGGGTCTAATCGGAGCTGTTAGCCACCGGCCTACACCACAGCCACAGCAATGAAGCATCCGAGCCGCATCTGCAACCTACACCACAGCTCACGGCAACGCCAGATCGTTAACCCACTGAGCAAGGCCAAAGATCGAACCCGCAACCTCATAGTTCTTAGTCGGATTTGTTAACGGCTGTGCCCTGACAGGAACTCCACCTTTTTCTTTTTTAAGGGCCCCAGGTGTGGCATATGGAAGTTCCCAGGCTAGGGGTCAAACTGGAGCTACAGTTGCCGACCTACACCACAGGAACATCAAATCCAAGCCTCGTCTATGACCTACAACACAGCTCGTGGCAATGCCTGATCCTTAACCCACTGAGTAGGGCCAGGGATGGAACTCATATCCTCATGGACACCAGTCGGGTTCATTGCCACTGAGCTAGAATGGGAACTCCACCTCTGTCTTTCAAATGTGAGACTGTCACATGCAATCCTACCACAACTCTAAAGCAGGCACTATTATTACCTCCATTTTTTTTTTTTTTTTTAACTGAGGCTTTAAAGAGAACAACTAATGCTTAAAAGTTTAAAATCTGGAGTTCCCACTGTGGCACAGTGGGTTAAGTATCCTGCTGCAGCAGCGTGGTTCCCTGTGGAGGAACAGGTGTGATCCCAGGCCAAGCACAGTGGATTAAAGGATCTGGCATTGTCGCATCTGTGGCACAGGTCACAGCTGCAGCTCAGATTCAATCTCTGGCCCAGGAGCTTGTCATGCCACAGGTCCAGACATAAAGTTTAAAATTTGCCCAAGATCACAAAGCTGGTAGACAGGAGAGCCAGGCTCATGTTAGATCTTAGTCATTAAGCCCCAGCCTTCATTACTAACTAAATTAGCAGAACTGAAAAGTAAGTCTATTTCGGTAAAATAACCAAATCTATTGGATTTCAAATAACGTACATAAAATACAATTATTTCTGTAATAGTTTAGCTGTTAAAAACTGAGCACCTTGAAAATTCCTGTTGTAGTCCAGAGGGCTAAGAATCCCACTAGTATCCATAAGGATGTGAGTTTGATCTCTGGCCTTGCCCAGTGGGTTAAAGGATCTGGTGTTGCTGTGCGTTATGGTGTAGGTTGGCAGCTGCAGCTCCAATTCCACCCCTAGCCTGGGAACTTCCATGTGCCTCAGATGTGGCCCTAAAAAGCAAAAGCAAAAAAAAAAAAAACTGAACGCCTTGAAGATGAAAAGGTCTAGCTATTTGAAAATATTAGAATTACATCATTAAAATGTCAAGAATCAATAATTTAGTTGAAACTAAACCACATTTAAGCCTTAGAAGATCCCAAGTCCAGGAGAAATATGAAGTGTCAAAAAACTTAAATACTTTTTTTAAACAAAATAATCTATTATTTCCCAAACAACAATCCTGAATGTCAGAACATATTTAACTACCACTCTGTCAGGTCGACAGAAGAGCTGGAAGTAAGGAAATGTAATACTCTGTATAGATGAAAAGCAAGCCACAAATGAAAGTACAGTTCCATTTTACAAGACTGAAACACCAAGGCAACTAGTACACTAAGAAAAAAACTTTCTGCTTCAGTTTTCTACTGCTTGCAAAGTAAGGATAAAATTTTCTCTTGCATTTACCTCTAAAGTTTTAACACAGTCTGAGAACTAACAAAACAGTTCCGCAAACATGGAGTTACTAAATCAAGGGTCAGAAACTCAATCACCGAGGAGCCAGGCATGTAACAGCAACAAGGCAAAATGGAGACTTGTCCCTGTCAACAGTCTTAATGCCACTACAGGACAGAGCTGCCCTTCATAGGAAGCCAGAGATCTGTGTTTCTATATTAAACCTTTTGATTTTTTTTGTCTTTTTGCCTTTATGTAGAGCCGCACCCGCAGCACATGGAAGTTCCCAGGCTAGGGGTCTAACAGGAGCTACAGCTGCCGGCCTTCGCCACAGCCACAGCAACGTGGGATCCGAGCCGCGTCTGCAACCTACACCACAGCTCACGGCAACGCCGGATCCTTAACCCACTGAGCAAGGCAAGGGATTGAACCCGCAACCTCCTGGTTCTTAGTCGGATTCGTTAACCACTGATCCACGACGGGAACTCCAAACCTTTCGATTTTTTTAAACGTTGTGAGCTAACTCAATTATAATCCAAACACACGCAAATTAAAAACATAAAATTATACCATATACTTTAGCCACCAATTTGGCTAAAACTATAAGATGGCTAATCCCAAGTGTTGGGGAGAATGTGAAGCAACCAGAACATTCATACAAATAGAGGGAATGTAAATGTGGTACAACCACTTCAGAAAACTGCCTGAAGCCATCTACTTAAAGCTGAACATGTGCATGCCCTATTACAAGCCTACAATTCCCTTCCTACGTGATCCAATAGAAATTCATAGACTTGAACCAAAAAACATACTCAAGAATGATCAAAAGTGCTTCTTATAATAGACAAAAATTGGAAACATTCCCCTGGAACGAGAAAACACAATGTGGTATATTTATACAACATAACACAACACAGGAATGTGACTACAAAGACTGTTCCTACATACCCGGAGTGGCTCTTACACATATGCTGAAAGAAAAAAGCCCCCAAGAGAGTACACACTCTTTTGATTCAATTTCTATAAAGCTATAAAAAGTATGTAAAAGGGGCAACGGAACGTACAAGGTTAGAACATAGTGCCCAGAATCAGCAGTTACCTTTGGGGAAGGGTAGTGACTGGTAGGCAGCAAGAGCAGGACTTGCAGAGTTAGTGGTTATGTTCAGTTTCTTGATCTGACTACTGCCATAAGCTATGTGTTCATCTTATGAAAATTCTAAGAACTTATGATTTGTATACTCTTCCTTAGGTATGTAAACTTCAATAAAAACGTCTAAACACACACACACACACACAGAAGATACCCAAGGAGCCCTAACAAAACATTTCTGCAGGCCGATCGAGCTAATCACAGATCTGAAGATCTCTGACCTCTTGACTAAAGAAATACTGTACATTCTTGGAGTTCCCACTGTGGCGAAACAGGATCGGCAGGGTCTCTGCAGCACTGGGTCACAGGATCAACCCCTGGCCCAGCACAGTGGGTTAAGGACCTGGTGTTGAAGTAGGTCGAAACTGCATTTCAGATCCAATCCCTGGTCTGGGAACTCCATGTGCTGGGGGGGAGGGGGACGACATGCAAATTAAAATTCTTTCAGTGGGAGTTCCCCCTTGTGGCTCAGTGGGTTTAGAACCCAACTTGTATCCATGAGTTTTCAGGTTCCATCCCTGGTCTTGCTCAGTGGGTTAATGATCCAGCATTACTGTTACCTGTGGTGTAGGTCACAGACAAGGCTCGGATCCCACGTTGCTGTGGCTGCGGTGTAGGCCAGCAGCTCCAATTCAACCCCTAGCCCGGGAACTTCCATATACTACAGATGCAGCACTAAATAACCCCCCCTCCCAAAAAAAGTCTCAGTGATGGTACATGATCAGGTCAGCAACCAACAAAATTTAAATTTCTCCTAAGAGCAATACCTCTTAGAGTATGTTGTCTATTTGAACTGCCTGATACATTTAATGAACAAAACAAGTCAGTTTGAAAAGATAGTCTAAGAGTACTGTAAAATGTAGAAAGTGGACTGAAAATTTAAAAATAAAGTATAAAAATTCAAAGCAGCCATTATATCACCAACTTGACTTGCCAGTCACGGATATGAGGCAATTTTATTTCAAACATAAGGAGTCACAACTTGTACTACTGAGAGTTACCAAGAAGGAGCCGTAGGCTTCTCCAGTCAAGTGAAAGCAAGCCTTACAAAACCCAACTACAGACACAAGCAGCTACTGAACAACTATTAAATGACTAAATGTTAATTTTAAATCGCCTTCTTTTCTTAGCACTAACTGCCTGTCCTCTCAGGACCCTATATCCCAATCCCTCTCCTCTTCTGAGACAGGGAATGGTCCCCACCTCTGAGTATCTATCTGCTAGTGTTTCTCCTCCATCTACCGTCTTCACCTGTCCTAGCGCTCCTGTCCCAAATTGACTACCACTGTGTATTAGAAAACCCTAGAGATATCACCTATTAAATCCAATACCTGCATTTCTGAAAGTGCCTCTTTTCCTGTAGATAACAAAGCTACAGTTTAGTTTCATTGCTTACTCATCAAACAGAACTCTTTAGTCAATGGGACCCACAACTCAAGACATCTGACAAGTTGACCTTGAAAATGCAAAGTTGCTGCTCCCAAGTGATAAAATTCCATCAATAAAGTAACTATTTTGACAAAGCATTAAGTTACAAATTAATCTTCTTAGCATATCACCCTCACCAAATACATATGCACTATTTAAGTCCGTCTTAAAAAAAAAAACAAAACAGATCTCTGGGAAGACAAGAGTCCTCATAAAGCGATAAAGTGCTAAAGCATCAAGTGCATTTACAGTTAAAAAAAAAAGACAAAAATTGTTCTGGCATCCAAGTTAAGCTGCCTAGCAAATGATTTTATCTAAAAACTGTTTAGAATTCCTAAGACTTGCCCATTTTATAAATGCTCAATAAACTCACAAAAAAAGGAAAAGCTGACACCTCTACTATGTCCTTACGGGCAGCATTAAACAACGTTAAAACAAATTACACTTATTATCACGGTAAATTCCACTCACTAGCAACTAAAAAGTTGCAAGCGAATACATAAAACGCACACAGTCCCGAGATACTCGAATCATAAGTGTGAGCCGTACAGGACACGCTTGTGATGCTCCACTCTAAGAGTTCGCTTGATACAAAGTAATAGGAGACCAGATCCCTGCAGACAGCCGGCAAACTTTTTCCAGCCCGCGGGAAAACTAGGTTGCAGGGCAAGTCTTGCGAAGTTCCTTTCGACCTAAGCACGCTAGAAAAGCTGCTGCCCGGTCACTCCTTATCCTTAGAAAGCATTTCCTGCCTGGAAAACCTTTCTCCCAGAAAGAAGCTCTGCACAAACTTTTCCCGTCGTTTCCACCGACACCAGGAAGCCTTAAAGCCCGCCCTCTACCCACACACACACACCGAGGAGCCGCAACCCTCCGCCAACTCCACTCCACACGGGCACGCAAAACACATGTGCCTGCAAACCCAGCCCCTTTCCACACCCCCCGGAAACGACACCCCCTTGCTCGCACCCCGCACGCCACAGCCCATCCCCCTGCCTCCCCGCCCCCACTCCCACCACCCCAGTCCACCACCCACGTTACCGGGAAGCCAGCCTCCCCTGGCTCCCGGGCTCGCCGAAGGCCGTGGGGAGGGGAAGCAGGAAGACGGAAGAAGGGCTCAGGCCTGGCCTAGGCCTCTCAGACCGCCAGGGGAGGTGGACGGGGAGACTTGCGGGCCGGACTCGGTCGCAGGGCCCCATCCGGCCCCAGACCTTCCCTCCCCAAGGCCGAGGCCGCCCTCCCAGTCCGGACCACACTCACTTGCCAGCCGCGGTCCGTCGAGGACCCCGCTGCCGCCTCCTCCGCCGACCGCCGCTCCTGCCCCTGGGCCCCCCAGGTCCTGCTTCTTGGGCCCGGGGGGCGGCCCGGCTCCCCCGCCCGGGACCGCTCCAGGCGGAAAGCCGGCCACGGGCGCGCCCGCCAGAGCCAGGGGGACGCTGTTGCTATGGAGGCCGAGGCCCGGGGCAGCTCCGGCGGCCGGGTCCTCATGCAGGAACTGACACTCCTCCCCGTAGAAGCAAGTCTTATCCTTGGCGTAGTAGCGGCAGTACTTGAGCTTCACTCCCGCCGCCGCCCCGCCGGGGACAGCCCCGACCCCCGGCGGGGCCACCACCGCCACTGCCGCCGCCAGCGAGGAGGAGGAAGAGGAGGCGGCGGCCGAGGGGGGCGGGAGGCCGCCGCCACTGTTCATGGCAACGCCGCAGCCTCGTCTTCCGCTGCCGCCCGAGGAGCCGCCGCCACCATAGACCGGGGAGGAAAGGAAGACGCTGCCAGTGCCCAAGAAAAGCCTGAGCGGGTGGGTCTGTCCCGCTGCGGGAGCCGGAGCCGCCCGGGGAGAGGGGGGGAGGGGAGAGGGGAGGGAGGAGGGGGTAGGAAGAGGGGAGGGGAGGGGAGGGGGAGAGTTGGGATTCTCTCTCACTCACTCTCTCGTTCTCTTTTCTTAAAGGGGCCGCGCGGGACGACGGGGTGGGCGCGCGGGACCAGACGGGGACTTCGAGGGCGCGGGCTGGGGTAGGGGGAGCGGCGGCGGCGGGCGGGCGGGGAGGGCGGAGGGGCCGGTTTATTTTTAAATTCTGCCTCCACTCGCTCGCTCGCGCTCTGGTTCCTCCGAGTTGTTTATTCCATTTTCCTCTTCCTGAGACGGCCGTCGCCGCTGCGCCTGCGCGCCGAGGCGCGGGGGCTTGTGGGTAGCGGGAGCGCGAGGGGAAGCCTCGCCGGGCGTCGGGCCCACGGGGCACCCGTGAGGTGGCTGCTGTTGGACGGGTGGTCAGTGGCGGCGCTCCCCGACGCCGAGCCGGCTGGCAGAGTCCTCACGAGACGAAGGCCTTCCCTTTTTGTGTACCCTCTTTCTTGTAAAGCTAGACGTTATCTCTTCATTGCAAATGCAAAACGCGCGGAATGTGAGCTGTCCTGTCGAGGGGCCGCACCTGGGGACGGAGCCCAAGCCCTTGCTCTGGTTGAAGAATAGCCTCGTCTGTTTGCCACACTTACGCGCCCGCACTTTTTTCGCCACCCTCCAGTTTTTCCTTCCCACCGAGGGTGATGAGAACTACAGGACTGATTGCCTGAACTCCTGGGCCTTTTACCCTAAAACTGAACCAAAGAGGGTTGATGTAGACAAACCCCCGGCTGAGTGCAGCACCTGTTTTCTCTATTTATATTACTGAAAACCTTCGGTAAAATACTATGAAAAGTAAGACGCCACCTGGGGACAGTGCTGCCTAGGCAGCCCCAGAAGGTTTCATTTATAACTGCGCTAGCTTTCTTTCTCCAACCAACCTAGTCTTGATTTTAAATTCATTTTTAAAAGGTAATTTTTCCGTCAGCGATCTCTAATGTTCTGCTCTGCTATATTAAAAAAAAAAAAGTTTTCGGGAATTTTAAAGAGTTGCTTTGAAGGGAACATAATTTTAACATTTTAGTTTGTCTTTTCTCTGAAAGGTCTTCTCAGAAGGCAGTTGAAAGGGGGGATGCTTTGTTGGCGGTGTTTGAGGAATTGTGACAAGCAGAAGCGGTCACAGAAGAACGGATATAAGCGAGTGCACTGCAGAAAGGGGGAAAAGTGGATTCCATAGAACACAAACGGGTAAGCCTGGTGATGTTCCTTAGCTAAATTCGAAAGAATAACATGGTATTATGTCTTTAATGCCCATTTCCTGTCCTGGGAGCTGAGGAAGCAAAAATAAAGATGTGTTCTTGTCAAAGTTCAGATGGCTTGTGTATCCTCTGGTTGAGGAGGCACAGGGTACCCGGGCTATTACAAACCGCTGTCTAAAGTGGAAGCCTTAACACGTTGGCTGTTGGAGGATGTAAAAGATGTCAGACTTCCTGGGGATACCTTAATAGTAGGAGCTGAGAACATCTGCTTTGAATTCAGATGGGAGTTTTTAACCCAGTGACTACTCTTAATAGCTGTGTTACTCTGGATAAGCAGCTTCACTTCTCTGTTCCTTATCTGTAAGCCAGGTAAGAAAACGTCCTACTTCATGAAGTGTAAACTAATAATGTATATAAAGTGTCCTGTGCCTAGGAAGAATTCGGTAGGTTGTATTGCTATTAGTAGTATTGCTGCTGCTAGTCATTAATGCCTAAGAGTTCAGAAAACAGCCTTCCAGGCAAAGCAAACAGCTTGTGCAAAAGGCTTTGAAGTGAAAAAGAGCTTAGATTGTTAAAATGATTGTGGTGGAGAATTGAGCAGGGAGCATATCGGAGAATCCTTAAGAGTCATTTTAAAGAATTAGACTTTTTCTTGAGGGCAGTAGAAGGTTATTACAAGAGTTCTTGTTGTGGCTCCATGGTAATGAACCCAAATAGTATCCACAAGGACTCGGGTTCCATTTCTAGCCTTGCTCAGTGGGTAAAGGATCCCGTGTTGCCGTGAGCTGTGGTCGCAGATACAGCTGAGATCCCGCATGGCTGTGGCTCTGGTGTAGGCCAACAGCTACAGCTCTAATTCGACCACTAGACTGGGAACCTGGTACAGACCTAAAAAGACAGAAGAAGAAAAGAAATCCGGCATTGCCACAGGCTGTGGTGTAGGTGTAGGTCACAGACACGACTGGGATCCCTCGTTGCTGTGGCTGTGGTGTAGGCCGGCAGCTGCAGCCCCGATTCGACCCCTAGCCTGGGAACCTCCATATGCCATGGGTGCGGCCATTAAAAAAGGAAAGTAGGAGTTCCCATCGTGGCTCAGTGGTTAATGAATCCGAGTAGGAACCATGAGGTTGCGGGTTCCATCCCTGGCCTTGCTCAGTGGGTTAAGGATCCGGCGTTGCTGTGAGCTGTGGTGTAGGTTGCAGACCAGCTCGGATCCTGCATAGGCCAGCGGCCACAGCTCTGATTAGACCGCTAGCCTGGGAACCTCCGTATGCTGCGAGTGCGGCCCTGGAAAAAGGCAAAAAAACAAAAAAAAATTTTTTTTTAATTTAAAAATGAAAGAAAAAGGAAAGTTATTACAGGGTTTTAAAAGTCAAATAATGACATGATCGGATTCCCCCTCCTTTTTTTTTTTTGGCTTTTGTTATTTCAGGGCCGCACCAGCTGCATGTGGAGGTTCCCAGGCTAGGGGTCTAATTGGAGCTGGAGCTGCAGCCACTGGCCTATGCCATGGCCACAGCAATACAGGATCCGAGCCGCATCTGCGACCTACACCACAGCTCACGGCAACGCCGGATCGTTAACCCACTGAGCAAGGCCAGGGATCAAACCTGCAACCTCGTGGTTCCTAGTCAGATTCGTTAACCACTGCACCACGACAGGAACTCCTGGATTTCCCTTTAGAAAAAAATGTTGATTCTCCTAAGGACCCTATGAGGAGAAGTTTCCTGGCGGCTTAGCGGGTTAAGGGTCTGGCATTGTCACTGCTCTGACTCTGGTTGGATCCCTGACCCCAGGAACTTCTGCATGCCGTAAGCTAGACTCAAAAAACAAATCAAAATAAAAGAGCCTTATTGTGAAAGTAAGGATAGGTCATCACCAGTTTATAGATGAACAAACTGAGGCCTGTAGTTAGGCAGTTACCAGCTTATAAATTGCAAAGCCAGGATTTAAATTCATGCCTTCTAATTACAAAACATAGGCTCTTTCCGTTACACATTTCACCATTTCTGAATGAGCATAATCTCTATTCATGGCTTGGAAAGGAAAATAGTGTCTATGGTGATTTAAAGATGAAGTTCATGCCGAATTAAAGAATCATGCAAATAAGCGTTTATTGAGAACATACTATGTACAAGCAAGTTCTGTGCAAGTCTCTTGTATGGATATGTGTAAGATACAGCCTGTGTCTCAGGAGTTAACAGTGATCGTGGGAGAGAAGTGCCCCAGAGGAAGTAAGTCATCCCTCACTACTGTGTTGACTGAGTTTTCTGTTAAAATCCCTGTGAACAAGATGGAGGAAAATACACTAAGATGCTATGGTTAGGCGACTTTAGTATTTTTCTATTAGTCATAATCAGAATGTTGACAAAGCTGGTTTTGGAGCTCCTGAACCAATATTTTTTTTTAATTTTTTTGTCTTTTTAAGGCCGCATTTGTGGCATATGGAGGTTCCCAGGCTAGGGGTCTAATCAGAGCTGCAGCCACTGGCCTACGCCACAGCCACAGCAACGCCAGATCCAAGCTGAGTCTACAACCTACACCACAGCTCACGGCAACGCTGGATCCTTGACCCACTGAGCGAGGCCGGGGATCGAATGCACAACCTCATGGTTCCTGGTTAGATTCGTTTCCGCTGCACCACGACGGGAACTCCCACTGAACCAATATTTAAAGAGAATTGATAAATTGGTGCTTGTCAACATAGTCTTTACTATCCTCTTTTGGACTCTGTCCTTAACCTATTTTTATGAAAAAAAAAATGTTATTGACTGCCTAGAGGAAGAAGTACATAGAATATTTAGCAGATCTGTAATGTGTTGCAAAACCAGCAGGAATAGATAATGTGGTAAATGACAGATTAGGGCTTATAAATCTCTGTCAGCTGCAAAAATGGAGGAGTGCCAACAAAAACTTAAATTGGAAAAAATAGAGCAAACAGGGACTTCAGTACATCATTGATGATACAACCTTACCCACCCACTCTCCAGCCTGTGTTCTCAAGCCAGGTTGCAATGTTTTTTTCAAAAGCCTTTAAAATGTACATCATCTTTAAACTATTGTTATTGTACTTGGCAAATAAATCCTAAGAGAATAAGTATAAAAAGTTTTTTGCTACAGTGTGCTCATGGAAATACTACATATAAAAGCCCTCCCCCAAAAAAAACAAACTGCAGACAACCTAAATTCTAAAACCAAAGGGAATGTTAAATAGTGGACTATCCACAGAGAATATTATGCAGCCATTAAAAAGCCATGAGCTGTGCAACAATGCTTATGATACAGTGTAAATTTTTAACATGATACAGAATTATATATGCTATTTTATTGTAATGATGTAAACAATAAAAAACCTAATAGAAATAAAGATTAAAGTAACTGCCTCAAAACACTGACAGTGGTAAACATTAACATTTTAAGAGGGAGTTCCCCATCGCGGCTCAGTGGAAACGAGTTCCACTGGTATCCATGAGGATGCGGGTTTGACCCCTGGCCTCACTCATTAGGTTAAGGATCCAGTGTTGTCATGAGCTGTGGTGTAGGTCGACAACTGCAGCTCCCATTTGACCACTAGCCTGGGAACTTCCATATGCCATAGGTGCGGCCCTAAAAAACACACAAAAAAAATACAAAAAAACATTTTACTGAAGTGGTAAGATGACAATAAGGTTCTTCCTGTTTTTCCTTTGCTTCCCAAATTGTATCATGAACCTATATTATTTCTACAGTAGAAAAATAAGTATTAAAATGTTACTGTAATTTAACTTTAAGCTTGTAATGCTAAGGAGTGAGTACATGGATGCTTATTAAATTGTTCTCTGTATGTTTGGTTTCATTTTGTTTTCAAATAAATTAATTTTGTGAAGAGAAGCTCAACACTTGCTGTTGGCTGCTTCTTCAAATTTTCGCTAATCCCGTGTTTCTCAAAGTATATTTCATGGAAGCTGGTTTAACAGTATATTAATTGGTATTACACAAAGAAAAAAGGCCTGTTGTGGAGAAAGTTTGGGAAACTCTGAGTTAACTTTACTTCATGTCTTTTTCAGAATCCTTAATGTGTTGACATGTTGTAATTCTGTAAAAGCAGGATTTAATACCCAGAATTTACCGAAAAATTTTACCACTTTTTTCTGAACACCTTTCCTTTCTCTGTGCTGGTCATCTGCATTCTCATTTGCCCTACAGTTTAAAATTTGTCCACATTCATAAGTCCCGACCCTCTACTTTGCTTTCTCTTTTTGTACAACCCTAAAGAGGAGACACTGCCTAAACTCATCTGACAGGAGCCGCTGTTCCATCCAGGACTAATCCTGTCACTCAGGCTCTCAAGCTCCCCTGCCATTTGCTCAGGAATCTGGTCACTCTCCATGCCAGCCTCTCTTTTCTGACCATCTTCTTACTGTGTGACCGTGTACATTTAAATAATTTTAAGGCCTTAATTCCTCCCAGTTGTGAACCTCTTGTAATCAGAACCAAAAATACGTTTGTTCCTGTTTTTAAAAGTCCCAGAGGGGAGTTCCCGTCGTGGCTCAGAGGTTAACGAATCCGACTTGGAACCATGAGGTTGCGGGTTTGATCCCTGGCCTTGCTCAGTGGGTTAAGGATCCGGCGTTGCCATGAGCTGTGGTGTAGGTTGCAGACACGGCTCGGATCCCGCGTTGCTGTGGCTGTGGCGAAGGCCGGCGGCTACAGCTCCTGTTAGACCCCTAGCCTGGGAACCTCCATATGCCGCAGGTGCGGCCCTAGATAAGGCAAAAAGACAAAAAAAAAAGTCCCAGAGGGCTAACTGATCCAGCCACATTGGAGTACAATTTGGCAATGTCTGTAACGTGTTTAAGTATCTGTACCCTATGACTTAATAATGCCACTCTTGGTATCCCGCCTAGAAAAGCACCTCCGTGCTCAGGAAGGTATACGTACAATGTTCACTTGAGGCATTGTCGATAGCAGTTAAATTGGAAATAAACTAAATGTTTGTGAGTAGAGAGGTCAGTCTGTATGTACCGTTATTCTCTAAGACCTGTTGTTGAATGGAAAAGGCACCATGCAGATAAATTTGTGGAAGAGAACCTTTTATGTAAAATCATTAACGCGCATTTCCTGTAGGGATGTATATATAAATGTATACAGAAAGGGCTGGAAGGATAAACATTAATCACTAACAAGGTATCTGGAGTTGTGATCGAAGGGAACTTTAGCTTTATCTGTAATGTTTCAGATTTTACAAGAAGAATGTTTGCCTGCTTATATAATGAAAATTTTATTTTTAAAATTCCTGTTGGTTTCCTTCTTTTGCCCTAACTTCTCTTCATAGGCAGTTTATTTGAATTATCCAGTCATTACCAGTCTCTTCATCTCCCATTCATCTTCTTAATCAAGATGAATGTGACATTTGCCCTTGCTACGTTAAGATGTTTTTTACGCTGCCACAACTGATGATTAGTTAGCAGATGTGTTACACACTTTTTTTCAGCTATTTTATGTTTCCTCTAGAATATCCAACAGCGTTAACCTTTTTTACAGCACTCCTCTGTCTTGGCTTCCAGTCACCCCTTGTTCTTCCTCCCTGCCTTTTTAGCCCTTGCCAGTGCTTCCTCTGCCTCTGTCATTCAGTGCCACCTGCATCTTGCAGGAATGGTTGTGAAAAAGCGAATCTAAAAAAAAATAAAATGAAAATATTCCCTACTTTATAGGACTGTCCTGAAGATTGAATGATGTAATGAGTACCTCATGAAGAAAATAATCTCTCTGCCACTAAGTAAATATTTATTTGCAAAATGATTTTAACCACCTTTCTGTGTAGAAGAGATTCTACTTCTGACAACTTCTCATTCTTTTATTTTTTTTAGTGCTTTTTAGGGTCGCACCCACCGCATATGGAGGTTCCCAGGCTAGGGCTCTAATCAGAACTACAGTTGCCGGCCTAAGCCACAGCCACAGCAACGTGGGATCTGAGCTGCATCTTCGACCTACACCACAGCTCATGGCAACGCCGGATCCTTAGCCCACTGACCAAGGCCGGGGATCAAACCTGCGTCCTCATGGATCCTAGTCAGGGTAGTTTACCACTGAGCCACCAAGGGAACTCCCCTGACAACTTTTATTACCTCTAATATTACTCTCTTTTAACACACTCTCTCACGCATCCCTTATATGATGGTGATGTGGGCAATTACTGTAATGATGCCTCAGATTCCACAGTGTTCTCACAGCTTCCAAAAGTACCCGGGCATGTTTTTTTACTTCTCCCAGCAATCCTGTGAAACAGTTAAAGTGAGGTTATGATATTAATATTGGGATTCTGAGACTTTAAAAAATCTTTAACTTTCTATGACTTGCCCCAAAGTAAGTCAGCTTAGGCTCTTTAAACTCCCATTTTCTATGATCTTTCTCCTGAACTACAATCAATTCATTTGCGTCCCCTCATTCTGGATTTTCTTGTTGTTACCTTCACCCCACCTCGGGATTAAATGTTCCCTCCTCATTCTTCATTGAAATGCATCAAATCCATATTTTATTCCTTTGGCTTCCCTGTTAAGTTATCCCTCTAGCAAGTCTGGTGCTCGAACCCCGTGACTGCCTGCTAATAGGGAGGGAGAGGAGCGTCCGAGATTCTGTGTGCTTAGCACTAATGTTCACAAACTCAGCCATATTCCCCTTTTTGGATGGAAGAAATAGATATGATGAAATAATGAGATTTTCTTTCTCTCTCACCTGTAATCTAAATATTACCTTCCAAGCAGCCACCTTGGTAAAAACTCGGCTTATTCCAAATTACAATGTGTTTTTGAGATTTAAGCACTCTAATCACTTTTCTAAAATATCCTCATGGTGGCAAATCTTTATTCTTTAAGGGAAGATTTGGTTTTCAGAAATGACCCAAAGATATCAGAGCCAGTTGGGTAAATAATGAAAATTACTGAGCCAAACCATGTCATTTGTGATTAAAAATAGTGTCAATATAAATAAAGCCAATATTCTTGGATGGTTCAAGAGCTGATGCTGAAAATACTTTCAAAGAAACAGCGGCAGCATTATTAGAATGTAAGTGTACCATCTTCTCACGTAACTATAACAAGTGTTCTATTTGATTATATAGTCATATTTGCTTTTTAAAATTGTCAAACTCTGATTTTTCACACATTTCATATCCCCCAAAAACACATTTGGTAGGCAACTGCCTTTTCGTAATAGGAGAGCTGTCTCTTTAGGAAGGGTCATTCTTGAATACACTTTACTAAATCTTTAGTCAACTCTGAGTCATTGTTACGCTAATGAAGATTACAACCAATACTCCAACTAATCCATCAATCATATTTGCTCTGGGATTTACTGTGAGAATTATATTTTGTCCGGTAGTTTCCAGCAGCATCCCCCCAGCAGCAGATGGCTAGAAGCTAGTGTTAATTTTTACTAAGTACCGATAATTGGTGGGGGGGGGATGTCATATTTTGTGAGTAGTGATTGTATTAGTGATAGGAGCCTGAATTTAAAATTTAAACTCTCCCTGAAGACAATCTAGAGTGTAGACTACATGTGGATAATTTAGAATTGATGGTTTCTGAGTTTGAGAAATGAACTGCCTTTGTAAGTAGCTGTAAAGTTCTGTGTCATCTTAGGCTATAACTTTTGCTCTGTAGTTCTGTGCAAGATTATTAGCACCTTCCTTGTGTTAATCTTGCTCGGACAGACTTGATGCCCTGAAAACAGAAACCTTCCTATTTGTGGCAGTTACAAGTAACTGCCACGTTGCAAGATTTCTTGCTATTTGTGACCCTCCACTAGAAGAGACGGTCTTTCGTCACTGTCATCGTACTTATATAGATTTTGGAGTCTTTGTGGTGGAAAATTTGCTACCTTTCTTTACAAGTTTTCCAGGGACTTAAAGGCACACATTCTTATTGTATTCCTGTGCAGCGCATGAAAGTCAGATACAATTTTAATATTGACTGTACCTTGGAAAATACCCCATCAGTCAGGTATACATTGTCATCATCCTTTACAGCAGCCACCAACCATGCAGAATGTCCTTCAACTCAGGGAAGTCCGCTGCCACCATTTGTATTGATTAAGCAAGCATCCCTGCTTCAGAAAATGACCTGAATATTTCTATGGCATGTAATATGTCCATTATTATAATTTTAAAGCAGATGCTTCTGTATTAATAATTGGGAGTGTCCATGGTGGCTCAGCGGTAATGAACCCAACTAGTATCCATGCGGACGAGAGTTTGACCCGGGCCCTGCTCAGTGGGTTAAGAATCCGGCGTTTCTGGGAGCTGTGGTATGGGTCGCAGACGTGGCTCAGATCCCACGTTGCTGTGGCTGTGATGCAGGCCAGCAGCTACAGCTCTGTTTTGACCCTAGCCTGAGAACCTCCATATGCCGCAGGTGCATATGAAGAGACAGAAATCAAGGTCAAAGCGCTAAGTATGAAAAAAAGAGCAATATGTAAAGATAAAAGGTGAAAAACTCTACAAAATAATAATCTTTTTATAGTGATTTTTACTTTTTCCTTTATGGCTGATTTACAGTGTTCTGTCAGTTTTCTACTGCACAACAAGGTGACCCAGTCACACATACATATATACATATCTTTTTTCTCACATTATCATGCTCCATACAAGTGACCAGGCATAATTCCCAGTGCTGTACAGCAAGATCCCATTGCTTATCCATTCCAAAGGCAATAGTTTGCATCTATTAACCCCAAATTCCGTCTCTCCCACCCCCTTCCCCTCCATCTTGACAACCACAAGTCTGTTCTCTGTGTCCATTGATTTTCTTTTCTGTGGAAAGGTTCATTTGTAAAAAAAAAACATGAAGGCTCCTAGACTAATGGTCTAAACAGAGCTATAGCTGCTGGCCTACGCCATACCCACAGCAACACCAGATCCAAGCCATGTCTGCGACCTGCACCACAGCTCACTGCAATGCCATATCCTTAACCACTGAGCGAGGCCAGGGTTCAAACCCACATCCTAGTGGAGTTCGTTAACCACTGAGCCACGAAGGGAACTCTCAAAATAATAATCTTAAACCTTTATTCACCAAATACATACTATTGAATACAAAATTCAGGAGTTGCCATGTGGCTCAGCAGGTTAAGGATCAGGTGTTGTCACGGCTGTGATTCTGGGTATAGCTATGGTGCAGTTTGATCCCTGGCCTTGGCATATCTGCATGGTGCAGGTGTGGCCAAAAAAAAAAAAAGCAAAAACAGCTAGCGATAGAAGAACTTGGTTAGAGTCATACAACACAAATGCACAATTGTAATGGTGGAGTTTAATAAACCACTTTCAGAATTTAGCAGATAAGTGGACAAAAAAAGCAAGGATATTAATATATTAATAATATAATCAACTGGCTTGGTTTTTCGTCAAGTACAGAACTTTGTGCCCTATTATCAAAGTATGTTTTCTTTTCATGTAACCATGGAAGATTTACCAAAATTGAACATATACTTGACCATAATCAGGAATCAGAAAAATTGAAAGTAAAAGGATGGTAAAATGTGTGTAACACAAATACAGTCAAGAAATACTGAGGACACAGTTTCCATCCCCGGCCTCACTCAGTGGGTTAAGGATCTGGCATTGCCATGACCTGTGGTGTAGGTTGCAGACACAGCTCAGATCTGGTGGTGTTGTGGCTGTGGCATAGGCCCACAGCTGTAGCTCCGATTAGACCCCTAGCCTGGGAACCTCCATATGCCACGGGTGCAGTCCTAAAAGGACAAAAAAAAAAAAAAGGAAAAGAAATACTTCTAGAAGTTTCCTGGTGGCTCAATGGGTTAAGGATCTAGCATTGTCACTGATATAGCTCAGGTTACTGCTGTGGTGAGGGTTCAGTCCCAGGAACTTCTACATGCCATGGGCTTTGCCAAAATGTATGTGTGTGTGTATATACGTTTTTAGAGATGAGTACATTTCATATTGATAAAGTCACCAATAGGATTTAACAATTCCAAATTTGTATACATATAATATATACTCAAAAATGTAATGAAAATTGTTCAAACTAAAGAGAAACTAGACAAATCAAAATAGGAAAATTTAAATACATATCTCAGTAACTGGTAAGCTAAGCAAACGGAATAAGGAAAATGCAAATATGAACAAATTTGATCTGTAAGGCACTGTACTTCCAATTGCAGAATATAAGTATGTGCAGAACATTTATAAACCTGACTATGCTGAGCCATAAAGCAAGTCTCACTAAATTTCAAAGGACTGAAGTCATATATAGTCTCTAATTGCGGTGGAATTAAACTAGAAATAAATGACAACATCAAAGTACAGTTAAACACATAAATTACAGAGAGAGATACAGTCTTAAATGCATATACTAGAAAAGAGGCTAGGAGTTCCCGTCATGGCTCAGCAGTTAACAAACCTGACTAGCATCCATGAGGACGTGGCTTCAATCCCTGGCCTTGCTCAGTGGGTTAAGGATCTGGTGTTGCTGTGGCTATGGTGTGGGCTGGCAGCTGTAGCTCCGATATGACCCCTAGTCTGGGAACCTCCACATGCCACAGGTGCAGCCCTAAAAGACGGAAAAAAAAAAATAGAGGCTGAAAACAGTGTTCTAAGCAGCCATTTCAAAGGTTAGAAAAAGCTATCAAATTAAGCCCAAAGAAAGCAGAAAAAAAGATAGATATACATGATGGACTCAATTGTCAAGAACTGATTTTTTTTTTCTTTTTAGGGCCTCTCTGAGGCACATGGAAGTTCCCAGGCTAGGGGTCAAATCGGAGCTGCAGCTGCCAGCCTACACCACAGCCACAGCAATGCCAGATCCGAGCAGCATCTGTGACCTACACCACTGCTCATGGCAATGCCGGATCTTTAACCCACTGAACAGGGCCAGGGCCCAAACCATGTCCTGACAGGTCCTGTCAGGTTTGTTACTGTTGAGCCATGATGGGATCTCCCAAGAACTGGTTCTTTGAAAAGGCTAATAAGATTAATAAGCCCTTTGAAGAGACTGATCAAGAGAAGGCGAAGGCACCTATAACGACTGTTAGGTATGAAAGAGGATCTTGCTACAGACAAAAACAGATCAAAAAAATTACTTGTCAGAAGCCTTAATTCAATAGAGTCAGGAGACCAGAAGGGGGAGCTGCAGCAATAGCTGACCCCAATAGAAAGAGGAGAGATTCCTTTTCTTTTTGGGCAAGGACTCAGCCAATGAAAAGCCTTGGATCTATTTTTACTAAAGCCCTCCCAACTTGCTTTCCCCCCATGAAAGCCTTTCCTTCCCTTGCCATGTGGGGACTTGCACATGGCTTGCTGTGATTGTAGGCGCCGAATTGCAGTTCTCTTCTGCTCCTAAATAAGCCCATCTTTATTGGAGAAATATCTGACAGTCTGTAGATTTCAAGTCAGCAATATATGGGCATAACTTTATGACAAAAATTAGAAAATTTGATTAAATGGGAAAATTCCTTTAAAAATTTATCAAAACTGGAGTTCCCCTTGCAGCTCAGTGGTAACAAAACCAACTAGAATCCATGAGGACGCGGCTTCGAGCCCTGGCCCTGCTCAGTGGGTTAAGGGGCCAGTGTTGCTGTGAGCTGCAGTGTAGGTTGAAGATGCAACTCAGATCCCATGTTGCTATGAGTGTGGTGTAAGCCAGCAGCTGCAGCTCTAATTCGACCCCTAGCCTGGGAACTTCCATATGTTGCAGGTACAAAAGAAAATTATCAAAACTAACAAGAGAAAAAGAAAAGCTGAATAACCCTTGGTCTTCTAAAGAAACTCAATCCAAAATTTACCACCACGAAAACTGCAGGACCAGATAACTTCACCAGAGACTCCTACCAAATATTTAAAGAATTAACACCAATATGCAAATTTTTCTAAGGAATTGAAGAATTCCAAAATCTTAGGCCAGCAGAGCTTTGATACCAAGCTAACAAAGACATTACAAAGAAGAGAAATTAAAAGCCAATCTCACTTATGTAGATGCAGAAATCCCAGTGAATCTGTCAGTATAGATAAGGGATAACAAAATACGGATGCATTCAGGGATGAAAGGATTGATTATCGCTGAAAATTCAATATAATCTGGAGTTCCCTTAGTGGCGCAGCAGTTAATGAGTTCGACTAGGAACCATGAGGTTGCAGGTTTGATCCCTGGCCTTGCTCAGTGGGTTAAGGATCCAGCATTGCCATGAGCTGTGGTGTAGGTTGCAGACGCAACTCAGATCTAGTGTTGCTGTGCCTGTGGTGTAGGCTGGCAGCTGTAGCTCCAATTCGATCCCTAGCCTGGGAACCTCCATATGCCACAGGTGTGGCTCTAAAAGGCAAAAAAGAAAAGCAAAGAAAAATTCAGTATAATATACCCCACCCCTGAAAGAGGAAAATCATCTTAGTAATTGCAAGAAAAAATTTTTGACAATTTTTTTTTTGTCTTTTCAGGGCCACACCCACAGCATATGGAGTTTCCCAGGCTAGGGGTTCTAATGGGAGCTATAGCTGCCAGCCTACACCACAGCCATGGCAGTGCAGGATCCAAGTCACCACAGCTCACCATAACACCGCATCCTTAATCCACTGAGCCACTGAGCAAGACCAGGAATCAAACCCAAAACCTCATGGTTCCTAGTCGGATTCGTTTCTGCTTTGACATGACGGGAACTCCAGACAAAACGTTTTTTAATGCCCATGATGTTTTTAAAAAAAAAAAAAACTAGGAATGAAAAGGAGCATATTTAGTCTAATAAATGGTATCTACCAAGAAAAATGTCCTATAGCAAACGGCATGTTTAATGGTAAAATATTGGAAGATCTCCCTCCTTAGGTCTGAGAAAAGGAATTTTCAAATATAAATGTTGCTGTAATTTTCTATTTATTCTTTTGGCCACAACCAAGGCATGTCGAAGTTCCTGGGCCAGGGATTGAACCCTCTCCATAGCATCGACCTAAGCCACATTAGTGATGGAGCCTTAACCCACTGCGCCACAAGAGACTCCTATAAATACATCTTTGTCCTATTCTTTTCTGTTATGGTTTACTGCAAGACACTGAATATAGTTCCCTGTGCTTTCTAGCAGGACCTTGTTGTTTATCCCTACTATTCAAAATAGTTTACCTCTGCTAATCCCAAACTTCCAATCCGTTCCCCCCTCCATTTCTCCTCCATTCATATATTCATATGTTTGATTTTCTTTTTTTTTTTGCTTTGTAGGGTCGCACCTGCGGCATATGGAGGTTCCCAGGCTAGGGGTCCAAGCAGAGCTACAGCTGCCGGCCTACATCACAGCCCAGCAACACGGGATCTGGGCCGCATCTGCAACCTACAGCACAGCTCACGGCAACGCCTAGTCGGATTTGTTTTCACTGCACCACAACGAGAACTCTTATTCATATATTTTAGAACAGTTCTATATTGTATGTTCAGGAGTTACTCTGTGGATTGATTATATTCCATCAAATGTAAGGTAAAATACACTTTTCTTTTACATAACTAATAAAAAAAGTCTTCTCATCAATTAGAAATTTTATTGTATATTCTTTAAAAGAGCTCTTTTAGACTTACTTAGACCTATAGTTTTTTTTCCTAATTATATACAGTCTGGCACACATAAAAAGGAAAATATAAGCAAAGTTAATCAGGTAATTTTTCCTAAATTTCTTGACTTTTAGAGCCCAGCTCTAAAAGTTCTTCTGAATCACTTTCTAACTCGGAGTTGTCATTTCTGTGGTTTTTCCATATAGCACTTCTTAAAAAAAAAAAAAAAAAACTCTGAGAACTTAAACTTTTTCTTTTGGCTGTGCCTGTGGCATGTGGAAGTTCCCAGACCGGTGCTTGACCTGCATCTTACCAGTGACCGGAGCAGCTGCAGTGACGATGCCAGATCCTTAACTCACTGTGCCACAAAAGAACTCCCTGCAAATTAGGTTTGTTTTTAAAAGAAAAATATTTTCAGAGTTCCCTGGTGGCCTAGTGGGTTAAAGAGCGCATGTTGTCTCTGCTGTGGCTCAGGTCACTGCTGTGGTGCAGGTTGGACCCCTGGCCCGAGAACTTCCACCTGCCATGGGCACAGCCAAAAAAAAAGGAAAACAAAAAATATTTTCACTGCTTACTGAATTTGAACCCCTCTCCCATATATCAACACATTTTTCTCAGTATATAAATTACCAGCTAAAAGCAGCAAAAATTTATCTGCCTAGTTAACATAATTAAAACATCAAAGACGAATAATGTGTAAGCATCCACTAGGGAGTGGATGGGATTTTCTTCACTGAGGAGAAAAGAGAAAAAAAGAAAAAAGAAAGGGGTCTGAGGAGAGACCAAAGACCCATCACATTTTCTAAGCCCTGAGCTTTGATTGGAAAACTCAGCCTGATCTTGTTAAGGTCCTATTAATACCCACGTAGTCAGTCCCCTTCCCCTGTCACCAGAAGGGCAGAAATAGCTTTAGCTTTGAGCAAGTAACTCCACCGACAAGGTGAGCATTCTGTACTTCCTTGCTGTACCTCTCTAAAATACGCAGAAATAGACAATATTTACTATCAGTCTTTTTCAGTCTTTTAGGTGTATGTATACTGCACCGCAATCTAAAATGAGAACCTCTGGAGTTCCCGGTGTGGCTCAGCAGAAACGTATCTGACTAGCATTCAAGGGGATGCAGGTTCAATCCCTGGCCTTGCTCAGTGGATTAAGGATTGGCGTTGCCGTGAGCTGTGGTATGGGTCACAGACGAGGCTGGGATCTGGCATTGCTGTGGCTGTGGCACTACTCAATATCAGCACCACAACGGATCTAATCACATGTATTATTCTCATCTTACTCACTGTCCTTGAATTTGCTGTAGCTCTAATTTGAGTGTACATCTTTAACTTATCAGTAAGCCTGTATCTACACGATAATACATAATGACACACCAAACACATGCGTACCATATCCTGACAACACCAGATCTTTAACACACAAAAGAACTCCTCCAGCAAGATTTTTTTCATCACAAACATCTAATCAGGCTTGAATTAAGGTGCCAGCCGGGGCAGGGTTGGGAGTTGCCATTAGACTGGGTGTACTGAAATTTAAGATTTCAGAGGGAGAGGGTTTTCACAGTGTAACCAGGAACATGGACTAGTAAATTTCTATCAAAGTTGTTGGCAGCACTGGCATCAGTGTTCTTTGAGGGCTGGTGATCGGGTGGGTGAACCTCATGGTAACGGTTTAATGGAGAGATGTAAGAAACTGAAGAGAGTAACTAGAGGAGCGCGCAGCTTGATTCAGGAGATGACAAGTTGTGTAAGAAGTTACAGTTAGAAAAGAGTGGCAGCAGCCGAAAGGAATAAATAATGTGTGGGATTTTCATTTAACCTGAGAAGCCAAAAACATAGTTTGGAGAAAGATCAGCCAGGTGAAGACAGGCCTGTGTGGATTGTTCTGGAAGGTGCACCCAGGTTCTCATCTTCTGATGCCAAGACTGTACCCTGTGATCCTAAGTACATATCACAGCCAACCTGAGCTTCTCTTAGGAAAATAAACTTGCAACTCTGGGAAAGTATAAAAAATAAGTTTTTAGATGGTTAAAAACATGATGCCAAATTATAATGTTAACATATTTGTATAGGAGTTCCCACTGTGCAAGGCAGGTTAAGGATCTGACTAATATCTATGAGGATTCGGGTTCAATCCCTGGCCTGGCTCAGTTGGTTAAGGATCCAGCATTGCTGGGAGCTGTGGTGTAAGGTCAAAGATGTAGCTTGGATCCTGCATTGATGTGGCTGTTGTGTAGGCCCGCAGCAGCAGCTCCAATTTGATCCCTAGCCTGGGAATTTACATATGCCACACAGGTGGCCCTAAAAAGCAAAAAAAAAGTTAGAAAAATCAACATGGGGACAGCACTTTTTTTAAAGCAACCTATTAAAAACTATGTATAAGATAATCCTATTTTGTAAAAATACTAATTTTTGAAAAAGTCTATACAAACTGCATAGAGAAAAACCTAGATGGACTGTTATCAAGTTGTTGGCAGTTATTAGTTGGTAATTACAGGTATTTGTGTATGAGTGTGTACTTTCCAATTTTTTTTTTTTTTTGGTATTAAACATATATACTCCTGCTAGAAAAAGAATATTCTGTTTAAAAGAGAAAAAAAGAGGCAGTGGTGTGGAAGGAGCCATGAAGAATCAGGAGAATGGCCACGTTCCAGGCTCCACCTTACTTTACGGTCGTCCTTCAGTGTCCACTGAGAACTGGTGTCCAGACTCCAGCAGATACCAAGTTCCAAGGAAGCTCAAGTCCCTTAGGAAAAACGGCCTCGTCTTTGCACATAACCCACCCTCATCCCCCTGTACCCTCTAAGTCACCTCCGGATTACTTACAGTACCTCATACTTGTAAATGGTATGTCAGTAGTAGTAAGTACAACACAAACGCCGTGTAAATAGTTGCCAGTGTGTGTTACATTGTAAGTTTTGCTTTTTGGAACTTTCTGGAATTTTTTCCCCAGTATTTTCCATCCGTGGTTGGTTGGATCCTTGCACTCGGAACCCTCCAGTACAGAACCAACTGTACCTAGAACTGGGGGAGATAAGTAGCACTTGAGAGGCCTGCAGAGGAAGCCAATTCCTTGGGGGTCAAGCCAGGTTTCTAAGGCTTCGTGGTGGAGGGACTGTTTTGAGCACACTTTTCCTCTGTGACCCCATCATGCCTGGTACATGTTTCTCTAAAAGCCCTTATCCCATTTTTGTGCAAGTATTTATTTATAAATTAAATGACACTCCTCTTTGAATGGAGAAATGGATGCTCGCCTGTGTAACCCCCGTGCCTAGCACCTGGAAGGCATTTCCTCATTGTTGGTTGAAGGAGGGAATGAAGAATAGCTCTTGATTTCTCTTATTTCCTCTTCACTTGAAAATGTGAATTCTGACGTGAAGACCTCGTCCCCACTGAAGTAGGCTTTTTTAGTTAAATTGTTGTCTCCAAAGACTGCACTCTTAAATTCTGTACATTCCCAGAAATGACAAGATGATTGTGATTGTTGAAACAGAGCAATGGATACACCTATCATATGGTTCTCTCGATTTTTTTTCTGTTTTTTTTTGCTTTTGCTTTTTAGAGCCACACCTGCAGCATATGGAAATTCCCAAGCTAGGGGTCGAATCGGAGCTTCAGCCACAGCAACACCAGACTGGAGCTGCATCTGCAACCTACACCACAGTTCATGGCAGCACTGGATCCTTAACCCACTGAGCAAGGCCAGGGATCAAACCTGCATCCTCATGGATAATAGTTGAGTCCTTAACCTGCTGAGACACAAGGGGCACTCCCCCTCAATTTTTGTGTATGTTTGAAAATTTCTACACTAAAAGAAGTTTTAGAGGAGTTCACGTCATGGCTCAGTGGAAACAAATCCAACTAGGAACCATGAGATTGTGGGTTTGATCCTTGGCCCAGTGGTTAAGGGTCTGGCGTTGCCATGAGCTGTGGTGTAGATTGCAGACGCAGCTCGGATTCTGCATGGCTGTGGCTGTGGCGCAGGTCAGCACCTGTAGCTCCAGTTAGACCCGTAGCCTGGGAACCTCCACATGTTGTGGGTGTGGCCCTAAAATGACCAAAAAGACCAAAAAAAAAAGTTTTAGAAACCCATCCAAAAGTTCAAGTCATAAATGAATAGTCCCTGATTTATGACCACACACCACATGCTAGTCACTGTGTTAAGGTCTAGGAATCCAAGTGTGAATACGAGTTAGGAGTGGGACAAACACACAGTGCTACACACAGATATGTGAAGCTATAGGCTAAACCCAAGTCACAGCTGGGGTGAGGTGGGACTGAGAGGGAGGGGCCATGGGCAGATCTAGAAGGGAAATAGGAGTTAGACTGGAAGCTGCAAGGGAAATGGTTCATTCCAAACAGAAATAACATCAAGTATTAGGATGTGGAAACCAGGTAGGACATGAGTTTGGAATTCAAGTTCACTGTGACTCTAACTTTGGGTTTATACAGAGGAGTAGTAGGAGTAAAAACAAGACACAGGCAAGGCGTTTGTCACCAAGAGACTCCAAGATACAGTGTTTTAAGTACGATTAAAGTGTTGCAGCGTGCAGCAGCTTGATTTGGAATGTCAGTTCCCAGACCAGGTATTCAACCCACACTACAATGATGAAGGTGTCGAATCCTAGCCACTAGACCACCAGGGAACTCCCGCTAGGATGCTGTCTTTATCTGCATCATCAAGATGGGATTACTGTCATGTTTCAGGTCAGAGGAAAGTAAAAGCACATGTGGAAGGCAAGAAATTTCCTTGAAAAAATAACTTCTTTTGAAATAAGTACAAGTTTACAAAATTTTTTTCTGAACAGTTAAAAAAAATTCTCCTATCTTCTTCACCTAGATTCTCCAATTAACATTTTAAACTCTTTTTTTTTTTTGTTTAGGGCCACACACGAGACATGTGGAAATTCCCAGACTAGGGGTCCAGTCAGAGCTACAGCTGCTAGCCTACACCACAGCCACAGCAACTCCAGATCTGAGCCTCATCTGCAACCTACACCACTGCTCACAGCAACACCGGATCCTTAACCCACTGAATGAGGCCAGGGGTTGAGCCTGCGTCCTAATGGATACTAGTCGGATTCATTTCCACTGAGCCACGACAGGAACTCCTCCAATTAACATTTTAGTGCATTTATTCTGTTGTATTCATTCTCTCTTAATAGATACATAGAGAGACTAGTGCCTAAAACACTCTGGTTTGTATTACTGACAGGCGAAGACACCCTCCTGTGGGTAAGTAAGGGATAAGCCCTCCACTTCAGGAAATCAGCATTAGTACAAATCCTACTGAGTTCACAATATCATGCAGATTTTGTTCACACCCATGTCTCTTTTCCTTTCTGGCCCAGGATCCTATTTAGGAATACGTGTTACAGTCTGTTGTTCTATTCATTCACGCTCTTTAGTCGATTGAACAATTCTACAGTCTTGTGTGTCCTGGGCAGTTGAGAGTATAGGTGTTAACGTTATGTGGAAGGACCCTAAGCTTTAGTCTGGCTCATGTTTTCTTGAGACCAGACTCTGGTAATTCTTTTTTTTTTTTTTTTTCTGTTTTTCCTCGTTCAATGGTAATTCATTCTTGGAAGGAATAGCAAAGAAATGACATTGTGTTGTTCTTAGCACATCCCATCAAGAGACATTCCATGGTGACCTGTTAGTAGGTGATATTAACCTTGATCAGCTGGCCAAGTAGGTGTCTGCTGGCTTTCTCGACTACAGAGTCATCATTTTCCACCTTGTAATTGACTTATATTTCTTAGGGACATATTCTGAGATTGTGCTATAATCCTATTCCTCACCAAGCACCCAGCACCTGCCTTAGCATCCAGTGATGACTTCTGTCTGAATCCACCACCTCTATGAAGGCTGCCAAATATTAACACTTTATAACATCATCACTGAAAATTTTAGAGATGCCATTGTGATCCCAGTGAGAAGGGGACAGTGTTGGAGGTAGCCATGTGACAGTAATAATCTGGGCAAAAGACAGTTATGAAAATACTTGGCACTTGAGAGCAGAATGGGAGCGGGAGCATAGCAAAACGATATTTAGGATGCAGCTCCTGATCTAGACCCGATGACAAATTGGACATGAAGATTTAAGAGAAGATAGAGTTCTTAGCTGACGCAGCAGGTTCTGGATCTGGTGTCCTGGTATGGCTCCAGATGCTGCTCTGATGCAGGTTTGATCCCTGGCCCGGGAACTTCTACATGCCTTAGGCGCAGCCAAAAAAAAAAAAAAAAGACATTACTAGGAGGGTGATTGGTGACCCGGGCAGTGTGCTTCAGGAAGAGCACATTTTGCTTATTTTGAAAACGAGTGTGTAGTTGGTGAGGCAGCTATAAACTACAGATGGAGAACTTGTACTCTGGCATCCAGATGGTACTGGGAGTAAACCAGGGCATCAGGAGGGCGGGAGAGGAGAAAGAAGGCTTTCTCTGGTAGGATGCTGGGCTTATGGGAAGGGAAGAGAGAGTGGAGCCAGCAAAAAGGTTTAGGAAGGTGTGATCTGAGAGTAAGACAATTAGGAAAGACCGGTTGTAGTTAATGAGATATCAGTAAATCAGCTGCCTGTCACCTAAGAGAAGTCTGAAGGAATAGAATCCAAGACTTAAAAGCTCTGCCTGGGAGCAGAGGAGAGTGGAGAACTAAATCCCAAAGAGCCCCAGGTAATCACGGAGCAGCACCAAGACCCTAAGTGAACAGGTCTGTGTAGGAAGCGTGGGACACCCGTAACTCCTTAGTGTTCCCTGTTCCTCCATCAGCATCAGCAGTGGAGCTGGGGCCGCTCTTATTACTCCTCCGCAGCGCTGAAGATGTTTCCTTTCTTCCATCATTTTCTGCTCTCTGCACTCATCACCTAGGCCCATAAGAAAAGGCCACCAGCGGGAGTGTCCGTGGCTCAGCGGTCAAGGAACCCAACTAGGATCCATGAGGATGCAGGTTCGATCCCTGGTCTCGCTCGGTGGGTTAAGGATCCGCAGACACAGCTTGGATCCCACGTTGCTGTGGTGCAGGCCGGCCTCCGTAGCTTGGATTCTACCCCTAGCCTGGGAACTTCCATATGCCGCCAGTATGGCCCTAAAAAAGCAAAGAAAAAAAAGAAAACGCCACCAGCTTTAACTGTTACCATCTTGTTACCAAACACAAACACATTTTGAAGGTTTTAATTATTTTACTTCAAAAAACTACAAAGAGGAATAAGAGCAAGATAGAAAGCAAGAGAGTGAAATAGAGGGACAGAACTCTGCAAAAACAGCAGAAGAGCAGTTGGCTAGTCACAGCTTTCCCTGCACTGTAAAGTAGTCTAGAGCAGTGCCACCCTCAGCCCGCTTTTCTGAGCACCTATGGAGATGCCTGCGGTAGTTTCCTTAGTTGGGTTGGGTCCTGAATCAAATGATTCCTTTTTTGAAGTAACCCAAGTTTACTGCTGATGATGACTTTTCCACGCATACAATTCTCAGTTTCTTTCTTCCTTTTTTTTTTTTTTGTTAAAAAAATACATATATATCTTTACTGAGATATCATTCCCGCACCACCCGTCACTGCCTTGAAATGTACAGTTCAGTGGTTACGGTATATTCCCAGAGTTGCACAACCATCACCGTGACCTAAGTTAAGAAAATGTTATCACCCTGCCCACCCCCCAAAGAAATCTCAGACCCATGAGCAGTCAGTCATCCCTAGGGCCCTGCCCTACCAGCCCCAGGAAACCCCTCATCTGCTTTCAGTCTCTTTCCATTTGCCTATTCTGGACATTTCATATTAATGGAACCCCATCATATGTGGTCTTTTGGTAACTGATTTATTTCACTTAGCTTCGTATTTTCGAGGTTCACCATGTTGTAGCATCCGTCTTTCCTTTTTTTGGCCTAATAATATTCCATTGTATGGATATACCAAACTCTGTTTTTCCATTCATCAGTTGATGGGTATTTGGGTTTCCACTTTGGGGCTGTACTAAATGAAGTTGCCAAGAACATTCATGTACGAGTTTTTGTACGCTCTTGAGTGTGTACCTGGGGTGGAGCTGCTGGATCACGTGATAGCCCTGTTTAATCTTGCAGGGAGCTCCTAGACTGTTTCCCAGAGCAACTGCATCATTTTACATGTCCATCAGCAATTGTTCTGATTTCTCTATGTCCTCACCAACACTTGTTAACCATCTTTATTTGATTTTGTCTTTTTAGGGCCGCACCCTTGGCATGTGGAGGTTCCCAGGTTGAATCAGAGCTGTAGTCGTTAGCAGATCCGAGCCAGTCTGCAACCTACACCACAGCTCACGGCAACACCGGTTCCTTAACCCACTGAGCAAGGCCAGGGATCGAACCTGCAACCTCATGGTTCCTAGTCGGATTCGTTAATCACTGAGCCACGACGGGAACTCCCAACCATCTTTATGATTCTCAGTTTCTTCTTCTCCTCCTCGTCCTCCTCCTCGTCCTCCTCCTCCGCCTCCCCCCCCACCCCTTTTCCTCCTTCCTCTTTTTTTTGGCCACACCTGACACATGTGGAAGTTCCCTGGGGCCAGGAATCAGACCTGCGCCACAGCAGTGAAAAATGCCAGGTCCTTAACCACAGGGCTACCAGGGAACTACAGATTAGAACTTTCTCCTCTTCAGTCTGGATGGGAGGTAAACCAGCTAAACTGCCCTTCTGCGCTTTAGCAGCCTCTGGTACTAGTGAGTCCTGTGGACAAGACAAGCAAGTCCTTTTTCAATCTCTCAAAGTTCCACTGCTGGGCTTTGGGCCAACCTGCACTTCTAGGCTTTTGAGCCACAACCTTGCCCTCCCCCAACAATTAGTCCTCTCATTTCCCTTGCCCCTGCAGGGTTGTGGCTCCCAAAGTTCTTTCTTCTTTTCTGGATGCCAAGACAATGGAGTCACTTTGGTCTTCTTGATATGCAAATGAACCTATATTTGCCTATTCATAGTTCCCTTCCCTCGGGCCCACCCTTTTCTTTTCCTTTTGTCTGAAGCATGATAATTAGCTGGGTGTTAGACTTTCTCAATTTGCTAAAACTTTACCTCTTTCCTTCAAGTTTGTTTTTATTTTCATTATCTTATATATTGATGATAACTGAATCGATGATTTCCTCCTTGAGCCCAATATTACTTAGCAGAGTGTTTACAAACGTCCAAGATTTGGGATTCAAACTTATATTAACTTTTTGGCTTTAGTGTGAGCAGAGAGTACAGCAAGTGCTTTGGGGATTTTATTTGTTTTCTTTGCTTTTTAGGGCCACACCTGCAGCATGTGGAAGTTCCCAGGCTAGGGGTCAAATTGGAGCTGTGGCTGCACGCCTTCACAACAGTCACAGCAACACGGAATCTGAGCCATGTCTGTGACCTCTGCCACAGTTCTTGGCAACGCCAGATCCTTAACCCACTAAGCAAGGCCAGGGATCAAACCTGCATCTTCATGGATACTAGTCAGGTTCATTTTGCTGAGCCACAACGGGAACTCCTGAGATTTATTTATGTGACGTAGAATATTTAAAAAGTCCTAGAAGTCCAAAAAGGAGTATTTTCTCTGCTTATAAGATATCAATTCGGAGTTTCCGTCGTGGCATAGTGGAAACGAATCCGACTAGGTTTCATGAGGTTGCAGGTTCAATCCCTGGCCTCGCTCTGTGGGTCAGCAATCCAGCATTGCCGTGAGCTGTGGTGTAGGTTGCAGATGCGGCTCGGATACCTCGTTGCTGTGGCTGTGGCGTAGACCAGCGGCTACAGCTCCCATTCAACCCCTAGCCTGGGAACCTCCGTATGGTGCAGGTGAAGACGTAAAAAAACAAAAAGAAAAAAAAATCGAGTTGAAATCTATTTAATATGTAAAAAATAAAACAGAAAAAAAAGAAATGTATTTAATATGGCATTTAGCAACTAATATGTAGAAGAATCGTGTGGATTGATTTCTAGGCATGGATTTTGAGGCCTATCTGTTGTCCATTAAATTGCATTCCCCCCCCCCCGCCCCTGTATTATATTTTAGGGTCCTCACCCCCTGTCCCATATGTGTGACCTTATATGGAGACAGGGTCTCTACTGAAGTGATCAAGTTATAATGAGGTCCTTAGGGTGGGTTCGGTATGACTGGTGTCCTCATGAAAAGGGGAAATTTGGACACAGAGACACATCCACACACAGGGAGAGGTCACATGAAGATGAGGACACAGCAGAAGTTGAAGGATGCCCAAGACTGCCAGCAAAACGCAAGAGACCTGGAGCTCAAGCGCTGGAACAAATTCTCCCGTATAGCTCTGGAAAGGGGCCTTACTTGACCTCGAATTTCTAGCCACCAGAGCCATGAGACAATAAGCTTCTGTTGTTCAGACTATTCTGTTTTGCAGTCCTTTGTTACAGCAGCCTTAACAAACTCATGTCTTATCTGCTGCTGAGAATTCTAAGGAGATGGTTACTTTGACATCTTAGACAAAAACAGTTATCCCAGATTCTGCCCTCAGAGTTTTGCAGTTCATCTGTGTGCCACGAAACAATTCCCAGGGTTATGCTGTAGTTAATCTCATTTAAGCAGGTGAGTAAAATGACAGTAAATAGTAACTGATGACATCTATGAGAGGGTAGTTATCCTGCACATTCAGGATGATTTCATTAATCCATCATTTAAAAGTCTTATCCCCAAAAGTCTTTTTTTTTTTTTAAGTCATACCTGTGGCATACAGAAGTTCCGGACCAGGGGTTGAACCCAAGCCACAGCAGCGACCTGAGCCACCACAGTGACACTGCCAGGTCCTTAACCTGGCTGCCCCACTAGGGAACTCCACACATAGAAAATATTTTAAAACAATTTATTTTAAGGGCGGAATCTGCGGCATGTGGAAGTTCCAAGGCCAGGGGTCAAATCGGAGCTACAGCTGCCAGCCTGCGCCACAGCCACAGCAACACAGGATCCAAGCCACATCTGCAACCTATACCACAGCTCACAGCAACCCTCTGAGCGAGGCCAGGGATCGAACCTGTAACCTCATGAATCCTTGTCAGGTTTGTTAACCTCTGAGCCACAATGAGAACTCTTGAAACAATAATTAATAACAAAGATAAAATCTGTGGTCACATCTTCTCAATGATTCTACGTAGTTTTTCGCTTTGTTAGCTTAAAGTGAAAAAATATATAGAATGAAAAGGAGCCAAATAAAACTTTACATTGCAGATTGTTTGATGTATCTGTCAGTTTTCTTTTAGCCTATAGGTCATCCCTCCACTTCTCGCTTTTTTTTTAATTTTTTTTGAGGAAACCAGTTTATTCTATAAAGTTTACTGGGGTCTGGAATTTTCTCACTGTATCCTTGCGTCATTGTTTACCTGATTCCATGGTCTCATGTATCTCTTATATATTGGTAATTGAATCCAGGGTTTTAATTAGATTCAAAATTTTTTTGTTCAGGTAAGACTTCTTCACAGGTAGCAATGTGTGTGAAACTGCCTTTTAACTTTTAGCATGAAATACATCATATTTACAATGGTGTATAAAAATGATATGTTTTAAAGAATAATAATAAAATGAACATCCAGCAGCCATCACAAAGGTTCAAAAACCATGGAGTATTGCCAGTACTTTCTCTAGGGAACTCTCTTCTCTCCTCACCCCATTCTAGGGGGTAAGTACCATCCTGACTTGTGTCACAGTTTTTCCTTCACTCTTCTTTATACCTTTTAGAATGTTGTCCTAAAGAGAATATTTTGGCTCACCCTATGAGCTGCTCATTTCCCCCCCAACCTTGTGTTTTTGAGGTTCATTCATGTTGCTTCTGGTAACAGTAGCTCATTCCTTTTCACTGTTACATAGTATTTCGTTTTATGAATAGACTTCAGTTAATCCTTTTGTTAGTGGACATTTAGACTGTCCCCAGTTTTTTGATATTACAGACAGTAATGTTAGGAGCATCCTTGCTCATGGCTTCCAGTACACATGTGCAGATTTTCTCTAAGGTGTATATGTAATCCAGGGGTGAAACTGCTGGCCTAGGCCATGCAGATGTTCAACTCCAGTAAATGATGGCAAATTATTGTCCAAAATGTTTATACCAATTTAGACTCCCACTAGCAGTGGCTGAAAGCTACCCATGGGTTCAAATTCTCTATTAATAATAGATGTGTAAAATTGTACTATATAGTTATATAGTTGATATATCAAATGATTCACAGGAATCCTATTCAAATATTCCTTCCGCTTGTCCCTTATTTTTCGGAAAACATAATGCTTTGTATTTCCTGAGTAACATTTAAGCATTTCACCTATACATTGACACTGAACATCGTGACAACTTTTGAAGGGGGAGAGAGAGAGATTTGTGTGATCTCAGGACTGGAAAGATACTCATGCAATGAGGGACCTCTCACTCATAGTTTTGCAGCAGCTAAGCCCAATTGGTAGTAAGACTCTAGATAAAAATGTAGCCTTTGTATGGCAAGACAGCCCCCCCATTCAACACAGACCAAATGTACTCTTTTTTCTTCTACTTCTCCTTTCATCTCATTCCTCCTGGTTGCTTCTTGTCATGAGCTCTGGAACCAGAATTTTATAGGAGGGTGTGCATAGACCAGCTGTGCTCCAGAAAAAGTAGGGCTACTTCCCTTAGAGTATAGAAAAATGAATTAGGTATCATGTCAGGAGTGTTGGCACACTTCCAGGAATTATGGGCATAACCTGACCATTTAAACGTTGGCCTACACCTCATACCCAAATAGGTCAGTCTATAAAATTTACTATCTCTAGAATTATTTTTCTCCACCAATTTCCAGGGAGAGTCAAGGGTGCATAGAAATCATATTTCTCCCTCTTCCCACCTCTTCTCACAGAATTTTCTGACTTGTGTCTAAGATTTTTTGAAAAAGCATTATCTTCCTGATTTTCTGTCCTTATAGCAGTCATCAAGCTATAAATAAAAGGTGATGGTTTAGATCTTGGCCACTGGAAGGCTTGCTCGCCCATTTTTCTTCCCATCACCAGCCTGCTCATTGTTTTTATTTGTTCATGTTTCACTTAATGCCTTTTTCTAGTTCTATTTGACCTAAGTTAGGTGCTTAAATTTTTTTTAACTTTTAATTGTAGTCAAATTCACATAACATAAAATTTACCGTCTTAACCATTTTTAAATGTACAGCGGTACATTAAGTACATGCACCTTCTTGTGCAACCCATCTCCAGAACTCTCTCCACCTGGCAAAACTGAAACTCTGGACCCACCAAACAACTCTCCACTCCCCTCTCCCCAGTGCCCCGTCCCAAGCCAACCATTCTACTTTCTGCCTCTGAATTTGACTACTCTAGCTAACTCATATGAGTACATCCCATCATTTGTGTTTTTGTGCCTGGTGTAGTGCACTTAACATGTCCTCAAGGTTCATCCATGTTGTAGCGTGTGTCAGAATTTCCTTCCTTTTCAAGACTGAATAATAGCTTAATTGTATCCACACACCACATTTGTTTCTCCATTTGTCTAATTGTTTATCCACTCATTTATGGATGGACATGTGGGCTGCTTCCACCTTTGGGTTATTGTGAAAAATGTTATTATGAACATATGTGTACAGACATCTTTTCACCACCTGGCTTTCAGTTCTCTTGGGTATGTTCCCAGAAGTGGATCTGCTGGATCATATGATAATCCTGTTCCTAATTTTTGAAGAAACTGCCACACTTTCCCATCGTGGCTGCGCGCATGGATGACACTTACACAGTTTCTATCATGCCCTAGGGGAGAAAATTATCCTACTATAGACTACAGCTGAGGGAAAGGATTGCATGGCCAAGATTGCTCACTGTCAATTATCATGCTTGATTAGAACATGATTAAAATAAAAGCATGGATTTCCTACAACCTGGAGACACATTACCAACCATTTAGTTCACTGTGCTCACTTACAGGTGAGTAGACTGAAAAGACAAGTGGCTTGTGAAGGTCATGGGCTGGTGAAGGGACGAATCAGAGCTGGCATCGAGGGCTTTCCAATCTTCAACTTAACTGCAAAGGAAACAACTTCGACCTGAAATATTATGCTACGAAGAACAAGAATTATGGTAGGGGTAATTCAGACATCCCTTGGGACGCACTATGTGTTTTGCTTTTGTTTCTATGGCTGATTTTTAGCCTCCCGGGTTGCCTTGGCTGACATTGGAACGGAGCCTGTTTTGCTTGCTGTCGCTGTGGACCAGGTCCTGGGCATCCTAGGAGATGAAGAGGGAGACAAAGAAAACCAGTCTGCATTTGGGATCTGCCGAGCCTGGAACGCTCCCTTCTGCTCCCCTGCGCGCTGGCCAGAGGCGCCCGTTTGGGACGCGGACGTAGCCCCGTTCCTGCGGCCTCAAAGCCCCCAGCGCGCGAGGAGGAGCGCGGCTGGCTCCCTGCTGTCCCCACGCTCCGGGAACCGAAGGAGGGCGTTCCGGGTCTCCCGGGGGCCAGGCGCCTCCTGCCTCGCCTCGTCCCCAGCCCGAGCCGCGGAGCCCCTGCGACTTCCCCGGCGGGACCGCGTCCAGCCTCCCCCGCCACAGTCGGGGAGCCCCGGGCGCCGTGGAGCGCGGGCTGCGGACCACGGCGGGCACGTGGGCTCGGCCGCAGCGCTGCGCCAGGCACCGGCGCCCGACACAGCCCCTGACGGTGGGGAGAGGGATCCTCCCCCCCTTCTACTTTGCACCAGTCCGAGGGAATTTGCGGTCGGTGACGCGCATCCTTAAGCGAGCCACCTGCAGCGCGGGGCGCGCCGCGGAGGGCGGCATCGCAGCGCTGGGCCGGCGCGGCCTGGGGACCCCGGGCTCAGGAGGCCATGCCGGCGTTGGTGCGCCTCGGCGGCCGGCTGCCGCTGCTCGGTAAGGCCCCGCTCGAGCCCCTGCGGCCCCCGGCCCCCACCCCGCGTGGGGACCGGGCGCGCGCCTCCTCCGTCCCCGCCGCCGCGCGCCTCCCAGCCCGGCTCCTTCCCTCGCGCCCGCGCCCCTCCCCTCTTTCGCGCCCTCCCGCCTCGCCCAGAACTCGCCCGCCGCCCGGGCCGGGCCCACCCGCGTCCTGCTCCCCATCCTCTCCCGTCGCCGCTCCGGCTGGGGTCGCGGTCCCCACCAGCCGCCCGGACTCTGCCGGCGGCCTCGCCGAAGCGCTGCCCGGGGCCGGGGCCGGCGCCGGGGCAGCACCGCCCGCTCCGGCCGCGCGCCGGTGTTGGGGGCAGGCCGCCCGAGTCTGCGGCCCCGAGGCGGGCGCCAGGTGGCAGGGACCTCGCCTGAACCGACCCCGGCTCGCGTAGACGCCTGGGTGGCATCTTGAACTCTTCTTTTGAGGTTTTGATTTAGGGAGCGAACTCTGATGGGAAAACGCGCCCGCCCTCGCCCCCAAAGCGAGTCATCTCGGGTAACGACCCCCACCCTGCCGAATTTCTGTTGAGTCAATGAATCGTTAGTTTGGAAATAATATGCAGTCGTGATGTATGTCTTAAAATACTAGCTGACCTCTCCTCCTGCACTCGATTTTTATCCTGGCGTTAAATAAACCCCAAGGGGGTTTTCAAGGACTCAGCTGACTGTTCCCAAATAATCTGGGTAGCATAGTTACTGGGGAAAAAAAAAAAAATCCATCCCCAGTAGATCCAGATCATCCATTTGGAAAGATGAGAGGGTTGATTTGCGTTCAGGATGAAGGAGACAGTGTTTGGCGAGCCAGGAAACCTTGCGTCCCTGTCCTAGTTCTGCAACCTTGGGACCATCACTCACTGCCCCCACCCCCACCCCCACCCTGGCGTCCTCCTCTGTCGGGCGAGGGAGTCCCGGACTGGGTCCCCTCCAGCTCCAAAATTCTAGCTTTTCACTTGAAGCCTCTGTGGTATGTAGAGAAAATATCTGCAGTATTGACATGCAGGAATTATTTCCCATGAGCTTTTGTTTCAAATAACTCAGAATTATGGAATTAAGGTAACATAAGGGAGAGAAGAGTGGAAAAACATCTTGCATTTCCTAAACATCTTTGTTAATTGGTAAATATGTACATTTCGAATGTATAGTACAATATGTTTTTCAGAGTCTTACAAAAAGTTAGCTTTCAGCTATGGCTGACATCAAGGAGTAAGTGAATTTTTTAGAAGAATTCAAAGGCTTTCTAAAAGCCTAAGCATCAGCACATGTAACTATTTTTAAGCTGCATTGAATTATTTTATATATAGGGACAATCTTAGAAATTCCTACATCTCTCCAGATTTTTCTAAATGAGGCATAATTTGCATCAGCAAATGTACACACATCTTAATAATCCAACTCCATTCGTTTTTATACATCTATGTACCTGCCTCACCATTTTGGGATCAAGATAGAGAGCAATTCTAACTCTGCCCCCTCGCAGCTTATACCCTTCAAAGGCAGCCACTATTCTGACTTCCAGTACCCCAGTTTTGGCTATTTTTTGGTTTTTCATGTAAACCAAACCATCATTGCATGCTTTTTAACATCCAGCTTCCTTCACTCAACATTGTGATTATGAGATACAACCTTGTTCTTAGTAAGAGTGCTTTTTTTTTTAATTCCCTGTTGCTATTCCTTAGTATGAATAGACTATACAGTTCACGTATCCATTCTGTTGTTGAAGAACGTTTTGGTTGTCTCCGGTTTTGTGTGATGAGGAATCATACTGCTGTGTCTGCCCTTTTACCTGTTTTGGAGGGAAAGAAACATCCATTTCTCTTTGGATGATACCCTGGAGTCGAACTCCTGGATGATAGGGGATGACGTCAGTCCCTTTGGGTAGATACTGTCAAACAGTTTTCCAAAGTGGTGGTACCAGTTTGTTCCCACTAGCAGCGTATGGGATCCTCAGGTCCTCCCATCTTTGCCAAGACTTGGTTTTACAGATTTTCTTGAATAAAGAAGCATAAAGTGAGAAGCTTAAAACTGAGGACTTTAAACGTTTAAAAGTTTTATATTCGTGGAACTATAGGTTACAGTTCCCGTTTCCTTTATATTGTAAGCGCTGCCTTTCGTGAGTAATGATGAGGCTTTCTAAGTGATAGTTAAAGTTAACACTATTATGTGCTGATAGTGGCTAGGAGGAGGGGGATTTCAATATTTCAATAGCTGTGATACTGTCTTTTTCCTTGTGTCGGAAAATTCATATTCAGAGCCATTACCTACACATTTTAGTTACATCTTTTGCTCTTCTTGCTTATCTTGTCTTCTTGTGAACTGCTAGCCTAAGGGGGGGGGGTGATTCAGAAGGAGCTGGAGTGTAAAGATGCTAGGCAGAGATTGGTTTTGATTGGATAGGACACCAGACCTGGTAGCCTGGTGTCAAGGTCCCCTTCATTCCTCCAAGTCGCGTTCTAATTGTTGCCTTCAGACCGGCTATTCATTTCTTCTTGGGTACTTCACATGGATCTGTAGTAAATTATCCTCTTGAGTTTAATGGTGAACTACTTGGCTCAATTTTTTTTTATATAACTAAAAAGTCACTCTCGTTAACTCTTAATCATCAGTAAAGATTTTGTGGGTGTTGTTGGTCTCCAGTTGTTTCACTGAAAAACAGGTAATGGGATATTAAATGTGCAGGAGGAAGACATTTATATTCTAGGGAAGCCTTCAGATAAGAAAGAGGGAGTTCCCTGGTGGCTCAACAGGTTGAGAATCCGATGTTGTCACTGCTCTGGCTCTGGTCACTGCAGTGGCATGGGTTTGATCCTTGGTCTGGAAACTTCTGCATCCCACAGGTGTGGCAAAAAAAAAAATTTACAGACTTTTATTCAATACCTATTTCAGCGCTAGACTGGTAGGGTACAAAGATGAGAAAGATGGGGATGGGGAATTTACATATAAATAGTTAATTTCGTTCTATTTTAAAATTTCATGGTCATCACCTTTCCCCAGGAAAACATTTCAGCACAGAGCTTGCTTTCAGTTAGAGCTTCCAACACAGTTATCAGAATCACTAAATATCTGCAAAGGAAAAATAGCATGCTCTGTAAAGGAAGCTTTGACCAGGTTAGAAAACGAATCTTAGGCTTTTTGTCCCCTAAACCGACTTAAACCTGGATATACTGTATTTAATGGTCGTGAGAAAGGAACTGCTCTTCCATTTAAAATAAAATAAATGGACTGTTCTGGAGTGAAATATGGCTTTTTTTTTTAGGTCTTAGGAAGAAGTAATTTTCCAAATGGTTCTTTGAACAAATTTATTGACTGCACTTTAGTCCCCAGAGAATATTCATGCTCAGTGGCGAAGCCCATAGGACGGCTCAGCTTCTTGGCTTTCGCCACAATTCTTACTCCTCTCCTCTTGTCATTCTCTACTGCAACTCAGAAAGCAATGTGACAAGAAGCCCTTATCAAATTCAGTATTCAAGATGGCAATCTTGCCGAGTCCCCAAGGAACCACCAGATGTTGCCTTAATTTGGGGTCAAGATTCTGATTTGGCATAAAGCAAATCATCTCAAAACTATTGTATTTGATCCCTTTTCTCGATTTTGAAAGGGACCTGGCAGAGAGTAGGAGTAAGAATCTGGAGAGGGGAAATTGAGAGGCTGAAAATTAGCTTGGCCCGCTTTGTAACTGGCTTAACTTGGTCTTGCAAAGGTGCTTGCTCCTTAATTCTCTCTGAAATAGCAAAGTCTTGTGAGTCTCACAGTAGACAATTTGATTGAATCGAGCTTTTGGTTTTCATCAGATGACTCTGTGATCTTAATGTTTTTCCATCATGATTTCCAAAAAAGCCTTAGCCAGTTCTCAGGTAGCCAGAGTTATGTGGCCGATGGCTTTTATGTCTTTTGGGGGTCTGTGAGCTTTACACCGATGCGATTTAGTTACCTTCAGTTGATACTTCCCATGGCTAGATCATGCTGGTGATGATGAAAGCTTTTGTGGAATTCACTGAGGGTCGTTAGTTTGAATCACGCAATTCTGTTCCATGGGTACCAACACATGTAGAGGAAATTTAAAAATAATATGAAGTACACACACAGTGTTCTTTTGTGGCTAGAGGAATTGCATAAGACCCTAAAAGAGGAACTATTGTTATTTTTTAGGTTAAACAGTAAAAGTATTTTTTTCCTGCAGTCATTGTAAGTCAATTGGTAGCCAAGAATCGTCCATAAAATTAGGTACAGACTACTCTAAAACAGGATATTGTCATTATTTCTCGAAACCGTTGTGTTTTGGCGATAACCTGCCCACTGAACTCAGTCCTCAACTGCTTCACCCGTTGAGTTATGATTTTCTGAGTGTTAGGGATAGCGTCCTTGGAGGCCGTGCAGGTGCATGTATTAAGACAGGCAACACAGTTAGGAAACGTGAGTTCTTTATTCTGAGTTCTTTATACTGTTTCTGCATTTAAGTTCCGTGTTTGTGAAAAAGAGTTCAGCAGTGTCTTATTCCTTCATCAGATGACACCTGTCACGTACAGCGGCATTCCTTGCTAGGCAGGTGATTTGCAACAAGAGAGATGCATCAGGTCCGAAGAAATCCAGGTTTAGAGTCACAGAATTCTCCTCCTTCCCTTCTTGGATGCTCTGGAGCACCGTCTGGTCCAGGGTCTGTGTTAGGTGTCACATCGTCCCAGTTCCTGCTCAGTCTCGCGTTGGGGGTTTCGATGGGCAAGTGTGAGCAGATAGAAAGAAAAGTGCAGTGTGATCTTAGGAAGAGCACCAAGGTGGAGCCTCTAATGTAGACTGAGAAAAGAAAGCACAGCCTCCAAGTGGAAGTGATGCCAAAGCCGTGAACAGCAAGATAAGAGTTAGGACATTGCAGGCAAACAGGACTGCGGAGAAAAAGGTACAGAGGTCAGAAACATGGAGTAGACAGAAACTGTGATTCCATCTTGGGCTGCTGAGGCCCAGTGAATAGGGTCTCTGGGATAGGGGAACCCTCATTTAAGAAGTTCCAGGTCAGGAGTTCCCCTTGTGGCTCAGCGACCCCACATGGTGTCCAGGATGATGTGGGTTCGATCCCTGGCCTCACTCAGTGGGTTAAGGATCTGGCATTGCCATGAGCTGTGGTGTAGGTCTCAGATGCGGCTTGGATCCCCCGTGGCTGTGGCCGTGGTATAGGCCTCAGCTGCAGCTCCAATTCAACCCCTGGTCCAGGAACTTTCATATGTCACGAGTGCAGCCATTAAAAAAAAAAAAAAAAAAAACCTGTTCTAACTTAGAAAATTGAAGCCTGTGCAATGGACAGCTTAAAAAAAATTCAGGACTGGAGTTCCCATCATGGCTCAGCGGTTAACAAACCCAACTGGCATCCATGAGGATGCGGGCCTTGTTCAGTGGGTTAAGGATCTGGTGTTGCTGTGAGCTGTGGTGTAAATCGCAGACACGGCTCGGATCCCGTGTTGCTGTGGCTGTGGCGTAGGCCGGCAGCTACAGCTCCAATTGGACCCCTAGCCTGGGAACCTCCATATGCTGCAGGCGTGGCCCTAAAAAGACAAAAAAAAAAAAAAAATTCGGGGTTGCTAGAGGCTCAGTAATGTGTAGGGAGTGTTTTAGTGATGTAATAAAGGACTTGGACTTCATCGTGTGGACTGAGTCCCTGGATGGAATTCGGGGTATCTGTTGCATCTTTCAGTGTGTGTGTGTCTGTGTGTGGTGTGTGTAGGTATATAGGTTAATGGCTTTCATCAGATTTTCAGTGGCCCGAGGGTCAAGGATGGATTAGGACCATTGCTGTAGTTTGTTGAGGGGCTTGAAGAAGAGGAGCGACATATGCTCTGATGCGTATTTTAGAAAGAGAGTTTGGGGTCTGAGTAGAGAATGGATGTCAGGCAGACTGAACCACGGCAGGGAGGCCTGCGAGGAAGCTGTTGGCAGTGGTCCAGGCCCGAGGGGACGAGGACTGGAATTAGGGCAGTGGTTACAAAGCTGCAGAGCTGCGCAGAGATTTGGGGATTATTGGGAGGTTAAAATGCCAGGGCTGGAACAGCTGCCTGGATGATGGAAAGTGAGGGAGTGGGAGGAGTCAAAAATGACCTCTGGTGGAGTTCCCGTTGTGGCTCAGTGGTTAACGAATCCGACTAGGAACCATGAGTTTGCGGGTTCGATCCTTGGCCTTGCTCAGTGGGTCAACGATCCAGCATTGCCATGAGCTGGCGTTGCCATGAGCTGTGGTGTAGGTCACAGGCGCGACTTGGATCTGGCATTGCTGTGGCTGTGGCATAGGCCGGCGGCTACAGCTCTGATTCAACCCCTAGCCTGGGAACCTCCATATGCCGCGAGTGCGGCCCTAGAAAAGGCAAAAAGACAAAAAAAAAAAAAAAAGATCTCTGGGTTTCTGGCTTTGGTGACAGTGGTGGCGTCTGCACTGAGTGGGGGGAAGGGGAGAATTAGGAAGGAAAAGGGGGAGTTTGATCTGAGTTTGAGGTTCCTGGGGACCACCCAGATGTACAGCCATACCCACAGGAGGAAATAGACTGTAGTTTAAAATCATGCAGATTTACAGAGAAAGAGCATAAAATGAGTACTGAGGATGAGAGCTACCTGTTCTATGGAAAACACCCCCCTGCGTGTCTCCTCCCTACTCACGGCACCGTGGCCACTGGCCACTCATGGCACTTCCGGCCACCACATGGGGTGGGAGGAACCCCACACTGAGCGACTCTTGGATGTCCCACAGTTTAACTCAATTCTCACACTCTCTACCCAGAGATAGTGTCAGATCCCAGAGGTTCAGGGTTCAGACCCACCTTGACTCCCTGCAGACGTCCGTCTCAAGTCCAAATTGCCACCTGGGCAGGCTGTAAAGCAGAGGTCTCCAAGACACCCTCCTTGAGTCTGATTATTTCACTAGATCACTCACAAAACTCAGGGAAACATTTAACCTACTAGTTTATAAATTACCTGCTTATTATGAAGGGATCTCACTTGGGGACAGCCAGGTGGAAGAGATACAGAGGGCAGGGGGTGTGGGAAGGGCCCAGAACTTCCCAACCCTCTCCAGGCACCTCCTGTTCACCACCCCAGAAGCTCACCAGATCTCCCAGTTCAAGAATATTTGTAGGAGTTCCCTTCATGGCTCAGCGGTAACAAACCCAACTAGTATCCATGAGGAGGTGGGTTCAATCCCTAGCCTCTCAGTGGGTTAAGGATCCAGAGTTGCCATGAGCTGTGGTGTAGTATAGACACGGCTCGGATCTGGCGTTGCTGTGGCTGTGGCATAGGCCGGCTGCTACAGTGCTGTTTCGACCCGTAACCTGGGAAATTCCATATGCCTTGGGTGTGGCCCTAAAAAGCAAAAAAAAAAAAAAAAAAAAAAAAGACTTTTTAGAGTTTAATCGGCACCCGCCCCCCCAGTTTGACTAGAGATTAGCGTTCAGCCCCACCCTCCAGCCTCTTGATCTCTCCTGAGGCTGCGGAGGGGCCCCACCCTAAGCCTCCTTGTTAGCAGAAACTGGTGTGCCCAGAACCACCTGTTGACGAAGAACAGCAGATACTCCCCTACCTCAGGAGGCTCCAAGGGTTTTAGGAGCTTTGTGCCATGAATCCCAACTAAGACCAAATATATTTATTAAACCACACTAGTCTACTGCCCTCTTTTACCAGATGAGGAAATTTGGGCCCGAAGAGGTCAAATGACTTGCTGAAATTCGGGGTTATCACAGCAGGTGACTCTCCAGTCAGGACTCGGAGCTCAGGTCTCCACATCTTACCCAGTTCTCTGCTGCACAGGAGACTTAACTTGGAGGATCTGACGGTGACATGGCCTGCCATACTCTAGTTTATTTTGTAATGTCTAAATCCATCACTCTTTCAGTGGACCACACTGGAAACTCCAAGAAATGTTCACTTTACTCATACCGAAAATTTTATTTTAGATCAATGCCAAGTTTTTTTCTCCACCTAAAACACCTCTCCCCTACCCCCACCCCTTAAGGAACTCTTCCAGTTCTCAAATTGCTCAGAATGTGTGTGGAACTGGACTCTCGGAAGTGCCACCAGAGTTTGGTAATGGATTCTGAGGAAGAACCGTAATGTCAGCGGTGACAAATTGTTCCCGGGATTTTTTTATAAGTTGGATTTATTGAAGTACAATTTTCATATGGCAAATTTTACCCCTTTTAGTGTATGGCTTCATGAGATTGACCAACACGCACAGTCACATAACTACCACCACTATCAAGACATAGAATATTGGAGTTCCGGCCAGGGTTCAGCAGAAACGAATCTGACTAGCATCCATAAGGATGCAGGTTTGATCCCTGGACCTGCTCAGAGGGTTAAGGATCTGGCATTGCTGTGAGCTGTGGTGTAGGTTGCAGACGTGGCTTGGATCTGGCGTTGCTGTGGCTGTGCAGTAGGCCAGTGGCTACAGCTCCGATTTGACCCCTAGCCTGGAAACCTCCATATACCTGCAGCCCTTAAAAAGAGAGAGAGAGAGAGAGAGAGAGGGACATAGAACATTTCTTGGAGTTTCCAGTGTGGTCCAGTGGGCTAAGAATCTGACGATAGCCGCATAGGTCGCTGCGGAGGCATGGATTTGATCCATGGTCTGGTGCAGTGGGTTAAAGGATCCATCATTGCTGCAGCTACCACTCAGATTCAGTCCCTGGCCCATATGCTGCAGCCACAGCCCTAAGAGAACATTTCTGTTAACCCCCCTTTATGTCTCTTTGCAGTCAACCCTATGCAAATCAGTTATCTCTTTTTTTATCTCTATCACTTTCCCAAAATTTTCCAGATTGTCATCTAAGTGGAGTATCCATCTATAAGTGGAATTTTACAGTATGTGAAAACGTTGAGTCTGTTTCTTTCACATAGTACTATCTGAGATTAATCCGTGGTGTTATGTATATCAGTTCACCGACTAACCAGCTGAAGTTCATGTGTTTACTTCTAGTTTCTGGCAGTTATGAATAAAGCCACTATAAATATTTGAATAGAAGTTTTGGTGTGAGTTTAGGTTTTCATTTCTCTTGAGTAAATATCTTAGGAGTGGTGTTGTATTGTTGGGATGTATGCTAAGTGAATTATCAGCTTTATGAGAAACGGCCAGTTTTTCAGAGTGCTTACACAGTTGCTCAATATCATGGTCATCTTTTGGTATGGTTAGTTTTTTGGTTTTGTTTTTTAACCTTTCTAACTGGTGTAGAAATATGTCATTTTGTTCCCTTTTTTTTTTCTTTTTCTTTTCCAGGGCCGTACTCACAGCATATGGAGGTTCCCAGGCTAGGGATCTAATTGGAGTTGTAGCTGCAGGCCTACAGGATCCGAGCCGCGTCTGGGCCCTACACCACAGCCACAGCAATGCGGGATCTGAGCCACATATGCGACCTACACCACAGCTCACAGCAACACTGGATCCTTAACCCACTGAGCGAGGCCAGGGATCGAACCCATAGCGTCATGGTTCCTAGTTGGATTCGTTAACCACTGAGCCACGACGGGAACTCCAGTCATTTTGTCCTTAATTTTGCGGTTCCCTAATGACAAATGATGTTGATCACCTTTTTGTGTACTAAATTGCCATGCTACATTTTGTTTGGTGAAGTGTCTCCAAAATCTTTAGCCCGTGTTTGGAAAATATTTTCTCCCATAAATGAAAATATGTGGCTTTTGTTTTCTTTTTCTTTCTTTCTTTCTTTCTTTTTTTTTTTTTTGGCCACACCCGAGGCACACAAAAGGTTCCAGGCCAGGGACTGAATTCAAGCCACAGCACTGGTAACAACAAATCCTTAACTGCTAGACCACTGGGGAGCTCTTGTCTTTTTTAAATGTCTTTTAAAGAACAGAAGTTATTTTAATTTTATTTTAATTTTGATCAAGTCCACTAGTGGAAAAAAAAATTGGCCCTGTGCTAAACACTGCTCTGGTCCCACCTAACCAAGCTTAAAAGCAAAACTTAATGGGAACAGTATATACACTGAACTTGACTACATCCCAGAAAAAAGCTTAAGGGTATTAAACAGGACACAAAAATATCTGATGGCAGGCAAAATTCACAAGGTCTGGCATCTCATTTGAAATTAACAGACAAATGGTAAAAATGTTTGAGTTTTCTCCTTATTAAAGGAGAAATAACATCCAAAATAACATCCAAAAGGGACCTCAAAATGGCATAGAATATAGAATTAGTAGACAAGAACATTAAAATAGTTGTTATACCTATATTCCATATGTCCCTGAATCTAGAGGAAAGCTTTTACATGTTAAGTAGGGAAAAAATAAATATGAAAAAAATCACATAAATTTCTAGAAGTTAAAAACTACAATTACACTGGATGGGATTAATAGCAGATTATATACTGTACAAGAAAATATTAGTGAACATGAAGACAGAGTGATAGAAACTATCCAAAATGAACAGAGAGGAGTTCCCGTTGTGGCTCAGTGGTTAACGAATCTGACTAGGAACCATGAGGTTGCAGGTTTGATCCCTGGCCTCGCTCAGTGGGTTAAGGATCTGGCGTTGCCATGAGCTGTGGTGTAGGTTGCAGCTGCGGCTGGGATCCCACGTTGCTGTGGCTGTGGTGTAGGCCGGCAGCTGTAGCTCTGATTAGACCCCCTAGCCTGGGAACCTCCGTATGCTGCAAGTACGGCCCTACAAAAAGGCAAAAATAAATAAAATAATAAACAAATAAATAAAATGAACAGGGAGTTCCTGTTGCACCTCAGCAGTAATGAACCAGACTAGTATCCATGAGGACATGAGTTCAATTCCTGGCTTGGTCAATGGGTTAAGGATTGGGCATTGTCATGGGCTGCAAGATAAGTCGCAGACTTGGCTTAGATCTGGCATTGCTGTGGCTATGGCATAGGCAGGCAGCTGCAGCCCCAATTTGACCCCTATCCTGGGAACTTCCATATGCTATGGGTGTGCCCCCCCCCAAATTAAAATGAACAGAATCAGTGAGTTACATGAGGACTTCCCTTGGTCAAATATACATCTAAATCTGCTGTGTGAATGTATCTGTTTTCTCTGGATGCATTTAAGATTTTCTCTATAGTTGCTTTTAAACAATTTGATTATAATGTATCTTTTGTAGTTTTCTTCCTGAGTCATGTGTTTGGGTTTTGATGGGCTTCTCGGATCTGTGGAATTATCATTTGCATCAGATTTGGGAAATTTTTCTCCATTAGTTCATCAATTTTTTTTTCATCAAATACTTTACATTATGGTCTAAAAAACAAGCTCCAATGATGTTTAAAAGACTCAAGAGATACAAAGTATATCCCATGACTACAGTGGTATTAAATTAGAAATTAATAACAGAAAGATAACTGGAAAATCCTCAAGTATTTGGAAGTCAAATAACATACTTCTAAGTAATCTATGAGTCAAAGAAGAAAAAAAAAGATAAATGAAAATGTGTACTGAACTGAATGAAAAATGAAATACAATATATAGGAATTTCTGGGGAGTTCCCATTGTGGTGTAGCAGAAACAAATCATCTGACTAGTATCCATGAGGATGTGGGTTTGATCCCTGACCTTGCTCAGTGGGTTGGGGATCCACCATTGCCTTGAGGTGTGGTATAGGTCACAGACTGACTTGAATCCCACATTGCTGTGTCTGTGTAGGCTGGCAGCTAACCCTAGCTTGAGAATTTCCATATGCTGTGAGCCTGGCCCAAAAAAGCAAAAAAGAAAAAAAAAGGAAAGAATTTCTGGGATGTCCCTAAAACAGTACTTAAGAAATTTATAGCATCAAATTATTAATTTTATTTTTATTTTTATTTTTTTTGTCTTTTTAGGGCCGCATCTGTGGCATATGGAGGTTCCTAGGCTAGGGGTCTAATCGGGGCTGTAGCTGCCGGCCTACACCACAGCCACAGCAACGCCAGATCTGAGCTGTGTCTGTGACCTACACCACAGCTCATGGCAATGCCAGATCCTTAACCCACTGAGCATGCATCCTCATGGATGCTAGTCGGGTTTGTTAACCACTGAACCAAGACAAGAACTCCCTAAATTATTAATTTTAAATGATTATTAGCATTAAATTATAGTGCTACAAGTTACTAGAAAAGAATAAAATCTCAAATCAATTATCTCAAATTTCAGCATCAGCAAGAAGGTAAAAATAACAATTTAAACCCCGTGTAAACAAAGGAGAGGAAACAAACATCAGAGTTCAAATCAATGAAATAGAAAAAAAATGGAGAAAATCACTGCAACCAAGAGCAATGAAGATAAATAGAACTGTTAAACCTCTAGCGAAACTGATCAGGAAAAAAAAAGACACAGATTTCCAGTATTAGGAATAAGAGAGGCAACACCATTACAGGATCGATAGATATTAAAGAGATATTATAGAAATACTATTAACAACTTTATGTCTATATTTTGATAACTTTAATGGGAAAAATTCCTTACAAGTTACACTCTGTCACAGCTTATCCAGGAGTTCCCATAAGTTCGATCCCTGGCCTCACTCAGTAAGTTAAGGATCCAGTGTTGCTGTGAGCCGTGGTGTAGGTTGGAGATGCTGCTCAGATCCCGCATTGCTGTGGTTCTGACATAGGCCAGTAGCTGTAGCTCTGATTGGACCCCTAGCCTGGGAACCTCCATATGGTGAGGTTGCAACTCTAAAAGACAAAGAGACAAAAAAAAAGAAAGAAAGAAAAAGAAAAAAACTCAAAACAACAAAAACAAAAAAAACCCAAAGCTTATCCAAGAAAAATTGATAGCCTAAATAATGCTCTGTTAAAGAAATTGAATTTGGGAGTTCCCGTCGTGGCTCAGTGGTTAGCAAATCCGACTAGGAACCATGAGGTTGCGGGTTGGATCCCTGGCCTCGCTAAGTGGGTTAAGGGTCCAGCATTGCCATGAGCTGTGGTGTAAGCTGCAAACGCGGCTCGGATCCCACATTGCTGTGGTGGTGGCGTAGGCCAGCGGCTACAGCTCCGATTTGACCTCTAACCTGGGAACCTCCATATGCTGCAGCTGCAGCCCTAAAAAGATAAAAAAAAACAACAAATTTTAATTGCATTTATTTATTTTTATTATTTTTTCTTTTTTGCCACCCCACTGTATATGGAGTTCCCCATCCAGGGATTAAGATCCCAGCTGCAGTTACAACCTTTGCTCCAGCTGTGGCAATGCCAGATTCTCAACCCACTGTGCCAGGCTGGGGATTCTACTTAATTTTAAAGGAGAAGTGATACCAACTCTGCACATATTCTTCCAAACAGTTTAAGAGCAGATATTCTCATTACATTCTGTAAAGCCAGCTTTACTATGATACCAAAACCAAAGATATTACAAGTAGAAAACAAAAACAAACCTGGAGCCCAATATTTGCCATGAATATAAATGCAAAAATTCTTAGCCACACTTTAACAAATTGAATTCAACAATATATACAAAAGACAATGTATGCTGTCCAACTGGCGTTTATTCTAGGAAGGCAAGATTGGTTAGTATTTGAAAGTGAATCAAGGTAGTCAACTGTGTTCACAGAATAAAAAAGAAAGGCTGCTACAAAACAAAAACAACAAACCAAGATGATCATCTCAATAGATGTAGAACAAGCATTTGGCAAAAATTCACCATCCATTCCTGATAAAATTTTCCAGCAAATTAGGAATAAAGGTGATTCTCCTCAATGTAGTAAAAGCATCTCTGAAACAATTTAGCTGACATCATATCTAACGTCAAATGACTAAATATTTTCTCCTAAAGTCAGAGATAAGAAAGGATGTCCAGGAGTTCCCAGTACAGCTCAGTAGTAACAAACCCAGCTAGTATCCATAAGGACACGGGTTCAATCCCTGGCCTCACTCAGTGAGTTAAGGATCTGGCATTGCTGTGAGCTGTGGTGTAGGCTGGCAGCTATAGCTCCGATTCAACCCCTAGCTTAGGAACCTTCATATGCTGTGGGTACGACCCTAAAAAGACAAAAAAAGAAAAGAAAAGAAAAAGAAATAGGAATAAAGATGGATAAAATCTGTACACTGGTAACTATAAAACATAGCTAAAAGAAACTTGAGAAGCCCTAAATAAAAGGAGATCTATAATATTAATGTATGGTAGGAATCAATACTGCTAAAATGTCAGTTTTGCCCAAATTGATCTAGTGATTCAATATAATTCCTATCAAACTGCCTGCAGAACTTTTTTCAGAAATTGATAAGCTTATCCTAAAATTCATATGGATGGGAGTTGTGAGGTGCAGCAGGTTAAGGATCTGGCATTGTCACTGCTGTGACTCGGGTTGCTACTGTGGCATGGATTCGATCCCTGGCCCGGGAACTTCCACATGCTGTGGGTGTGGCCAAAAAAAATAATAAAAAAGTATACAGTTCATATGGAAATGAAAGAGACCTAGAATGCCAAGAACCCCTCTGAAAAAGAGAACAAATTTGAAAGATTTCTAACACTTGATTTCAGGGCTGGTTACTGCTTTATTATTACACCAAGACAGACAAAAAGATCAATGAAAAACGGAAATTCCAGAAGTAAATCAGAAATATGCAGTCAATTTCTTTTTGGAGTTCTTGCTGTGTGACAGCAGGATTGGTGGCATCTTGGGAAAACTGGGTCACAGGTTTGATCCCCACCCTGGCACAGTGGGTTAAGGATCTGGCTTTGCTACAGCTGTGGCTTCAGTCGTGACTGCAGCTTAGATCTGATCCCTGGTCTCCATATGCCATAGGGTGGTAAAGAATGAAAAAAAACCAAAGTTTATTTATTGTCTTTTTAGAGCCGCACCCGCAGCATATGGAGGTTCCCAGGCTAGGGGTCGAATCAGAGCTACAGCAGCCGCCTAAACCACAGCCGCAGCTACACCAGATCTGAGCCGCATCTGCAACCTACACCACAGCTCATGGCAACACTGTATCCTTAACCCACTGAGCGAGGCCAGGGATTGAACCTGCATCTTCATGGATACTAGCCAGTTTTGTTTTCACTGAGCCACAACAAGAACTCCCAATATTTATTTATTTATTTATTTATTTAGTCATTTTTTAGGGCCGCACCTACGGCCTGTGGAGGTTCCCAGGATAGGGGTCTAATCAGAACTGTAGCCACTGGCATACACCACAGGAACAGCGGAATCCGATCCGCGTCTCAACCTACACCACAGCTCACGGCAAGGCTGGGTCCTTAACCCACTGAGCTAGGCCAGGAATCGAACCTGTAACCTCATGGTTCTTAGTCGGAGTCATTTCCGCCGAGCCATGACAGGAACTACCCAAAATTTATTTTTGATGAAAGTTAGAGCTGATTCAATGGAGAACTCATAATCTTTCAATAATGATACAGAAACTATTGGATGTTCATTTGTAAATATAGTCATATGAGAAACTTTGATTCATATGTTATATTTACTCTAAATGGATCATAGACCTAACTGTAAAACTAAAAAGTAAATATAAAAACCTAAACGTGAAACCTAAAACTATAAAACTTTTAGGCAAAAAAAATCTTTCTAACCTTATATTGGACCAAGATTTTTTTAGATACAAAGCTAATCCGTAAAAGAAAAATTGATAAATTGGACATCTTCAAGATTACAAATTTCTGGTCTTCAGAAGACAAATCACAGGTTGGCAGAAAATATTTGTCATTTACATGCTGATAAAGGACTTGTAGCTGGAATATATGTTTTTTTTTATTTTTATGTTTTATTATAGTTGATTTACAGTGTTCTGTCACTTTCTGCTGTACAGCAGTGATCCAGTTATACAAATACATACATTCCTTTTCTCACATTATCCTCTGTCATGTTCCATCACAAGTGATTAGATATAGTTTCCTATGCTATACAGCAGGATCTCATTGCTCATCTACTCCAAATGCAACAGCTTGCATCTACTAACCACAAACTCCCAATCCCCCCTCCCCCTCCCCCTTGGTAACCACAAGTCTGTTCTCCATGTCCATATGTTTGTTTCTTTTCTGAAGATAGGTTCATTTGTGCCATATATTAGATTCCAGGTATAAGTGATATCATATGATATTTGTCTTTCTCTTTCTGGCTTTCCTCACTTAGTATAAGAGTTTCTAGGAGTTCCTTTCATGGCTCAGTGGTTAACGAATCCGACTAGGAACGATGAGGTTGCGGGTTCGATCCCTGGCCTTGCTCAGTGGGTTAAGGATCCAGCGTTGCCGGGAGCTGTGGTGTAGGTCGCAGATGCGGCTCGGATCCTGCGTTGCTGTGGCTGTGGTGTAGGCCGGCGGCTACAGCTTCAGTTAGACTGCGTAGCCTGGGAACCTCCATATGCCACCAGTGCGGCCCTAGAAAAGGCAAAAAGACAAAAAAAAAAGTTTCTAGGTGTATCCATGTTGCTGCCAATGGCATTATTTTGTTCTTTTTTATAGCTGAGTAGTATTCCATTGTATAGATACATCTTCTTAATCCATTCATCTGCTGATGGACGTTTAGGTTGTTTCATGTCTTGGCTGTTGTGAATAGTGCTGTAGTGAACATAGAGGTGCATGTGTCTTTTTCAAGGAAACTTCTGTGCACATATATGCCCAAGAGTGGCATATTTAGTTTTCTAAGGTCCCTCCATACTGTTTTTCATAGTGGCTATACCCATTTACATTCCCACCAACAATGTAGGAGGGTTCCCTTTTCTCCTGGAATATACATATTTTTTAAAAACTCAAAGATGACCGTGAAGGAGGCTCCTCCCATGGACATACAAAATCTGCATTTCCACAGAGGTAACGGTTCCCTCTGAAAGAAATCCAAAAACTAGCTGAGCGACCCTTATGCATCAGGCAAATGAGACAAAAGCCTATACTGAAATGGGTAGAAAAGATGAGACACAATCTTGCCATGACCCCACCGCCCAGTACAGCAACGTACCATTGATAGGGACCTTACAGCTTTCATCTTCTCCCTGAGGAGTGAAGGGTTTGGAACCAACTTCTAGTGTTCATAGTATTAAGACCTCCATCTGAGGGACAGGCCCTCAAAACACCTGGCTCTGAAAGCTAACGGGGCTTGTGTCCTTGAGACCCGCTGGAACCCAGCAAACAAATAAACAGTTTGTAAAGGGTTTGCAAAGACTCATTGTGACTATGCCCCCAGGCTCAGTGCTAAAGCAGCAGATAGAAATATCTTTCTCCTAGTCTTTGCCTTAAAGAAGTCTATTTTCTTTCAAATTTTTAAAAAATTTTTCTTTTCTTTTTTTTTTATAAAAGTAGAGTTGATTTACAATGTTGTGCCAATTTCTGCTGTACAGCAAAATGATGCAGTCATGCTTTTTCTCATATCATCCCCCCATCATGTTCTGTCCCAAGAGACTGGACACAGTTCCCTGTGCTATGCAGCAGGACCCCACTGCCCATCCATGCTAGCTGTAAGAGTTTGCATCTACTAACCCCAGGCTCACAGTTCATCCCACTCCCTCCCCCTCTCTCTTGGTAAGCACAGGTCTGTTCTCCATGTCTGTGAGTCTGTTTCTGTTCTGTAACTAGGTTCATCATGCCATATTTTAGATTCCACATGTATGAGATATCATATAGTATTTGTCTCTTTCTGACTTACTTCACTGAGTATGAGAGTCTCTAGGTCCATCCATGTTGCTGCTAATGGCATTATTTTGTTCTTTCTATGGCTGAGTAGTATTCCATGGTATATACATACCACATCTTCTTAATCCATTCATCTGTGGGGTTTTTTTTTTGTCTTTTTTGCCTTTTCTAGGGCCGCATTTGCGGCATATGGAGGTTCCCAGGCAAGGGGTCCAGTTGGAGCTATAGCCGCCGGCCTACACCACAGCCACAGCAACACGGGATCCGAGCCACGTCTGTAACCTACACCACAGCTCACGGCAACGCCGGATCCTTAACCCACTGAGCAAGGCCAGGGATCGAACCTGCAACCTCATGGTTCCTAGTCGGATTCGTTAACCACTGAGCCACGAAGGGAACTCCACGTGTGTCTTTTCGAGTCATGGTTTTCTCTGGATAGATGCCCAGGAGTGGGATTGCTGGATCAAATGGTAATTCTATTTTTAGTTTCCTGAGGCATCTCTGTATTGTTTTCCACAGTGGCTGCACCAATTTTCATTCCCACCAGATTCCTTTTCTCTACACCCTCTCCAGCACTTATTGTCTGTAGACTTTTTAATGATGGCCATTCTGACTGGTGTCGGGTGATACCTCATTGTAGTTTTGATTTCCATTTCTCTAATAATTACTGATATGGAGCATCTTTTCATGCATCTGTTGGCCACCGGTATGTTTTCTTTGGAGAAATGTCTATTTAGAGTGTCTGTCCCTGTTTTGATTGGGTTGTTGATTTTCAAAGAGGTCTGTTTTCAACCTGACGGTCAGACCCCTCATTTAACATACATCTGGGAACTGACAGCCATTCTGCCTGGGGCCAAGAGGGTGGTGAGCCCCATCCACACGATCTTCCTCTGGTATCTCTCTGAAAGGAGCTTGTGCACGTATCTAGAACTCTGGGCTTTGTGACTGCCACCGAAAAGACACACCCCTTCATCTGGTGGCCTGCAGGGCTTGTATTTGTGGGTACCATTGGACTTTATCGAACAGAGAAACAGTTATTGGCTGGCTATACTTTGGGCTTCGGTGCAGAGAGAGCAGGCAGAAACACTAGCTCCTATTCTTTCACTGAAAGAGGTCTACTTGCATAATTCCAAAGCTAAGGCCCCAGCCACCTTCATTCCTGGGAGCCAATAAGAACAGAGAAGGCAGTTTGAGAGACAACCAAGAACTAAGCCTGAGCTGGTGGATAAGGTTTATCTGCTGCAGGAGACCCCTCTCCGAAGACTGGGAGAGGCAGATGTTTTATCTGATCCACAGAAACCCAGAGAGAATCAAGGCAAATGAAAAAAAGAAGAGTATGTTCCAAACAGAATATCAAGATAAAACTCCAGAAACAATCCATGGAATGGAGATAAGTGATTTACCTGTGCTCAATGGCCAGAAAGATGCTTACTGAGGTCAAGAGAGCGGTGCACAATAAAGTGAGAATTTCCACAGAGAGAAAGCTTAAGACAGTGCTAAGCGGGAGTTCCTGCTGTGGCGCAACAGGATCATCCCTGTCTCTGGAGCACCGGGAGGCAGGTTCCATCACTGGCTCAGCACAGTGGCTTAGTGGATCCAGTGCTGCCACAGCTGTGGCATGCTTCGCAGCTTGGCTCCCGTCTGATCCCTGGCCCGGGAACTCCGTATACCTGGGGGTAGCCAAAAATGAAAAAGAGAGAAGGAAGGAAGGAGGAAAGGAGGAAGGAAAAAAGAGAAAAAGAACGAACAAACTAAGCATCAGTCATAGAGATAGAAACAGACCCATAGACATAGAGAACAGACTTGTGGTTGCCAAGGGTGGGGGAGGAAGGAATGCGATTGGACTGGGAGTTCGGGTTTGGTAGATGCACATTAATCCATTTAAAATGGATAAGCAGAGTTCCCGTCGTGGCTCAGCGGAAACGAATCCGACTAGACTAACCATGAGGTTGCGGGTTCGATCCCTGGCCTTGCTCAGTGGGTTAAGAATGCGGCGTTGCCGTGAGCTGTGCTGTAGGTTGCAGACACGGCTCGGATCCCGTGTTGCTGTGGCTGTGGCGTAGACCGACAGCTGTAGATCCAATTACCCCTAGCCTGGGAACCTCCATATGCCGTGGGTGCGGCCCTAAAACTACAAAACACACACACACACACACACACACACAAAGAATGGATAAGCAATGAGGTCCTACTGTACAGGGCAGGGGACCATATCCAACTTCTTGGGGTACACCATGTTGGAAGATAATATAAGAAAGGGAGAGTTCCCTTTGTGGCTCAGCGGAAATGAACCCAGCTAGTATCCATGAGGATGTGGGTTCGATCCCTGGCCCTCTCACTGGGCTAAGGATCTGGTGTTGCTGTGAGCTGAGGTGTAGGTCACAGACGCAGCTCCATCTGGCCTTGCTGTCACTGTGGTGTAGACTGGCAGCTACAGCTCCCATTGAGCCCCTAGCCTGGGAACTTCCATATGCCACAGGTGCGGCCCCAAAAAGAAAAAAAAAATGGGGGGAAAGTGTATATATATATATATATATATATATATATGATTCTGTCTCTTGGCAGTACAGCAGAAATTGGCACAACATTGTAAATCAACTATACTGTAATTAAAAAAAATCATAGAGCTGAATAACAGATAATAGTGATTGAACTAGAAAATTCAAGAGGGTTTCAAACAGCAGATTGGAAAGTGGAAGAGGAGTTCCTGTCATGGTGCAGTGGAAACGAATCCGACTAGGAACCATGATGTTGTGGGTTCGATCCCTGGCCTCACTCAGTGGTTTAAGGATCTGGCGTTGCCATGAACTGTGGTGTAAGTCGCAGACGTGGCTCGGATCCTGCGTGGCTGTGGCTGTGGTGTGGGCCGGCAGCTGTAGCTCTGATTTGACCCCTAGCCTGGGAAGCTCCATATGCCTTGTGTGTGGCCCTAAAAGACAAAAAAAAAAAGGAGATACACACTTTAAGTAAATTATCAAATATTAAAAGAGAAAATCTTAAAAGCAGAAAGAAAAAAATCCCAACTCAAGGGAAACCTTGTAATACTATTGGCAGATTTTGCAGCAGAAACTTTGTAGACCAGAGGCTTTGTAGACCATATTTTTATATATTTGAAATTCTGAAAAGGTACAGAGAGTTAAGGATCTGGCATTGTCATTGCTGTGGCTCTGATTACAACTGTGGCGTGGGTTCGATCCCTGGCCTGTGAACTCCCTTAGGAGATGGGTGTGGCCAAAAAAAAAAAAAAAATACTCTACCTGGCAAACTGAAAAACTGAATAAGAGTTTTCCAGGTCAGCAAAGGCTAAGGGAGTTCATTGCATTAGAATGGCTTTATGTGAAATGTTGAAAAGTCTTCTTCAAGTTGAAACAAAGAGATGTTAATTAGTAACAGGAAAATTTATGAAAGTATAAATCTCACTGGTTAAGGTAAATATATGGTTAAATTCGGAATATTCTGATGTAGTAGTAGTGATGGGTGAATCATTTACCAATCTGGTATGAAAGCTAAAAGAGAAAAGTAAAAAAAAAACTATAACTGTGATAATTTGTTCATGGATATACAAAATGGAAAGATGTAAATGATGACATCAAAAACATAAAAGGTATGTGCGTGGGGAGAATAAAAATACAGAGCTTTAATATGCATTGAAATTTAGATGGTTATTGACTTAAAACAGATTGTAATAAATATACATAATTTCAAATAAGCCTCATATTAACCACAAAGCAAAACCTCTAATAGATACCCAAAAGGTAACAGAATATAAGCACACCACCTCAAAAATCCATCAAATCAGGGAGTTCCCTTCGTGGCTCAGTGGTTAACGAATCTGACTAAGAACCATGAGGTTGCGGGTTCGATCCCTGGCCTTACTCAGTGGGTTAAGGATCTGGCGTTGCCGTGAGCTGTGGTGTAGGTTGCAGACGCAGCTCAGATCCTGCATTGCTGTGGCTGTGGCGAAGGCCGGTGGCTACAGCTCCTGTTAGACCCCTAGCCTGGGAACCTCCATATGCCTCGGGTGTGGCTCTACATAAAAGACAAAAAGACAAAAAAAAAAAAAAAAACATCAAATCACAGGGCGTGGGGGGAGTTCCCACCATGGCCCAGTGGGTTAAGAATCTGACTGCAGCTACTTGGTTCGCTGTGGAGATTCAGGTTTGATCCCCAACCGGCCATCGCAGTGGCATAAAGGATACAGTGTTGCCACAGCTGCTGTGTAGGTCCCACCTGTGGCTCGGATTCAATCCCTGGCCTGGGAACATCCATAACCTTCAAACGGCTAGATGAAAAGGTGGATGAAATCAACAGAATGCAAATCAAACCACAAGAAATTCCCTTGTGGGACAGCAAGGTAAGGATCTGGCATTGTCACTTCAGTGGCTCTGGTTTCTGCAATGGCTCAGTTTCAGTCCCTAGCCTGGGAACTTTCACATGCCCTGGTGTAGCCAAAAAACAAACAGACAAACAAAAAACACAGTCAGGTATAAACTCACATCTGTTGGAATGACTGTCATTAAAAAGACGAAAGATGACAAGTGTTGGTATGAACGTGGGCAAAAAGGGAACCCTAGTGCAGAGTTGGAGGGAATGTAAATTGGAGCAGCTACCAGGGAAATCAGCATGAGGGTTCCTCAAAAAATGAAACACAGAACTGCTAGATAATCCTGCAGTTCTACTTCTGGTGTTTATCGGAAGTAAACCAAATCATACTAGTGTCTCTAGGTATGCCTCTCTTATACCAATCCGGCACCCACATAAAAGCAGCATTTTCAATATGAGCTAAAAAGTTATTTTGCAAAAAGTGCAGGATTTTCACATCTGCTGATGTAATTGCAGCAACAGCTTCATGAATTTCTTTTTTTTTAAGTCTTTTTAAAATTATAGTTGACTGACAATGTTGTGTCAGTTTCTGCTGTACAGCAAAGTGGTTCAGTTATATATACGAATATATTGTTTTTCATATTCTTTTCCTTTAGGTTTATCATAGGATATTGACTGTAGTTCCCTGTGCTATACAGTAGGACCTTCTGTTTATCCATTCTACGTATAATAGTTTGTATCTGCTGATCCCAAACTCCCAGTCCATCCTTCCTCCGGCTCCCCCTCCCCTTTGGCAACCACAGGTCTGTTCTCTATGTCTGTGAGTCTGTTTCTGTTTCATGGACATGTTCATTTTTGTCATATTTTAGATTCCACATGTAAGTGACATCATATGATATTTGTCTTTCTTTTCTGACTTCATTTAGTATGATCACCTCTAGGTCCATCTGCTGCAAATGGCATCATTTCATTCTTTTTTTTTTTGTCTTTTTTGCCTTTTCTCGGGCTGCACCTGTGGCATATGGAGGTTCCCAGGCTAGGGGTCTAATCGGAGCTGTAGCCGCCGGCCTACACCACAGCCACAGCAACGCGGGATCCGAGCCACGTCTGCGACCTACACCACAGCTCACAGCAACACCAGATCCTTAACCCACTGAGCAAGGCAAGGGATTGAACCCCCAACCTCATGGTTCCTAGTCAGGTTCATTTCCACTGTGCTATGATGGGAACTCCCTCTTTTCATTCTTTTTTATGGCTGAGTACTATCCCATTGTATACACATACCACAGAGAGATCACGTTTACTTTGATATGCAAATTACCAGGGAGGGGAATTACTCATTGGAGATGATTAGCGTCATGTGGCATTTTAAGCAGATATAACACTTGAGCTCACTGCAATAGCAACAGGAAGTGGCTCTGAAATGATTGCAGTAGGACAGTGTATTACAGTGTTTTATGAAGCTGTGACTTAATTCTGCATCTTTACATTTCTCCAACTGTAAACGTCACTGTGTTTGGTATGTAAGTGTTTGTACATGTAAGTTTTTATAAATTTCAAATTTTTTTTTTGGCCTTGCCCATGGCATGCAGAAGTTCCTGGGCCAGGGATTGAACCCTTGCCACAGCAGTGACCCAAGCCACAACAGTGAGAATGCCAGATCCTTAACCCACTACACCACCACTGAACTCCAAGTTCAACATTCCATAATAGATTTGTGTATATTTTTTGGTAGTAAATTGTAAAAAGACTAGTATCTATACATATTTTATGCATTCATGACATATCTAACTTTTTCTTAATTTTTTCCTAATATTTTGAGGCTATGGCATTCATCTGTGGGTTTTTACAAATTGTCACAAATCTCCAAAGTTTTTTCCGCTTTGTTTATTGAGCAAAATGCATGTGTAAGTGGACCTGCCCAGTTCAAACCCACATTGTTCGGGAGTCAGCTGCGTCTAGACAATGGAATATTATTCAACCATAAAAAAAGAAGTCGGTCCTGCCATTTGTGACAACATGGATGCACTTCTGGGCATTATGCTGAGTGAAATAAGTCAGGCAAATTCTGTATAATTTCACTGTATATGGAATCTGAAAAAAAAAAAAAGAACTCGTAGAAACAGAGAACTGATTGGTGTTTGCCAGAGGTGGGAGTAGGAAGTGAGAGAAATGTGTGAAGGTGGCCAAAAGGTACAAACTGACAATTAGAAGATAAATAAGATCTGGGATGTAATGTACAAGGTGGTGACTGTAAGTTACCAACACAGGTTTCTCCACTGTCTGAAAGCAGAGTGTCCCGGTGAAACATTTTGTAACCTGAGATAGTGTAAAGCATCTTGCTAACGGATACACACAATAAATGGAGAGAAAGCCCAATGCTCACAGACACCGTTGAAAGCTCTGGTGGCTTGATGATGAGATGCTGAGTGTAGTTTCCATGGAAAGAGCTTGGCAGCGCCACTCTCTGAGCTTGGGGTTCAAGCGGCTTCTGGACTAGCTCTCTCCAAAACAAACCCTGAATACTATTTTTTGCTTTTCACCTTTTCCTGTAAAATCAAAAATCGTCTCCAGCTTTCTTTCTGTGAGTGAAAACAGGTATTCATGCAGGTCTTTTGTAAAAGTGAAATGGTGTAAAAACTTTCAAAAAATGGGGGCTATCTGAACTCTATTATACATTTGAAAGTTGCTAAAAGGGTGGATCTTAAAAGTTCTCATCCCAAGAAAAAAATTCTGTAACTATGTGAGTTGATGGACATTAACTGAACGGGTTGTGGTAATCACATCACAGTACATACATGATGTGTGTGCATCGTGTTGTGTGCCTGTTGTATGTCAACAATATCTCAGTAAAACTGGGGGGGGACTCTCAAAACTCAATAATTAGAAAATAACCCAATTTTATTTTTTTAATTTTTATTTTTGGTCACACCCATGGCAGGTGGAATTTCCAGAGCCAGGGATCGAACCCATGCCACAGCCACCTGAGCTGCTGGAGTGACAACACCAGATCCTTAATCCATTCTGCCACAGGGGAACACCCGAATAATCAAATTTTAAAAGAGTTGATTTGGGCAAAAGATGTGAACAGACATACTGTCAAAAAATATGTAGGATGTCAGATAAGCATCTGGAAGGATGTCCAGGATCATTAATAGGAAAATGTAAATTAAAACTACAATGAGATGCTATAACGCCTGTTGGAATGGCTAAAATTAAAAATTAAAAATTCTCATCAAACCAAGCGTTGGCGAGGATGTGACACAATTGGAACCCCCATACACTGCTAAGAGGAATGTAAAGTGACACAGCCTCTTTGGAGGACAGTTGACACTTTCTTAAAAAGTTACACACATACCTCCCATACGATTGAGTTATTCTACTCTTTGATATTTACTTGAGAGAAACGAAAGCAGAGGTCCACACCACGACTTTTATACAAACGTTCACAGCAGCTTTATTTGTAAGATCCCAAAAGTAGGAACAGTCCAAATTCTACCAACAGGTGGGTGAATTAAAATTTCGTGTTATATCTGTATAATAGACTAGCCCTCAGCAATTAAAAGGAATTCACTGCTAATATAGGCAGACTTGTTTTACTTCATTTCGCTATACTGTGCTTCACAGATACTGCATTTTTTTATCAAATGAAAGGTTGTGTCAACCCTACGTCGAGCGAGTCTATGGGTGCCGTTTTTCCAGCAGCATCTGTTCGCTTCATGTCTCTGTCATATTTTGATAATTCTCACAGCTTTGCAAACTCAGTATTATATGTCATGGTGTTTCTGTGATCAGTGATCTTTCATATTACTCCTCTAACTTGCTGAAGGCTCCGACGATGGTTAGCATTTTCAGCAAGAAAGTCTTTCTTTTTTCCTTTTTGGCCACCCCGTGGCATATGGAGTTCCCAGGCCAGGGATCAGAGCCAAGCTGTGGTTGTAGCCTGTACCACAGCTTCGGTAATGCAAGCTCCTTTAACCTACTGTGCCAGGCCAGAGATGGAACCTGCATCCTGGTGCTGCAGAGATGCCACGGATCCCATTGTGCCACAGAGCGAACTCCAAAAAAGTGTTCCCTAATTAAAGTATGTACATTGTTTTCTTAGGTATAATGCTATCACTCGCTTAGACTGCAGTATAGTGTAAACATAACTTGATACGGACTGGGAAACCAGGGAGAAGGAAAATTGGCTTGTATACAAATCAACTGGTTTCTTAGTTGCTCAGTCTCATTCCAAATGCTTAACGGCCACGTGCAGCTGAGGACTACCATACTGGGGAGCAGCAATGAGGAATGTTTCTATCACTGCAGGACATTTCTTTGTACGGCAACTGCTCTAAGTACCTCTGCTTCAGATTTATAGTAAGACTTGCCTTTCATGAAAGTATATTTCCTGCATACTTTCCTATTGGCCACTTTTCCTTGGTTACATTTTGTTTTGTTGTAAGGTGAACACATGTTTTCTTTTTTAGGTTTGCCTGTCCCATCGTTGTCTCTATTTTGTTTTACAGTTGTTTTTTCAGCAGTGATCTTTGAGACTATTACCAATCAAGACCTGCCTGTGATCAAGTGCATTTTAATCAACCACAGGAATAATGATTCATCAGTGGGGACAGCATCATCAAACCCTACGGTAAAGTTATGTTAAAATTATAACTTTATCTATTTTCTCTGGAGACCACATTTAGTATACTATGGAGACTTGTTAAGGCTTACGGGATTTCCTTTTTATGTATTTAAGTAGACTATGTACTTGTATCCGGGACAGAGCAGCATCTGTACTCATTGCTCCTGAGCCCTCCTTTCCATCAAGAGTCATGTTTTCTTTGGGTCTGGAAGGACAGTGATGCTCAGAAGGAACAGGAAACAGGAATTTACCTCTCTCCTTAAAAAGAAGCCAGGCTTCTCTCTCAAGCCTGAAACCTGGAGTTCCATCTGCCTCCTGGATATAGATTAGTAGATTTTTCCACTTGCTCATTAAAACCTGCCCATATGAACTATTGCATTTCTGTTTCCCCAAACTTATTCTTGTTTGAATCGATTTCTGTTTCTGGCCCTGCCTAGTCCTGAGGCTCAGCGTCATTGTGGACTGCTTCCTCTCTCCTGCCTTCATATTCGGTCGGTTACCAAGTCTTGTCAATTTCCTTTCTTTACTAGTTCTTATATAACCGTCTCATATTCTCTAGGCTCCCTGCCACTTCCCTAATTCAGGCCCTCGTTTACTCCCTCCTAGTCGCAATAATCGTAAATGGCTTCTCCCTTCTGCAGTTCAGCTCAGATAGGGCTGCCAGACTATTCTTTCTGAAGCACAGCTAGAACCTTCCCACCCTGATTTAAACTGACATGCAAATATCTCCATAATTTGGCTCTGGCTTCTTCAAGTTCCAAGCATGTGGGTTTTGGGGTTTTTTGTTTGTTTGTTTGTTTTGGTCACACCCCTGGTGTACGGAAGTTCTCAGGCCAGAGATCAAACCATTGCCTTAGAGCAGTGACCCAAGCCACAGCAGTGACAATGCTGGATCCTTAACCCACTGACCCACCAGGGAGCTCCTCCAAGCTTGTTTTTCATTGCTCTTTTTCATGCTGTTCATCTAACATAGCCTAGATGTTTATGCAAATGAAGGAAACTTGAATGATAGAGAACTGAAAATATTAGAAGTTTATATACAGTAAAAAGTGAACATAAATTAGCCAATTCCATGGATTTTATCTGGTTAAGGATTCATACAAATGTATAGTCACTCTGTTTTCTTCTACATGGGTATAATACTCAGATACATGACATGATTTCCTGGACCCCCAGAATCAGAAATATTTAAAAGTATTCTCAGTGTGAAATAGGTTTCTTTTCCCTTTTTTTTTTGTCTTTTTGCCTTATCTAGGGCCGTACCCGCGGCATATGGAGGTTCCCAGGCTAGGGGTCTAACAGGAGCTGTAGCTGCCGGCCTTCACCACAGCCCCAGCAACGCAGGAACCGAGCCGCGTATGCAACCTAAACCACAGCTCACGGCAACACTGGATTCTTAACCCACTGAGCAAGGCCAGAGATCGAACCTGCAACCTCATGGTTTCTAGTCAGATTCGTTAACCACTGAGCCACGACAGGAACTCTGTGAAATAGGTTTCAATAAAAACATTCTACATGATTGTAAAACTCGACTTTTAATATGTGATTTTTTTTTAATGCCAGAAGCACGGTTGGTTTTAATTTTTTAGCAGATATTGGTGTTGTTGGCTTGTTAATAATTAAGGCATTTGGCATACACAATATTTTAGTGCAGGCAGAAAAATTTTAATATTATTGACTATGGTGTTTTAGACTTTTAGTGTCTTTTCATTGTGTAAAAATAGCTGCACAAGTTTAAGTGCTTTTCTTTTTTTTTTGCTTTTCCAGGGCCGTAGCTGTGGCATATGGAGGTTCCCAGGCTAGGGGTCCAATCATAGGGGTCCAATCATAGCCAACCTATGCCACAGCCACAGCAATGCGGGATCCAGGCCACATCTGTGACCTATCCACAGCTCATGACAACCCACTGAGCAAGGCCAGGGATCAAACCCTCAACCTCATGGTCAGATCATTTCCGCTGAGCCAAGACGTGAACTCCCTAAGTGATTTTTTCTTTTTTTTTTTTAATTTATGATGATTGGTCTTGGTCCCTAGTATTAGGCACTGCATTTTTATTTATTTTTTCCTTTTTTGGGGGGTGGCCCCATGGCACATGGAGTTCCCGGGCCAGGGAATCAGATCGGAGCTGCAGTTCCGACCTACACTGCAACTTCTGCCACACTGGATCCTTTAAACCCACTGGGCCAGGCTGGGATTGAACCTGCATCCTGGCGCTCCAAAGACTGCCAATCCTGTTGCTCCACAGCAGTAACTCCAATTTTTTTAACATAGTATAAATTATATTCTTATGCAATATTCAGGATTGTATTAAGACCTGGTAGTTCTTGGGGTTCCCTAGTGGCTCAGAGGGTTAGGGATCCAGTGTTGCCACTACTGTGGCTCTGGTCACTGCGGTGGTAGGAGTTCCATCCCTGGCCTGGGAACTTCCACCTGCTGTGGGAGTGACTAAAAAAAAACAGGGGGGGGGACCTAGTAATTCTTAAACAATCTTAGACAACCGTCAAATCCTAACTGTGGCGGAGTTCCCGTTGTGGCTCAGTGGTTAACGAATTCGACCAGGATCCATGAGTTTGCAGGTTCAATCCCTGGCCTCGCTCAGTGGGTTAAGGATCCGGCGTTGCCATGAGCTGTGGTGTAGGTCGCAGACGCGGCTCGGATCCCGCGTTGGTGTGGCAGTGGCGAAGGCCAGCAGCTACAGCTCCAATTAGACCCCTAGCCTGGGAACCTCCACATGCCGCAAGTGCGGCACTAAAAAAAAAATGACAAAAGACCAAAAAAAAAATCCTAACTGTGGCGAAGCTTTGCTTTCACCTTTCTGGAGCTGAAGCTGCTCCTTTTGGATATTTTCCCACTTTGATAGTAACTAGATTGTTAGGGTGTCAGTGGCTGTTAAAAATAAATTCGTTTTGATTTCTTCCACAATTCACAGTTCTCAGATGAAACATCTCTCTAAAAATCTTATCCTTCCGGGGTATTTTGAAGAACCAAGCACTCTTTAGTAGACAGAGCTTGCCAATGCAACGCTAATAAATGAGCAGCTCGATCCTGAGCTGCATGACAGTGTGTCTTAGAAATGAGATAAGAGGATCTTACTGTTCCCACAGTCCACTTAATTGTTGTTTCAAGTCTGATAGTTTCCATCACTTATCGTTTCTGTTTAGAGATGAAGATGCTGTGTGCTGGGCTTCTCTACCACAAGGTTGCTGTTTTTCCTTTGTGGTTAAAAAGTATTTGATGGGGGGAATGCAAATTTTCTGTTTCTCCTCCAATGTTCACCCACTGATTTTAGCATCCGTTGTTGGGTCTTGCCTATAACAGTTAGTGCTGTGATGTTTGCTAACGATGATTTTCTTTTTCCCCTCATTCCCTCTGCATGTGTTAAGTGGAATTTTTCTGTGAGGAAGAGCTGTCTCTTCTCTCCATTGTATTTATTTGTAACAGTATGGACTCATAGATATTATTTTTATAGCATGGATTATAACCCCAAACTACCATTTTTATTTTGAGGCTGAAATTTTCCCAGCTTTGGCCATCGGGAGCTGTTTCAGCTTGGTTCTTGTGTCTTTTCAGCATATCCCATCATTTCTGAAGTATGTCCTTACTTTCTGGCACTACAACATGGTTAAGGCTCATATTATATTTTTCCTGCCTCGGCTCTAGAATTAACCTCTTCTCTAAGGAGCACTGGTTTCTTAGAGAATGGTATTTATAAACCAAGATCTGAGAGCTGGGTGTGCTCATAGCTACTGGATGTCATTGCTCCTAGGCCCTCTCAGCAGCCACAGGTAGGAAATATATATGTATACTAACCACCTCCATACATCACACTGTGTGTATCTCTCTGTAATCTCTACATCCATCTCTCCATCTCTCTGTCTGTCTATCTATCTATCCATCTATCATCATAAGTTTACACTGACAACTCTGATTTAGTTCAGCACCAAACGGTTCATCCTTGCTTCTCTTCTTTCCGTAGCTATACTTCCCTCTTTGACAGTAGGAAATATGGCTTTCATTATCTGTGAGAATTTACTTGTGTGCTGAATCCTAGTATAAACATAACTGGTCAGAATTCCTAACCCACATCCCAGTCAGAAATACATTTACCAACTGTAATACTGTACTGAGTGCAGTTATTTTTCCCTGCCTGCCTGCCTTTCTTCCTTCCTTCCTCCCTTCCTTCCTTGCTTCCTTCCTTTTTCAGCCTCACCTATGGCATTCAGGAGTTCCCTGGCCAGGGACTGAACCCCAGCCACAGCAGCAAACCAAGCTGATGCAGTCACAATGCCAGGTTCCTAACTGCTACACCACAGAAATCTTCTTCTTTTTGTCTTTAGAGTGTCCAAAGTATTATTTTCCAAAGTTACTTGGGTTTGTTCTTTTCTTTCCCGCCCCTTTCACTCTGGTTATGTTAGTTATTTGTGATACAATTAAGTTCGCTTGGTTTGTATTCTGTTTGGAATCCCCCCCTCCCCATATCCTGGTTGGCTTTACTGACTTATCTTGAGTCTGTGAAACATTATTATGATCCTGAAAGCTAGAGCTATAGAAAAAGATATTATACTCAGAGAAGTGTCATGCCTTCCTCATCCCTAACTCCTGAGTCTCCATCCTTTTCCCACCTACATGCTGTACTTAACCAGTCCCATTAGATTTTTTATATTATTACTATGTTTCTTGTGCACAAATGAGCAGACGCATGTATTTTCTTAATCTTCTTCTTTCTTCTCCTTCTCCTTCTCCTTCTCCTTCTCCTTATTTGGCCGCCCCACAGCAAATGGAGTTCCCAGCCCAGCGATCAGATCCAAGTTGCAATTGCAACCTAAGCAACCCACTGTGCCAGGCTGGGGATTGAACCTGTGTCCCAGTGCTCCCAAGATGCTGCTAATCCCGTTGTGTCACAGTGGGAACTCCACAGTCTCCTTCCTTCTTACAGAAAGGGTAGCACATGTGAAAGTAGATAGTTTTTACACTGAGCTTTTTCTTTTCTTTTCTTTTCTTTTTTGTCTTTTCCGGGCTGTACCCGCGGCATATGGAGGTTCCCAGGCTAGGGGTCTAATCAGAACTGTAGCTGCCAGCCTATGCCAGAGCCACAGCAACACCAGATCTGAGCTGCGTCTGCAACCTACACCGCAGCTCACGGCAACGCTGGATCGTTAACCCACTGAGTGATCCCAGGGATTGAACCCGCAACCTCATGGTTCCCAGTCGGATTCGTTGCCGCTGCGCCACAACAGGAGCTCCTGCACTGAGTTTTCTTCACTTAACAGTCTACATAGGAAATCCCTGCAAATCCGTTTATAAAGTTTGTCCTCATCCTTTTGTGTAGCTGCCTGTCCTCCACTGTGTGGATGGAGCATAGTTCATTCAACTGTGTACGCATTTAGGTGGTTTCTGGTATTTTGCAATTACAAATGATGGTGCAGGGAACTGGTAGAGGTGTGGTCCTCAGAGTGGGACTTCAGGCTCAGAGGGTCCATGCGAATGTAGTCCTATTAGCTGGTGCCAAATTCCAGCTCCGCTCCAGAAGGGCCGCACCAGTTTGCTTTCCCCCAGCAATGTATGAGAGTGGCTGTTTCTTCACAGTCGCACCAACAAAATGTGTTGTCATGTTTTAAAATTTTTGCCAGTCTGATGGATGAGTAATGTTTTAATTTGAGTTTTTCTGGGAGTCCCTGCTGTGACACAGTGGGTTAAGGATCCAGCGTTGTCTCTGTGGCATCCAGGTCACTGCCTGGGGCAGCGGGTTAAAGGATCCAGTGTTGCCACAGCTGTGGCTTCAATTCAGTCCCTGGCCTAGGAACTTCCCTATGCTGTGGGTGTGGCCATAAAAGAAATGGCGTTTTTCTGATTATAACTTTGAACATTTTCTTATTATAATTTGAACATTTTCTCATATGTTCAAAAGTCAAAAGTCATTCTTTGTATCTTTTTTTATTTTTTGGTCTTTTTGCCTTATCTAGGGCCACACCTGCGGCATATGGACGTTCCCAGGCTAGGGGTCTAACAGGAGCTGTAGCCACCAGTCTTTGCCACAGCCACAGCAATGCAGGATCTGAGCCGCGTCAGCTCACGGCAACGCCAGAGCCTTAACCCACTGAGCGAGGCCAGGGATCGAACCCGCAACCTCATGGTTCCTAGTTGGATTCGTTAACCACTGAGCCACAACGGGAACTCCGTTCTTTGTATCTTTTTAATGAATTATCTGTTTGTTTCTCACTCCTACCACTTTCCTACTGTATTTTTGACTCTGTGTCCTTCCATGTTTAAAACATTATTTGTATATCATGGGTATGAGCACTTTATTTCCTTTATTTGTAATATGCATTGCAAATATTTTCTTCTAGTATCCCCTTTTTATTTTTTACTTTATTCTGTATCCATCTTTTGTTTGTTTCCTTGTTGGTTTTGGCCACCTGTGGCATATGGAAGTTCCCAGGCTAGGGACTGAACCCAGGCCACAGCAGTGACAATGCCAACTCCTTAACCCCTAGGCCACCAGGGAACTCCTTACATCCGTCTTTTAAGATCTAGCTGAATTGCTGTACTCCTTGAAGCATCCCCACCCCCACTACTCCAGCCTGGAAGTCACCTCCCCCTCCTCTGAAGGCCCAGAGCACTTAAAGGCATCTTTCAAAGTAGTTGGTAACTTTTCATGGGGCATGTCATATTTCACTTTGTTTTAGTTACTATAATTAGAGTCAAAAATCTTTAAGGACAAAATCAGTGTCTTTTTTTTTCCTAGTCCCATAGCACCTAGCAGATCATCTAGCACTCATCAAATATTGACTAAATGAATTTATCAGGTACTAACTGAAGAAATGAACCAAAAAAAGCAGAAGTGTGTCTTACAATGAGTAGCAGAACAGCTACCCTGCTCTTCACCTAAAGTAGTGTGTGTGTGTGTGTGTACACACTTACGTGCACGTGTGTGCAAGGCCTGCACTACGTGTTGGGGGTTAGGAGGTGAGAGTCCAATGGCAGAAGCGGCTCCCACACCCTTCTCTCATTATACCTCAGTTAGTTAAAGGGGCAAGGTGTGTGGTGTTGGCAATGAGTCTGTGGGGATATCTGCCCAGAAAAGATTTCAGTTTTCCAATTCCATCTAACACAGATAGCAATTTGCTATTACTCTGGAGATTCTGATCTGTATACCAAAAATCACAAAAGCATACACCTGTGTATTCATATTCTTCCCTTTATGATGCTCGTCCGTACAGTAGTTTGCTAGGGGCACTGTAACGAAGTACTGCAGACTGGCTTAGACCCCAGAACTCTCTTGTCTCAGTCCTGGAGGCTGGACGTCTGACATCTAGATGTCATCAGCCTGGGCTATTTCTAGAGCCTGGAGCAGGGGATGGGGTGGGGCTGGGCTGGGGGTCTCTCCCAGGCCTCTCTGTGGGCTTGCGAATGGCCAGCTTTGCGTTCATGGGACGTGCAGCTGTGCACCCAGCTCCTGCCAATCCCCTCTTCTTAGAAGGTCATGGTCAGACTGGATTAGAGCCCATCCTAATGGCCTCATTTTGACTTGATCACCTCTGGGAAGGCCCAGCTCCAGTAAGGTCAGTGTCTGCGGTACTGAGGTCAGGACTTCAGCAATATGAATCTGAGGCTAACCCAGTGCAACCTGTAACAGTCTGGAACACATTTTTAGAAATGCAGCCTAAAGTTATCTGTCTTCTCTTTGGAGAATTATAATTCACAGGAATCTTAGGGATCTGTTCTCAGTGGGTTATGACGTTTTTAGGTATTGTGTGCAGCGTGTCCACGTGTCTGTGTTTGATAACGGTTACGACCAAGAAGAGGCATGAAGCATGCCTTTGTAGTCATTGCACGTTGTTTCCCTCTGTGACACAGGTGTCAGAATCCCGGGAAGACTTGGGTTGTGCCTTGAGGCCCAAGAGCGCGGGGACAGTCTACAAAGCAGCCACTGTGGAGGTGGACGTGTCTGCGTCCATCACTTTGCAAGTGCTGGTCACCACTCCTGGAAACATCTCCTGCCTCTGGGTCTTTAAACACAGCTCCCTGAATTGCCAACCACACTTTGATTTACAGAACAGGTAAGAGCAGGGGGTTTAGGGGGGAAATATTTTCTTGCCATAAAAATACTTTCTTGGCGTTCCCATCGTGGCTCAGTGGAAATGAATCTGACTAGTATCCGTGAGGATGCAGTTTCGATCCCTGGCCTGGCTCAGTGGGTTAAGGATCTGGCGTTGCCGTGAGCTGTGATGTATGTCACTGACGTGGCTCAGATTCCCTGTGGCTGTGGCCGTGGCCAGCAGCTGCAGCTCCGATTTGACCCCTATCCTGGGAACCTCCATATGCCGTGGGTGCGATCCTAAAAAAAAAAACATACTTTCTTGCTTCATTAGGGTTTCTTTTCAAACGCCTGTACATGTCGATGGTAAATCTCATCTCCAGTGAAATAATGAACTAAAAATATAGTTCGGGTATGACTACATGATATTTTATAGTGGTCAAAACCCATAGGGCGAAAACACAAAAAGTGAACCCTGATATCAACTGTGGACTTTAATGTTAGTTACTATTAACATTGGTTCATCAGTTGTAACAAGTGCATCACCTATGCAAGATATTAATAATAGGAAAACTCAGCACAACATTTTGTCAACTATACTTTAATTTTAAAAAAAGATAAAAATAATAGGAAAATCTGTGTGGAGTGGGGTGGGGTAGGGCGTATGTGAGACCTCTGTGTACTTTACACTCTGTTTTCCTGTAAGCCTAAAATTGCTCTAAAAAGTAAAGTCTCTTCATTAAAAAAAAAATGTTTGTGGAGAGATATAGGTGTATTTAGAGCCTAGGATAGCAAAATGTAAAACAAATAGTGAAAAGGGTATTCGAGATTTTCAAGGTGTCATTTTTTAATTGGATTTTGTCTTAAAGATAAAAAGTTAGAAAGTTTTTATTCCATGCTGGTTAAAGTAGCCAAGAGCTTACTATTTAAAGCAGGGAGAAGCTTCTTTCTCAGAACTGCTTGGGGAAGAACCTGTGGCTTGACCCGTTTTGTTTCACAGTATGATGAGCAGAAATTGAAATGATATATGTGAGAGCCACAGATATTGGTAAGAAATCCATCTGTGGGTGGCGAGCATGGACTATCTCCCCAGGAAGGTATCTTAGCGAAGGTTGGTCCATTGCTGTCCAAGCCTGTCTCCCCTGTGCTCACTGCTGCCCCCTGTTGTCCCCATGCTCTCTAGAGACCAGGTGGGGCAGGAAGACAGGACAGGCCATTAAAATGACCGCTTAATAATTCTAAGGTGCCCTATTCTCTAATTCTTGGGTTGCGCGGTGCCCCGAAGCTATAGAAAAGGCATTGTCTTTCTAGAAGCAGGGCAGGAAACGGCCCCTCCGTGACCTGAAGGGGTTTCCAGTTTGCCTGGCCGAGATCCAGGAGAACATCTGTGACTGACTTATACCAAGTATTGGCATTTTTTTCGTGAAGGTCAAATCAACGTTTAAGTAATTTTCAGGACAGTAGCTATAATTCTGAAGTTTCGTTCTAAATCTTGGAGCACATTCATTTTCCTTTCCTCTTTTGAGGCCGTATTACTCACTTCTGTTTTTTGATGGCCTTTACCTTGGGGTTAAACCAAAGGACTCTCCTACTATGAATTTTGGCCCAAAGAAATGTTCTGGTGATCTTATTAAAATTTGATACCAGTTCAAATTTAATTTTAAAAATAATAATTAAAAAATTGATACCGCAACAGTTGTCACTGGATTGAGACCAAAAAGCGAAGTAAAACCGTAGGGTTCTTAGAGTTCCCGTCATGGCTCAGTGGTTAACGAATCCGACTAGGAACCATGAGGTTGCGGGTTCGATCCCTGGCCTCGCTCAGTGGGTTAAGGATCCGGCGTTGCCCTGAGCTGGGGGTGTAGGTTGCAGACACGGCTCGGATCCTGCGTTACTGTGGCTGTGGTGTAGTTCACAGACAGGATTTGGATCCCTCGTTTCTGTGGCTGTGGCAAAGGCCGGCAGCTACAGTCCGATTAGACTCCGATTAGACCCCGATTAGCCTGGGAACCTCCACATGGCGCGGGTGCAGTGCTGGAAAAGACAAGAAGACAAAAAGACAGAAAAACAAAAAAAAGTAGGGTTTTTACTCTGTTGAGTTTGCCATTTTTGTTCTAGGACAGGCAGCCAAAGTCATCGGTCCTATGGGGACGAGATAACTTAGTACCAAAACACTGTTAGCAACTTTTCCGGGGTAAAGAGCTATAGAAATTAAATCTGGACTCAGACTCTGCCGGAAAGAGTGCTCACCTGAGTTTTGATGACCATCTTAGGGTCTGGGATGCTTGAGTTCAGACCTGACACTGGCCGAGTGAAGAGTTCAGAGGAAGAAAGCACCAAAATTCCCACAAAAGGAGTTCCCCTCGTGGCTCAGCAGAAACGAACCCGACTAGAATCCATGAGGACGTGGGTGCCATCCCTGGCCTCACTGGGTGGGTTAAGGATGCAGATTGCCGTGAGCTGTGGTTTAGGTCGCAGACATGGCTCGGATCCCGAGTTGCTGTGGCTGTGGCGGCTACAGCTGTGATTCGGCCCCTCGCCGGGGAACTTCTTCCATATGCTGCCGGAGTGGCCCTAAAAAGCAAAAAAAAAAAAAAAAAAAAAAAAAAAAAAACACAACAACACCTGCAAAAGAAAAATACATTTATTTCTTACTAATTTCCTGCCGAGAGTCATGCAAGCACAGCACTTCGGAACCGTGCTGCATGAGGCTCCAAAGCAGGGCTGCTCCAATGTAACAGGTACCAGGGTTGCCTCCGGGTCCTATGAAAATGCAGATTTCAATTCCGTAGATGTGGGCGGAGCCTGAGCTTCTGCACAGACTCCCAGCTGAAGCCAGACGTTGAGCTGTAACGTCTAAAGTTCACAAAGTGTCCACTGAAATCCAGCGTTAGGCGCAGTGGTTAGCGCATGGGACTTGGAAATGCAACATTATTCAACAAACTGCTGGAGGGTATTTTAAGCTTTGACAAGGATATCACCCAGCACACATCAAAGCTGTTTCTCTGAAGCAAATGCCCCAGCCAAACTTACCTTTGCCAAGGATCTGAAGACCAAGAAATACATTCTGAACTTTCCGTGTGTCTGCGTGACATATCAATGTAATTTTTTTTTTTTTTTGCTTTTTAGGGCCACACCTGCAGCATATGGAGGTTCCCAGGCTAGGGGTCTAATTGGAGCTGTAGCCACTGGCCTACACCACAGCCACACCAATGCGGGATCCAAGCCATGTCTGTGACCTACACCACAGCTCACGGCAACGCCAGATCCTTAACTCACTAAGCGGGGCCAGGGATCGAACCCACAGCCTCACAGTTCCTAGCTGGATTCGTTTCTGCTGCACCATGACGGGAACTCCATATCAGTGTAATTACTGTCTCGTAGTAAATGCTTTATGGGAGTTCTCGTCATGGTTCAGTGGTTAACAAATCCGACTAGGAACCATGAGGTTGCGGGGTCGATCCCTGGCCTCGCTCAGTGGGTTAAAGATCTGGCATTGCTGTGAGCTGTGGTGTAGGTCGCAAACGCGGCTTGATTCCGCGTTGCTGTGGCTCTGACATAGGCCGGCAGCTACAACTCTGATTAGACCCCTAGCCTGGGAACCTCCATATGCTGCAAGTGCGGTGCTAAAAAGACCAAAAAAAAAAAAATGCTTTGTGTCTGATTTTGCTTGAATTCTTCCTGGGGTGGGCAGGGGCATAAAACGCACTGTGCTTGAGCTCAGCAAGTCTTGTCTGTCCTATGACCTGGTGCTGCACGTGGGGGCCAGGTGGCCAGGTGACTGGGCACATGGGACCGTGCAGGTGCTTTGTCCTTGGAGGAAATGGTCCAGTGCTATCAACGAGGGTATCCTGTGGAATCTGCACACTTTTTTTTTTTTGTCTTTTGTCATTTTAGGGCTGCACCTGCAGCACGTGGAGGTTCCCAGGCTAAGGGTCTAATTGGAGCTACAGCTGCCAGCCTACACCACAGCCACAGCAACGCTGGATCCACAGCTCACGGCAACACCGGATCCTTAACCCACTGAGCAAGGCCAGGGATCGAACCCGCAACCTCATGGTTCCTAGTCAGATTCGTTTCCACAGCGCCACGACGGGAACTCCGTAATCTGCACACTTTGGATCCGAGTTTCTATCCAGGGCCTCGGGCAGTGTGAGGGGAAGGCGCTCGCTCCCAGGGGAGGGACTGGACAAAGGTCAAGGTCAGCCTGAGGAGGGCCAGGCATAGGGTCAGTCCCAGGATGGGAGCTGCATTCTGCATGGAACTGCCGTCCCTCCGCCACAGTCAGAGACGGACCAGAACCGCCTCCTGACTCACTGTGAAATTCGAGGGTTTTCATTTCACACATTTTCCAGATTAACCAGTTCTCTTTCTTGTGTTTCAGAGGAGTTGTTTCCATGGTCATTTTGAAAATGACAGAAACCCAAGCTGGAGAATACCAACTTTTTATTCAGAGTGAAGCTGTCAATTACACAGTGTTGTTTACAGTGAGTATAAGAAGTAAGTGGCGTCAGCTTTTCGGTGTTCTCAGCATTCTAAAGGAGCCGTCAGAACCCAAGAACTCTTACCAGCTACTCAGAACACCTTAAGCAGGGTTCCCACAATAGGTAGTTGAATCACTGAACTCACTTCAACTACCCCATCCCCTGTTGAGACTGTGACGTGACCCACAGTCTTTCAGAATGAGTGCTCTTAAGAACCCAGGGCATCCCATTTCCCAGCACTTCCTTTGTTTTTCAGTGACAGAAAAACAGGGAAAAAGCAGAAAACCTTTTGACCTTGAGGTCAGGTGCCTTGAGTTCTTACTTTGGATCTGGTACGACTACCTTGGGCAGGTCACCTACCCTCTCTGGGCCTCAGTTTTCTCATCTGTAAAATGGGGATAAAAACACATACCTCACGGAGTTCCCTTGTGGAATAGCAGGTTAAGGATCACTGCTGTGGCTCAGGTTTGATCCCTGGCCCGGGAACTTCCACATGCCTCGGGTACGGTCAAAAAGAAAGAAAGAAAAAAAACCAAAAACCCCATGCCTTTCAGGATAACAAGATCTTAGTGCTGTCCGACGGAGCGGCCTGCGGTGATGAGAACATCTGGGTAGTTCTGTCCAGTAAACTAGCCACTGGCCGCATTGGCTGGGGAACGCTGTGGCCAGTGTGACTGGGGACCAAAGTTTTCATTTTATTTGAGTTTAATTGGTTAAAATTCAAATTGAAATCACCCCATGTAACCGGTGGCTACTGTGTTCAGACAAACGCCAGGAACGAAACAGATGTTCTCACCCAGGAAGGCAGCTGTGTGGTTGGCACAAGCCCCACCTGCGAGTCTTCTGGCTTCTCCTTTCCACCCAGTTATGCGCAGCCCTTGCGATTGCAAGGACTCGGCCCTGTACCCGCTGACCACTTTACCCCATGGCACCAACGGGGACTGGAGGTGGGGGTGTTCACGTGGGCCCTGCTGCCCCTAGGGCGCTGCAGGGGGTTGCTGCAGAAACTCTGCATTTATCCAGCTTAGGCCAGGCTCCCTGGCTACACCTTGGTACCACTTGCCAGCCCCCCCTTTCCCATCAGTGCCCGGAAGGCACAGAGGCAGGTGTGGGGCCCGTGCATCCAGCCCGCAGAGGTGCCCGGGCTCGGGGGTAACCACAGCTCGCCTTTGCCGGGGGTGTTCTGCACACACTGTCACGGGGAAAGCTCTCCGAGGGGTGTGGAAACGGGCATCTCTGCTCAAGGCCAAGTGTAGCCAGGTCTGCACCCTGGACCTCACAGTCAGAGCTGCTAGCAGAAGAGCACAGGTCGGCATCTGGATTTCCAGAAGTGTCATCTCATGGGGCTGGGAAGGGGCTGTTAGGTTCCAAGGTCAACCTGCAAGTCAAATATCAGGCAAAAATTGTTTTTGAAAAGTCCCTTACTTAATGATTCTGATATTTATGGGAAGAGAGTCCTAGAAGATTGAAAGTTAAGAGGTACCTTTTGCTCCTCTTAGATTTTGGTCTTGTTCCCTGTCCCCTCCCCAGGCCCCGCCCCTGTGAGTTAAGTCCTCGAGTTGGAGTTGGACGAGAATAAGAAACTTCTTTCTCTCTCTTTTTCTTGTTTGTTCTGTCCTTGAATTTGTATAAAAGAAATGAGCATCTGCTGTCTTTGTTACGCGTAGGGTAACTTCACTCCAGATTTACAATGTAAAATGTCACAACAACCCTTCAAGTAAATTGTAACTGTTTTTAACATGCAGCTAGGTGGTGGGATTCAAAAAAATCAGGTGGGGGAGGTTTGGCAACAGTCAGCTTGAAAAAGAGGAAAGGGTTTTTGAACCGCAAGTTCAGTATTAACCAACAGTGTGCCATGGTTACTAAAAAAGGGAATCTGAACCTTGGCAGCATTCATGAAAATGTAATGCCTGGGTTAAGGAGAGGAATAAATAATAATGGATAATAATAGTGGGAAATTATTATTTTCAGTTTGGCATTTTTTCAGATGAATATTGACAGAACCGAGCCACCAGAACAGTGACGATCTTGGGATTCCTTAAGTCGGATGGGGCTGAGGGAACTGAGAACGTTTAGCAGAGAGAAGGAAATCTTTTGAGGGGAGAAGATTGATTGCAGTGTAACGTAGAGGAAATTCTCCTGGCACGAGGCAGGAAGCCTGGGCTAACTAGATCTTCCATGGCATTGATCTCCCTTGACTTGAATATTTGATTGTAAATATTTGAAAGAATTCCATGCAGAAACAAAGCTTCACTTTAAAAAAAAATGCAAGTTTGCTCTAGAGGGTAGAATTTGGACCAATGGTCCGAAATTACAGGGAAGGACAGTAAAAGCTGCCACAAAATGGGAAAAGATGTTTGTAATTCAGGTAGTCACCAAAGGTGGAAGACTCAGGTGCGTCAAGAACGTCTATAGATCAATAAGAAAAAATAATAGCAAAAGGAACAAAAGACGTAAGCAGGCATTTCGCTGTCGTGGTAAACAGATTAATAACTGAGAAATGCAAATTAAGACCACAATGAGATACCATTTTAAACTCTCCGGATTGTTGAAAACGAATTATCCTCTGGAAATTGTAAAGGGGAAGTGCTAATTTCGCGTGAACCTGAAGTTGCAGTCCCAGGTATATTGCAAAAGAGAACTACACACCTGCCTGTGTGGAAACGCACAGACTGTTCATGGCACCATTGCTGGTGACACAGAATACCAGAAATAACCCCCATGTCCACTGCAAGACAGGGGAATATGTTTACCAGTGGAACACGGTAGAGTGGTAACAAGATGAATCAAGCGTAGCTACATGCAAAACCATGGATGAATCTTAAAAAGCTAAGGTTCAATGAAAAACTGAAGTTATGAAAGACTGCATATGGACTGATGCCGTATGTTGAAGCTCAAAAACAAACAAACAAACAAACAAATCGATATATTGTCAGGGACTACACATTCATGCGGTGAAAACATTTTTGAAAGTACGAGAATGATAAACAGAAAATTCAGGGAAAAAGTAACCTAGGGTCTTGAGATGGGGAGAAGCACAAAGCTAGATTCAAAGGTACTTTCGACTATTCTGATTATTAAGTTGAACATGGGTCTGTGGATATTCGTTTTTATTTATTTATTTTTCTTTTATTTTTTGCTTTTTAGGGTCGCACTTGCAGCATAAGGAAGGTCCCAAGCTAGGGGTTGAATTGGAGCTACAGCTGCTGGTCTACACCACAGCCACTGCAATGGGGGATCCGAGCTGAGTCTGCGAACTACCCCACAGCTCACGGCAACGCCTGATCCTCGACCCACTGAGCAAGGCCAGGAATCGAACCCGCATCCTCATAGATCCTAGTCGGGTTCTAGTATCCATGATACTGCACCACAACAGGAACTCCTATTCGTTTTTATTATCATGCTTCAAAATGTACTCTTCTTATATTCTTTTGCATATATACATATAAAGTACTATATATTATTTTAAAACAGAATTTATCATAAGGAGGAAGATTGAAATTTAGCGCAGGGAAGCTTTATTTAAACAAACGAAAAAACGGTTTGGAAGTTCCCGTGCGGCACAGTGGGTTAATGATCTGGTGTTGCCAGAGCTGTGGCACAGGTTACCGCCGGCGCATGTCCCATCCCTGGGCCCGTGAACTTCCACCTGCTGAGGTGTGGCCAGTCACAACAACAGAAAAGATCTGCTGAAAAATGGAAGGATCTGTCCTGGGAGGTAGTCAACTCCTTCCCGAAGGGTCTAAGCGAAAGTAGAGCTTTTATCTGTTCAGCCCTGTGGGGGAGGGGCCAGTGGGAGCGTCCGATGCGAACAGGAGGCTAAACCAAGCCTCTCGATTCTTCCAGTTCTCGCTCCATCCTATTATATCTCTGCCTAGTTCTAGAGAAAATTGTGGAAGGAAAGTTGAGTCTTAAACTATATAAGTAGGTGTTATAAAGTTTGTGTTATTTCCGCTTTTCTGTTTCTTGTGCATATCAACATTTGTATTTTTTTACGTGACCTCAGTCCACTAGCCTTTAGTTGTTATTAGACTCGTGAAACACACAAAGACGTGAGCTGAGAGAATAAATGCTTAAGTTGGCATTTCAGCTGGAGGTGAATTGAAAATATGGGTGAGGAGAGAATATGATATTATTCATGTTAGGAGTGGAGCAGAAAGCACTGCTCTGGTGGAAAAGCTTTCTTAACGATGTAGAATTCTTCTTTTGAGGGGGACTGCTAAGGCGGTTATTTTTTAAATCTTAAAATGTTAATAACTTATGATGCTTTAGGTACACTGCTTTACACCCTAAGGAGACCTTACTTTAGAAAAATGGAAAATCAGGACGCCCTGGTCTGCATCTCTGAGGGCATTCCAGAACCCACCGTGGAATGGGTGTTCTGCGATTCACAGACTGACAGGTATGGCACTCGGTCTTTCTCTAACACCGTTGACGCTGGACTGCATGTACCGTTTTATCACCACCTTAACAGGAAACTGGGGCTTTTTAAAGAATGATCCACAGGGACTTTGCAGGGAGTGGTGGGGCATGTTTTCGCGAGGGAGCCCCTGGAACTCCTCATCTGTCTCATCGCTGCCCTGTAGGACCCTCCCCTGGACATCACAAGACAAAAATTAAAGCCTTTTTAAGTTAACAGGATTGTCAACTCCCTGAGCAACTGGTTGGGGAAAAAGAAAGCTCCAGAAGTTAGTGTCTGATTCGCTATAAGAAATCCCCCTGGTGCAGTGGGTTATGATCTCGCCCGTCTCTACAGTGTGGCCAGTTGCATCCCCAGCCTGGCGCAGCAGGTGAAGGATCTGACGTTGCCGCAGCTGTGATGTAGGCTTGGATCTGATCTCTGGCCCGGGAGCCCCATATGCTGTAGGGAATCCAAAAATGAAAAAAAATTTTTTTACTAAACAACTCTTACTGCCTAATGGGACTAAAGAGAAGAAAAGATAAAAAAGAAAAAGAAATCAGGTTACCAAATAATATGAATGGGATCCCAAGTTTTTTTTTTTTTTAAGGGCCACACCCACAGTACATGCAAGTTTCCAGGGTAGGGGTCGAAGTGGATCTGTAGCTGCTGGCCACAGCCACAGCCACAGCCACACCAGATCCGAGCCATGTCTGCAACCTACACCACAGTTCACAGCAATGCTAGATCTTTAATAAGGGGTTGAACTCACATCTTCATGAATGCTAGTCAGGTTCTTAACCTAATGAGCCGCACTGGGAACTCTGGGATCCCAAGTTTTAAAGGAAAAAGAAGAGGTTACCTATAGATATGTATGTAATGTGTACATGGGGAAAAAAGATTGGAAAGCTGAACACAGCAAAATAGTAACAGTTGTTATCTCGGGGTGGTAAGAATATAGTAAAAAAAAGAATTTAAAATCCTCTTTTGGGATGGGATTTTCTGGATTTTCCAAAATTTCTACAATGAACATAATTATTGTTGTTGTATAACTTAAAAAAACTCAAAGAGTAATACATAAAGAAAAGAATACATTTGACTAAGGTAATAAAAAAAGAGAAGTGGAGTTCCCTGGTGGCTCAGACGATTAAGGCTCTGGCGTTGTCCCTGCTGTAGCTGGGGTTCGATCCCTGGCCTGGGAACTTCTGCATGCTGAGGGTGTGGCCAGAAACAGAAAAGAGAAGTGACTATACCCAGATCTCAAAGGCCATATCTGCTTTGGGAAAGGTGATAGTTAGGGAGGGGACGGGCTGGCTGACAACCCCGCAGATGATGCCATCCTCTCCTCCTTTAGCTCTACGGACTCTGGGGACTTGTGGGGCTCTGGCCTCTCTTGCTCGTGCTGGTGGTCCTCTCCAGAGCTTCAGAGGGATGATTCCTGCACCTTGCTAGGCTGTATTAGATCCTAGTCGTGGAGTTCCCATCGTGGCGCAGCGGAAACAAATCCGACTAGGAACCATGAGGTTGCTGGTTCGATCCCCAGCCTCGCTCAGTGGGTTAAGGATCCTGCATTGCCATGAGCTGTGATGTAGGTCGCAGACGCAGCTAGGATCCCGCGTTGCTGTGTCTGTGGTGTAGGCCGGCAGCTGTAGCTTTGATGAGATCCCTAGCCTGAGAACCTCCGTATGGGTGCAGCCCTTAAAAAAATAAAAAAAAACTAGTCATGCTTCTCCTTTTCTCCATTCTCTCTTTTCTCCTCTTTTCCTTTTGTCATTTCTTCCCTCCTTTCTCTCTTTAAAAAAAAGCCACCAAAAAAAGAGGTTACCAAACACAAAACCTTTCTGTTTATGTGATCCTCTTTTGTGTTACTCGGGTTAGTTGAGGTGATGAGTAAATAACTAGTTCCCTGCTGAACTCCGGGCCAGCACCGTGGATCTGGATTGGTCTGCCTTTCAACCTGCTCCTGTCTCTGCGTTCTTACCAGGCTCTTAGGCTCTGGAACCTTTACTTTGGTTCTTCTCCCATACAGTCATTTGTAATTTTTAAAAGCTATTTAGTCAACCGACCCTTATTGTTTCATTGCAGCTGTAAAGGAGAAAGTCCAGCTGTTGTTACAAAGGAGGAAAGCGTACTCCATGAGTTATTTGGGACAGACATAAGGTGCTGTGCAAGGAATGAGCTGGGCAGGGAGTGTACCAAGCTCTTCACTATAGGTACGACTGTCATCTCATGTCCGTTTCCAGTGACTGAGCCTTAGAGATAATCTGGGACCCATCATCACTCCTTAGGTCATCATTCAATTTAGAATTTTCTAGGAATTCCCTGGTGTCTCAGTGGGTTAAGGATCAGGCTGTCACTGCTGTGGCTTGGGTTGCTGCTGTGGCGAGGGTTCAGTCCCTGGCCTAGGAACATCCACATGCTGTGGATGCTGCCGAAAAAAATTCTGTAGTTCCTTCAGGTCATTTCCAATGTAATATTATGGATTCTGTACATGCTCACTTCCTAAGAGTCAGTAAGAGTCATAAATCATGAGTCATAAAAATCATAAGTCAGTCTCTGGAAGACCCTTATCTTTTTGAGATGCCTCATGCCATTTGAGATGCCATTAAAATCGTTGTTGTAAGGGGATGTTCAGAGTCTGTTTTGCTATTTTTGTGATGAGGAAAATCACTTCTTTCTCCTCCGGGATGTTTTCACTTTCCAGATCTCAACCAAACTCCTCAGACCACACTGCCACAGTTATTTCTTAAGGTAGGGGAGCCCTTGTGGATAAGGTGCAAAGCTGTTCACGTAAACCACGGATTCGGGCTCAGCTGGGAACTAGAGAATAAAGCCTTGGAGGAGGTGAGACGACAAGTTTGCATCCTGCACATGCAGAGAAAAATGAGCCAAGCGTACAGGTGGAAATCATGCCATTCAAACTCTGTTTCATTAAAACCTAGGGCAGCTACTTTGAGATGAGTACCTATTCCACAAACAGAACTATGATACGGATTCTGTTTGCTTTTGTATCATCAGTGGGAAGAAACGACACCGGGTATTACACTTGTTCCTCTTCAGAGCATCCCAGTAAATCAGCTTTGGTCACCATCCTAGGTAATGCAGGCTGCCCACGTAATCGGTTCTCGTGTTTTTAGTTGTTTGGGTGTGGAATGTCAGGCAGGTACAGCAAATTCTGCTTTCAGGATAATGTCGGTGTCAGAGAGCTGAGAAAGAGACCGTGTTAGGACAGCGTTGCGAGTCTGAGCTGCCCCCGGGCCTGGCAGAGAGCCAGACATACAGTTGTCCCCTGAGGAGTTCGCACTGTGGCACAGTGGGTTAAGAACCCCACTGCAACGGCTCGGGTCGCCGTGGAGGTGCGGGTTCGATCCCTGTCCTGATGTAGTGGGTTAAGGATCGGCCATGGCTGCAGCTGTGCAGGAGGCTGCAGCTGGGGCTTGGATTCAGTCCCTGGCCTGGGAACTTACCTATACCTCAGGTGCAGACATAAAAAAGTTTTTTTTTATTTGTTCCTGAATAAATAATACATACATGTTCTAGAGCTACCTGAGACGTTAGAGAACAGTGGCTGGGGGGACGGGGTGGGCACTTAGATGATGGGGCTTTGGGCAGGCTGTGCAGGCTCGGGGAATAACCACGCTCTGAGTATAATGTCAGCGTAGGCAGCAGCCTTCAGCCACCACGAAGATGCTGAGAAATGAAGACACTGTCTTAAGCCAATAAGGAAGCGTTCCGTAAGGAAACCTTGTGCGTTTTGCTGGCGAGGCTGTTCTTTCTCTTGTGCCCGAGGTCATTTTACATGGGCTGTGTCGCTGAGAGGCTTCTGGCTGGGGACCGGGGTTGTCTCCGAGCCAGTGGTCACCAGCTGTGTCCATCGTTGGCCAGGCTAGGGGAGCCCCGCGACCCCTGAACTCGTCTGCAAAATCGACAGGTTTCTTTATCTGTTGCTTTGGGAAGAGAGTGTTATTTGCCTCCAATTCTTAGAGGGATCTTGACTCCAGGAGGTGACAGGCCCAGGCGTGGAACCGAGGAGAGAAGTCCTGGGTTTCCTGTTGGACTGTCTGATCTGACCTACAGGTGCCCGCGTCTGAGTTTTCTTGCTTAAAACTGAGGAATAAAAATGTATTTTTCGTCTCAGTACATGTCCTTATGAATGAGTCTCCTTATCTAATTTATAAATGCATCTTTATTTTTTTTTTACAGAAAAGGGATTTATAAATGCCTCCAAATCGAATGAGGATTATGAAATTGACCAGTATGAAGAGTTTTGCTTTTCTGTCAGGTTTAAAGCATATCCACAAATCAGGTGTACGTGGACCTTCTCTCGGAAATCATTTCCTTGTGAGCAAAGTGGACTCGATGACGGGTACAGGTGAGCCAGCACAGCCCACGGGCACGAATGATATCGTCATTCTTGGCACAACCCTCTGGTTGCCTTGAGAAGAGCAGTTTTGTGTCATAAGCTACTGTATTCTTTATTTTTATTTTTTTGCTTTTTAGGGCCATACACACAGCATATGGAAGTTTCCAGGCTAGGGGTCGAATTGGAGCTGCAGCTGGCAGCCTACGCCACAGCCACAGCCACTGAGGCAGGCCAGGGATCGAACCTGCCTCTAGTCCAGTTCATTACCACTGAGCCACAGTGGGAACTCCAAGCTAATGTATTCTTAGGTTGACCTTGAAGCCAGGAAGGCAAATGGCAGATGTGAGGACACAGCAACAGTTCTTTAATCCTTTTGGATGGTGTAATCCAGTGTGCAGAGAATGGAAGGGATCGTGTTAGTTTGAGTCTGGGTCCGTGGCATCTTCTGAATCACTTCCTGTTTGAGGCGACATGCTGTTTAGCACTGAGTCTCCCTTGGCACATTTGCAGATGACTGAGGAAGTAAAACCCCTTGAAGAAAACACCACCTAGAGCTGTATTGATTTTAAGTTTTCAAAAAGTAAATACAGAAAAAGCCCAATGGTGAATGCTGAAGGAAAACCTCCTTTTCTGAGGATTTGTGCAACCGCACTCCAGGCTCTCCTATGGGAGAAATCCTTCACTCTCCCTTTGGAAGACAAAAAACAACTCTTTTTTAAAAATTAGAGTTTAGGAATTCCCATTGTGGCTCAGCAATAACGAATCCAACTAGTATCCATGAGGACACAAGTTCGATCCCTGGCCTCGATCAGTGGGTTAAGGATCAGGCGTTGCTGTGGCTGTGGTGTAGGCTGGAAGCTACAGCTCCGATTTGATTCCTAGCCTGGAAACCTCTGTATGCCTCGGGTATGGCCCTAAAAAAACAAAAACAAAAACAATTGGCGTTTAGGTGATTGACAATGTTGTGTTAGTTTGAAGTGTACAGCAAAGATATATATAGTCTTTTTCAGATTCTTTTCCCTCATAGGTTATTACAAGATATTGAGTATAGTTCCTTGTGCTCTACAGTAGATGCTTGTGTTTTCCTATTATATTTATATATGGTAGTGTGTATATGCTAATCCCAAACCATAATTTATCTTCCCCGCTCCCCCCCCAAAAGCTCCCAACTCTTCCTCATATTTCCTATGGCTGTGGTACCTCATTATCTCTTAAAACTAGTCCTATGCAAAATTCCCCGGTAGCCTAGCATTTCAGGACCCGGCATTTTCACAGTTCCCTCTGTGGTGCAACGTAATCAGCAGCGTCTCTGGAACACCAGGACGCAGGTTCAATCCCCGGCCCAGCACAGTGGGTTAAGGAATCTGCAGCTGTGTCTCTGATCTGTACCCTGGCCTGGGAACTTGCACGTGCCAGGTGCAGCCAAGAATTCATATATTAAAAAAGAAAAAAAAAAAAAAAGAGTTATGATAGAGGGTTTGTATGGAGCTGTCTGCCCCCTCTTGCCCAAATCTCCTAACGTTCGAAGCATTCATTTTTCAAGGAATTAAGAATGTAGCTTTTGGCCTGTGAGCCAAACTCCCCTAACCCAGGGTTTCTCAACAGCGGCACTGTTGACATTGTGGGCCCGGTTAATTCCTTATTCTGGGGGTCTCGCGTACGTGTAGTAGGGGCTTAGCGCGATCCGTGGGTGCCAGGAGCACTTGTGAGAACCAAAAATATGCCCAGACGTTGCTGGATGTCCCCTGGTGAGGAAAAGTTGCCTGCAGTTGAGAAGCACTGCCTTGGCGGCGTCACCTCTTTGTCATATGTCCTCATTCTGCACGATGAAACTTCTGAAAGTAGGAGGCAGACAGCCAGCTTCCTCATTGCGCTGACTACCTGTGTTCCCAGTGTCATTTTGAGCGCTTTCCTGTCCTTTGTATTGTGACCCCCATGTCAGAGAAGTGCTTAGCACTACAAGATTCTAGTTTGAACTGATTCAAAGAGTTAGAAGGAGTTCACGTTGTGGCTCAGCGGGTTAGTGTCTGTGAGGATGCAGGTTTGATCCCTGGCCTCGCTCAGTGGGTTAAGGATCTGGCGTGGCCTCCAGCCGTGGTGAAAATCGCAGATGCAGCTCAAACCCTGTGTTGCCGTAGGCCGGTAGCTGCAGCTCCAATTCGACCCCTAGCCTGGGCACTTCCATACACGGGTTCGGCTATAAAAAATAAAATGGGAGATCAGTTCAGTTTAGATCAGCTAATATTTCTTTAATATCGTCTTGATGAGCTTGATGCTGCAAAGGGCTGCGAGCACGAATAGGTGATGTCTCCTTCCCCACTCCCCCACCCCCACCCCCGCCTCACATTAGACCGGGGCCCCCTAGAGGTCATTGCTACCTCTGCTGGTGACATCTGGCACAATTCTTAAGCTTCGTCAGAGTCACTGATTAGAGGACCCATGCCTCTGATAAACGGCCCTTGGGCCTCTTGCTGGGCCAGTTAAATCTGATGTTATTCCATGATCACGACCTATACCCCTGACTCCAAGCCATTGTCTTATAAAAGTAGGTAAACTAATCAATCAGGGCAGGTCCTGATTTTGACAGTGTCATGTTCTTCTCATTCACAGTTACCCGGTGATAGAGTTAGCTTCTTTGTGTGTCGAATCCCACCAGTGAGCTTTCAGCCTCCATCAGGATCAGCACTGTCACTTCTCAGCACAATACCTCGTTTAGTCAGCGGGGGTTTAACAAATGAGTGAATTCATCCTCACCCCTGGAAAGCAAGTCAGAGTGCATAGCCTGGGCCAAAGATGAGTCAGGTCCTTTGCGCGGCAAGAACCACACACATAAAACCCACCACAATACCTAACACTCAGTGTTTATATTCCTTAGAAAGTTGTTGAAGAATGACAATATTAATTGGTGATTAATTGAGTTCCCGTCATGGCACAAGGGAAGTGAATCCAACTAGGAACCGTGAGGTTGCAGGTTCAATCCCTGGCCTCGCTCAGTGGGTTAAGAATCCAGCATTGCCATGAGCTGTGGCAAAGGTCGCAGACGTGTCTCGGATCCTTCGTTGCTGTGGCTGTGGTGTAGGCTGGCAGCTGTAGCTCCGATTAGACCCCTAGCCTGGGAACCTCCATATGTCACCGAAGCAGCCCTAAAAAACCAAAAAAAAAAAAAAAAAAGAAAGAAAGAAAAGCATTTGTGATAGTAACACACAGTGCCAAGGCAAGAAGGACCTTCTTTCTTCATGAAAAAGACATCCAAAATCCTGAATAAAAGCCAGACCATCAAAAAATTGAACATAAGTCCCCTTAAATGCCTTATGCTCTCCTTGTGAGGCTCTGTCTTGAGGTTGGGGATACAGACTAACTTTGAATCTGAGTTCTTTTCACTCTTTTATGCTACAAACTTTCAAATGGACAAATAAACTCCAAGAATAGCACAGGAGGCAACCATTAGCCACCACACCTTGATTCAACAATTTGGTCCAACTGAATCTTGGTTATGAAGTACAATATTTTCATCAGGTGGCGAGAGATGACTTTATAAGCAAAGGGACCCGAGTTTTTCTGTGTAACCAAAAGGTCTGTGTAATAACAGGACTCCTGCAAAAGCTCTGGTGTGGTCAGCGCGTGTGTGCCAGAAACCTTGCAGCTTCCCCACCTTCGCAGCTTCGTTTCTCCAATTTACTTCCTCAAATAGTACACCAGAGCTGACGAGGGCTTGCCTTTGTGTGTTTACGTTTTATGAAGCTATGACTTTCCAGCAGTCCGGATAGCTTGGCCTTGGGAAAAGATTCTAGGCTCTTGCATCTCTTAGTTTGCGTCATTTCCTACCTCTGTAGACTTGATTCTGAACAACTCTGCCTTAGCTTTTCCTGGTTTCACGGTTAAAGAAACAAACAAAAAGCCCCACGCAACTTATTAAGATACTCTAGTTATTTAAGTAATTTCTTCTGAACGACTCTCCCTAGGTTTGCCAAAGCCTGTATTTTCTTTTTTCTTTTTTCTTTTTTGTCTTTTTGCCTTATCTAGGGCCGCACCTGCAGCATATGGAGGTTCCCAGGCTAGGGGTCCAACAGGAGCCGTAGCCGCCAGCCTTCGTCACAGTCACAGCAACGCGGGAATCGAGCCGCGTCTGCAACCTACACCACAGCTCACGGCAGCGCCGGATCCTTAACCCACTGAGCAAGGCCAGGGATCGAACCCGCAACCTCCTGGTTCCTAGTCAGATTCATTAACCACTGAGCCACGACGGGAACTCCTCCTGTATTTTCCTTTTCCCTGCGATATCTAGTTTCCCAGCATCACCAGTCTAAGTTCTGCCCACCGCAGACTTTCACAGAGCGTTTACTGGCACCAGCAGTGCAGTGGAGTCTGGGTTCTGGGTGGCAGTGAGACACTGTCCTGCTCAGGATAAGCAGACAATCAAGCTCTCAAGTTAGTAAGTGACATTTGATCCCAGGAGAGCATTAGGGGGGTTCTTGTTCTTTCTGAAGGACATGAGCCCCGAGCACACACAGAAAGGCAGGAACGATGCTTGGCTGTAGTGAAGTAGTGGGGCCTCCAACCCAATCCGGGCCCCTCGGTTGCAAGGTATTAACCGCTTCATCTGAAGCCACGTCCTGAGAACAAGAGAAACGCTGAGCTCTTACTGTGTGCAGAGTCCTTTCTACAGATGCTCTCCTTTAACCCACATCATCGCATTTTATGAAATGTGACAACAGGCTAAGTTACTCATCCAACCACCTAGGCAAAGGCAGGACCTTTCACTCACTTGTTTGCTGAAGTTGTCTTTAAAGAAGGAAAGAAAGAACACCTGTAATTCCACCTCCCGGAATTATATTTCAGACTTTGTGTATGTAATCACCATGATAGAAGCATAAACATATAGGTTTTTATATAAACATGAAATTAATGGTGCCATTTCTCTCTTTTTTTTTCTTTTTTCTTTTTTGGCTTTCTGTTTAGGGCCGCACCCCCAGCATATGGAAGTTCCCAGGCTTTGGATCTAATTGGAGCTATAGCTGCCCACCTACACCACAGCCGCAGCAACGCTGCATCCTTAACCCACTGAGCGAGGCCATGGCCGGGTTAGCCACAATGGGAACTCCCTAATTATGCCATTTGTAACCTGATTTTAACTTTAAAAAAGTGTCTTGTGGAGTTCCCTTGTGGCCAGCAACAGATCCAGCATTGTCACTGCTGTAGCTCCAGTTACTGCTTTGGCATAGGTTCGATTCCTGACCCAGGAACTTCCACATGCTGCAGGCATGGCCAAAAAATATATATTTTTTATATATTTATAAATTACATGTATTAGGAGTTCCCATCGTGGTGCAGCAGAAACGAATCCCACTAGAAACCATGAGGTTGCAGGTTCGATCCCTGGCCTTGCTCAGTGGGTTAAGGATCTGGCATTGCCATGAGCTGCGGTGTAGATTGCAGACGTGGCTTGGATCCTGCATTGCTGTGGCCGTGGTGTAGGCCAGCAGCTCTAGCTCCAATTGGACCCCTAGCCTGGGAACCTCCATATGCCGTGGGTGCAGCTCTAAAAATAATGATAATAAATGACATGTATTATATATATATCTTGCTATGTTAACAAGTATATTATTATTTATATTGTAATGTCTTATGATTTACATTATCACTTTATTTTTATAATTATTTTTATTTTTTCTATTGTAGTTGGTTTACAGCGTTCTGTCAATTTTCTACTGTACAGCAAAGTGACCCAGTCACACACACTCACACACACGCATGCATATATACATATACATTCTTTTTCTCACATTACCCTCCATCATGCTCCATCACAATGACTAGATCTAGTACATTATCACTTTAATGGCTACTTTTTAGAAAATTTTATTTTGACTAATTCATGTTGATGGGCATTTATTTTTTTTCTTTGCATCTTTATTTTAATGTGATTTTCTTGCTTAATGTATACCCCTGAGTGAAGCTTCTAAATGTCTTTTTTAATCAAAATGACTACAGGACTTAATAAGCCTCATAGTCATGATAATTTAACCCATTTATCATGTTTATTATGTGCTAGGCATTATTATAAGCATTTTATACAAAACTGCTTTAATAAGAACTTAACAGAAAGTTCTCCTCCAATAACCGTGTAAAGTGGGTACTTTCACTGTCTTTCATCTTACAGATGAGGAAACTGAGGTATAGAAAGGTTAAATGACTGGCTCAAGGTCACACCACCTGGTGATCACAGGGTTGGCTTTAAAGCCTGTGGTTTTTGTTTTTTATTTGTTTTTGCCTTTTGGCCCCACCTGTGGCATGTGGAAGTTCCCGGGACCGGGGATTGAACCTGTGCCACAGCGACGACCCTAAAGGCAGCAGTGACAACACCGGATCCTTCACCTGCTGAGCCACAGGGGAGCTCCAAAGCCTGTGTCACTGGCCTCTTGACACCAGCTCATTTCAAAAGTGTGAGATCCTCAGTCCTAGTGTAGAAGAAAACAGAAATTCAGGCGTGCACTTTGGTTATTCAGAAGTAAGAGTGTGCCACCTTATGAGATGTGCCATGCTTCGCCATTAAGTTTTTAATTGTTATATCTCCCCAGGCTTGGCTCCCTGAAATAAAATTAAAATGAGCATAGTATTATGTAAAAATGATATGAAGTCACCAGCACCTTTCCTGCCCCCTGACTGGCTTTGTCTAACTCGGGACAGACATGTGCACAGGTCGGGGTATCCCCTGGCTGTACCCCCACCCTGCCCCCTGCAGTCTGAGCGGACAGGATCTGCTGATGGGGGTGGGTCTCCCAGGGCCAGGTCTCCCTCAGCCCTGCCTGCTCCTCACGCTCCTGTTGCTTTTTGACTAAAGCTTTCGTTATAGTGAAATTACTCCCGGAGCCTCTGGAAAGACCTGCCTCCTCTCAGCTCCTCCCCTCTAGACACTAAATGGAAAATGAAAACCACCTGCACTTTGCTTGTAACAGAGGAGAAATCCCTTCTCGTAGTGGTGATGACAGTACATGTTCTTAGTGACCAAAGACATTTCACTGTAAACTCCAGTTTCCTGATCTCCGGTCTCATGCCCACTGGCCATTTTCAGAAAAACCCCAGGGAAAGAAGAAGCTCTGAAATGCCCTGTCAGTCACCGGTCAGCCCCCTTGGAATTTCCAGAGGAGGGTCCAGGATGCCTCTGTTGCTCTAGCTGGGGGTTAACTGCCACCCGCAGGAGGGCTAGAGTTTGAGATTGACCCAGACATTCAAGTTGGTGTTCAGGCTGTTTCTGTGATCAGTTTCCTACCTGGAAGTGTGAGGTTTCAGAACTCTCTCATCTGTCCCATGGCAAGTTACACTCCATTCAGACAGCACAAAAGACTTAGGAGGGAAAATGTTTACGAAACAGGTTGCTTTGGTTTGCACGATAATCAAGTTATATTGGTAATTTCTTTATTTTATCAAATTGGTGTTTTTGGCATGGTCCCTGGCAAGGCATCTGCATTTTTGGGTTTTTTTTAAATCTCTTCTTTGGTTCCTTTTCAGGGTCCTTGGCTATTGTCCAGTGAGCATACCATGTCCCTTTAAGAAGCCCCCATCTTTCTTTTGGTCCCCTCAAACCCTGCCTTCTGTAAAGTCTAGAAATCGCAAGTAGCTATACCCACTTTTCTCTCTAAAGTTAGAATTTGAGTTTCCCCTAATCTTTCTGTCTTTTCCACTCCACCAACCATTTCCTTCTTGTTGTCCAAAAGTAGGTCAGGATAAGAAATTCCCCTTTCTACTTCCTCAGCCAGAGACCTGGTAGGCTTGGGGAATAATCCCCAAGACCATATGCCTGCTAGGCTTGGTGGACGAGCATCCAAACTGATATGAACCTGCTGAGACCACCGGAAGATTTCTGTACCAGCTCAGTGGACTTGAGCTCTCATCACTGTCCATCGCTACATTAACTCAAGGCTTGGTCGTAGGTCCTACCTTGGATCAACATTAGAGAGCTGTCCTTTGACCAGGCTGGGGGTTATGGGCTCCTCCACCCACAAAGGCCCTTCCGTATTTCCAGGAAGTCAGGTTGGTTTGAAATGTATATAACAGTAGGGGCTGAAACCTTCTCGTCTGTCTTGGGAACCCCAGCCTAGACAGTGCTTCTCAATCTTTAATGTCCAGATGAATCACATAGAGATCATCTTAAAATGCAGGCTGTGAGTCCATAGTTGGGTTGGGGCCTGAGATCTTGCATTTCTAATGAGCTCCCAGGAATATCATGGCCGTGCTGCCTGTTTGTGGACCCCACTTTGAGTATCAAGAACAAACCGATCCTCCCTGGCCACTAAACTTTAGGGAGTCAGTGGCTCCAGGAAGACCCCCTCCCCATGAACGCCGCCTTCATTTCAGCATCTCCTAAAAGAATCTGGCTAAGTCCATCTTTAATTCTTTTTCAAACAGCATATCTAAGTTTTGCAACCATAAACACCAGCCAGGACAGTATATCTTCCATGCAGAAAATGACGATGCCCAGTTCACAAAGATGTTCACGCTGAATATAAGAAGTAAGTGCAACTGTCAAGAAGTTTTATTTCAGTCTCGTGGCTCCTTCATGTGTCTTAATGTTTACCTGAAAGAGCTAAGCAGTGACTTAGGGAAAGAAAGCAGAAAACTCTTTAGACACGCAGGAGTGTTTTGGAATTTTACTGTGCTATCTGCTGGCTTCATTTATATACAGACCTCCCTCTCTGGGCTCATCCTTTGGAGCTAAGATGCTGATTCTATGATGTCTCCACAGGTGCTTTAGTGTGTGACTTTACTGATTTTAGTACTTTTATTACTTTGAAAGGTCGAGTGAAGGGAAGGCCGAAAGTCATGCTGTCTTCCATTGAGCTGTTTAAATCATTTTTGTTTCCTTGGTCTATAAAAAGATGAGAGTACATTTTACTGGACTCTCTGCAGATGCTTCTCTGGAAGCTAAGACTCATTTTGAGGTCTGCACCCCAGTGCCCTCCAGGTGGAAAAAGGGTGGTAGGGTTGCCGGCACGGGAGGTGACATGATGAGGGAAAGAGGGAGCAACCAGGGGTCTTGAGTCACCCTGCACGGGGCCCTCCCAGAGGCACGAGCTGCTCAAAGTACCTGAACAGCCTGTATAAAGCTGGCTTTAAAAATCATTTCTAGGAGTTCCCATTGTGGCTCAGCGGAAACGAATCTGACTAGTATCCATGAGGAGGCAGGTTCCATCCCTGGCCTCACTCAGTGGGTTAAAAGTCCAGCATTGCTGTGAGCTGTGGTGTAGGTCACAGATGCGGCTCAGATCTGGTGTGGCTGTGGCTGTGGCGTAAACTGGTAGCTGCAGCTCCGATTCAACCCCTAGCCTGGGAACCTCCATGTGCAGCCCTAGAAAGACAAAGAAAGAAAGAAAGAAACCCTTTCTGGAAAACGCCGTAGTCCATGGGCTTGTTTTTCCCGTTGTTTTCTCCAGGGAAACCGCAAGTGCTGGCCGAGGCATCAGCAAGTCAGGCTTCTTGCTCCTCCGATGGTTACCCGTTACCATCCTGGACCTGGAAGAAGTGTTCAGACAAGTCTCCCAAGTAATTGGCGTCTCTTGTATTCGAACATAACACTCAACACGCTCTCTCTGGCATCCTGACTCTTTCTCGTGGCTACAGTTTAAGAAGAAACGGTGAAGCATGGAAGATGCTTGCCTTCTGAGTCTACCTGCATTCTAAGTGATCAAAGATTGTTTCTGACCATTTCGACGCGTCTCCCGTAGACCCTGCTCTAGAAACCCCCACTTCCAATCCAGCGACAGCCTTGCCCCCCTAACTTCTCTGCTGTTTCTTTGCAGCTGCACAGAAGAAATCACAGAAGGCGTCTGGAATAAAAAAGCCAACAGGAAAGTATTTGGACAGTGGATTTCAAGCAGCACGCTGAACATGAGCGAGGCCGTCAAAGGGTTTCTGGTGAAGTGCTGTGCCTACAATGCTCTGGGCACCTCTTGTGAAACAATCCTCTTAAACTCACCAGGTAGACCGCAGCTGCTGTTGGGACGCCCCACCTGCAGGAATTCCCCACTAGAAGTCAGTCCCTGTCCTTTGCTTTTATTCGGGAGTTTTACGAGCATGCGTAGGTCCAGCGTGTGAGACGAGAAGGCTTTCTGAGTCAGGCAAGAATCCCCACTGAACATGTATGTTTTGTAGTTCAAGGGCGGAGTGACTCCTGACGTCACTGGGGCTCATGAATTCCAGTGCTGGGGGCAGAGCCGTCAACTCCGGGTGTAGGGGACAACTACGGAGAGACCCAACAATCAGGAAAAGATTTAGTAATTTGGAGTCTACTTTTCCCTTGGGGGTTATCTCCTTCATTCTCTTCAGCATGCTGTTTTCTAATTTTTGGTTTGCTATTTCAAGCCCTTCTAAGCTAAGCAATTCTGAAACCTGGCCGCCTACACTAAAGGTTTAAAGTCACCAGCATCCCCAAACTGACTTCTCCACATTCACGTGACACCTTCATAATGGGAACACAAACTTCTTCTTCTTTTTTTTTTAATTTGAGGTATAGTTGGTTTACAAGGTTGTCGTGTTAGTTTCAGGTGTACAGCAAAGTGATCCCGTTTTATATATATTCTTGTTCAGGTTCTTTTCCATCAGAGTTTATTACAAGACAATAGAGCCCCTGTGGTGTGCAGAAGGAACTTGTTTTTATCTCTTTTATATATAGCAGACAAACTTCTTCTTTTTTTATGGGACTTGCATATCCTGTGGGTTTAAACAGATGTCATTCTTTTTTTTTTCAAAATTTTTTGTTGAGGTTGATTTACAACATTGTATTCATTTCTGCTGTAGAGCAGAATGATTCAGTTAAACATATATATACTCATTCTTCACATTCTTTTCCATTACGGCGTATCCCAGGATACCGAGTATAGCTCCCCGAGCCATACAGAAGGTCCTTGTGGTCCAGCCATTCTGTTTACGCTAGTTTGCACCCGGTAACCCCAAACTCCCAGTCCTTCCCTCCCGCACCCCACCCGCCTTTGACAGCTGCCAGTCTGTTTCCATAGATGTGATTCTTAAAACCTAGTAAATGATTCTTATAAAAGGGTTCTCTAGAATCAACTTAAATTTCTCCGGGAGGGAAACCATGTCCGTTACACGAACGTGGCCCGATGTTCCATGGGGAGTCGCGCCTGTGGAGAGGGTCCGTAAGGATGCAGATAAGGGTCCCTGAGACAGGACGCGGGGGGTTGCGACGAGCGTTCTGTGGCAGTGTCCGGCGGCATCCTCACCCACTGCTCTGTGATGCTCTTCCTTTCAGGCCCCTTCCCCTTCATCCAGGACAACATCTCATTCTATGCAACCATTGGCCTCTGTCTTCCCTTCATCGCCGTTTTAACCATGCTAATTTGTCACAAGTACAAAAAGGTAAAAGCAAAGCTGAACAAGTCACCATTGTGTCCCGTGTCTGAAGAACTCGGGGTGGCTCATCGGCTCCTTGTTTGCCCTCTGCAGCGATTCCGGTACGAAAGCCAGCTGCAGATGGTGCAGGTGACTGGGTCCCTGGACAACGACTACTTCTACATTGACTTCAGAGAATACGAATATGACCTCAAATGGGAGTTTCCCAGGGAAAACTTAGAATTTGGTAAGAATGCAGGCGTTCCAAGTGTTTCATGCTTCCTTCCTGCTGGGAGATCTTTTAACACTTGCCATTTATCTCACAGGGAAGGTTCTGGGATCCGGTGCTTTTGGAAAAGTGATGAATGCAACTGCCTATGGAATTAGTAAAACTGGAGTGTCAATCCAGGTGGCAGTCAAAATGCTGAAAGGTATGGTCACTCGGAACCATATCCACAGAGACCCACAAAGAGGGTACGGGGCACCACACCTCCTCTTCTCTGTCACTGTGACGGCTGCTGCTTGCCATGCGTCAACACTGAAAAGGAGGGGTTCCCCAGTGGTGTAGTGTGTTAAGGATCCGACGTCGTCACTGCTGCGGTGTGGGTTCTATCCCTGGCCTGGGAGCTTCCACATGCCTCGGGGGGTGGCCAAAAAAAAAAAAAAAAGCTGAAAAGGGAGTGAGTTCGGCAGGGGAGGGGGAGACTGGTATCAACCAAGTCATAAATATCAAACACCAGACGCGAGCACAAAACTCCGCCGGTTTTCGGTGCCATTGCTTTGGGCCACTCTGAGTCTGAGACTTTGACCCGGACTCTGGGTGGACAGGGGAATGGAGGCTCCTGTATGACTTCCCACCCATTTCTCATCTGCTCCCGTCTGGCTCCCCCCACCCACGTCTTCCCCTTAATATCACCCGCTTAGCGAGAGCACCCGCAGATGGCTTTGGCCAGTGGATCTGTGACCCCCACCCCCCCGAGCGAATGAAGTCTGGTGGGCATCTTTCCATCCTCACATTACTTGAACTTTTAGCAAAAATTGGCACGATTGACTGCCCCCTCCATCTTTCTTCCTTTGGTTTCCAAGTCGCCCAGTCCTTCTGGTTTCCCCTTATCCCTCTGACTGATTCACAGTCCTTGGCTGGCCCCTCATCTTCTTGACACCAAGTTCCTGAGGCTCGCTCCTGGGTGCCCTTCTCTTTTCACTCCATAGGCCCCCGGGCTATCTCAGCCCACCCGTGACTTCAGGCCAGGTCAGCTGTGGTTCTCGAAGCTGCATCTCCCTTCTGAGCTTCAGGCTACGTCCAGATGCTTGCACGTCCAAGTCCCTTGAATTCAGCCCATCCCAAATGGACTCTCTCACCCTGGCCCTCCATCCTCACCCTTCTCTCACAGATTGGTTACAAATAGCAATGACACGCCACGTTCCACACTATCTGGCTCATCCTTGAAACCACCCCCATTCTTTGCTTGGCTTTTTAGGGCCACACCCGTTTCACATGGAGGTTCCTAGGCTAGGGGTCACATGGGAGCTGCAGCTGCCAGTCACAGCCACAGTCACAGCAACGTCAGATTGAAGCCACATCTGTGACCTACACCGCAGCTCACAGCAATGGCGGATTCTTAGCCCACTGAGCGAGGCCAGGGATCCAGCCTGCATCTTCATGAATACTAGTCGGGTTTGTTACTGCTGAGCCACAGCGGGAACTCCGAAACCGTCCCTCTTCTAACTCCCTGTAAGCTGTTCCTATCAGGTCTCCTGGGCGGCTCTCAAGCCCATCCTCTTTTCCTTATCCTGCCACTGCCCCCGGCCCACGTCTAGCTCCTCTGAACGGCCGCACTAGCCCATCACTACCCTTTGGGCACTCTTACCTCCTCTGGAAGCCCAAGGGATGGTTATGAACTGCAAAGGGGATCTCAGAATTTTCCTGCTCAAGGTTTCCGGGCACTTTCAGTTTCTCCTGAACAGCCCGCACACAGCCCAGCTGATGCAGCTGCCGCCCGCCTCTCCCCTGTCTCCCCAGCGCCGAGCACGCAGCCTCCTCTCAGTTCCCCTGGAGCCCTGTGCTCCCTCCCACCTCAGGGCCTTTGCACAGGCCAGCCTTCCGCTTCCCCTTCCCCTTTCAGGTACTCATCTCCCACTCCTCCTGCAGCTCTCAGCTCAAAGACCGCTTCCTCAGGGAAGCCTCCCTCATGCCACGGATGAGTGCCAGTTCCTTGCTAGATGCTATGGCTCTTTTCCTCATAAAATTGATCACAGCTATGATTATGTATTTGTGTAATGATATAATTAAAGTCTTAGCCTCCACCGAAGCATGTAAGGCTCATGAGGGCGGCTCTGCCTGTTTTACTGCGCTGTCCTCTTTCTTGATCTTGGTCCGTCCTGTTTTCTTCAGGATGGAATGTTCTCCTTCCTTCCCACCACATGTGGTGTCCCCTTCCCCACACTCCCTAAGTCTGGTTTAGGTGCCCCTCTCATGTGGGACGGCGCCCCCTATGTTCATTCTCCACCTGGCATTTATGACGCTACATTGCAGCTGGTCATTGACTTGGCTCCCTTTTCCCCGAGGCTCTAAGCTCCAGGAAGACAGGGGCTGTGTCTTCCTATCATTTATTCCCCCAAGGCCTGGCTCATTGCCTCATTCACAGCAGGCACTCAGTAAATACTTGTTGAATGAATGAATGAATGAATGAATGAATGAAAGTCGGGTTATGGTAAATGAAAGTGCTTTGAAAAAGTTAAGCACATCATAAAATGCATTACTTTGGTTACGAGGGAAAAGACCTGGGCAATTAAAAGCCACAACCTGGAGTTCCCACCCTGGCTCAGTGGTTAACAAACCCAACTAATATACATGAGGACAAGGGTTCGATCCCTGGCTTCGCTCAGCGGGTTAAGGATCTGAAGTTGCCATGAGCTGTGGTGTACGTTGCAGACACGGCTCTGGTCCCACATTGCCATGGCTGTGGTTTAGGCCGGCAGCTGTAGCTCCGGTTCGACCTCTAGCCTGGGAACCTCCATATCCAGTGGATGCGGCCCTAAAAAGACAAAAGACCAAAACAAACAAACAAGCAAAAAAAACCCACAAATCCTTTTAAACGTGAAGTCGTGGGAGATAGTGGGTCACAGAGCACATGCTGAAGGATGTCACCCCCAAGCCAGGGTGATGGAAGGAAAGATGTCCCTGAGAGCTCAGACAGGTCTAAACAGGTGGCATGAAAGCTCTGGCAAAGTCACATCAAGGCTGCCTGTCTTCCAGGACAAAATAGCAACATTTAGACATTGAATGTAAAGACAAGTTCCTCTGTAACAAAGACCATGTTAACAGAGAGCTAGAGGCCCGGAGACAGAGGCCCAGCCACCCGGCCCTTGCCTCTAGTGCTCCAGCTCCTCTGGGCAGGGCTGTCCTGACGCCCTGGGCACGTTAGCCTCCATGACATGAGACCTTGGAGTTCACCGCTAACTACCTCCACGCTATGCTTCTAAGCAAGAATGCGGCAGACACGTTCCAGCCTCCTGGACAGTTATGTTCCTCATTTTCAGTGAATGAGTCTCTTGAGAACTCGGTGTTCTTTGACCTTCTCAGCACTGGACCCATGGACAGAATTGAGGTTCTACTCCTGAGGGCCACACCTCGAGCCAACCAGCCTCACTGACGTTCCCATCTTGTCAGTCTGTGACTTACACAAATCCAAGAGTCAAAAAAGTGTAGGAGTTCCCATTGTGGCCCAACAGTAAGGAACCCGACTAGTATCCATGAGGATGCGGGTTCAATCCCTGGCCTCTCTCAGTGGGTTAAGGGTCCAGCGTTGCCGTGAGCTGTGGTGTAGTTCGCAGACCCGTTTCAGATCCTGAGTTGCTGTGGCTGTGGCTGTGGTGTAGGCCAGCACCTGCAGCTCATATTCAACGCCTAGCTTGGGAGCCTCCATATGCCATGGGTGCGGCCCTAAAAAGACCAAAAAAAAAAAAAAGGGTATTTCTCCCTTAAGCATATTTATTAACTTCCACTGTGGAGGAAAATCATTATAATTATTATTTTGTCTCATTTTATTTTTTGCATGTCAATTTTAAACTTTTCCTTTTGGTACGGAACCTCCCATAGAAAGGCACATTATTTGATTCAATTTTCATGCCACAACCTTTGAAATTTTGCCTTAAAATACAGGGTGTGATTATCCAAAATGTATGTGTCCCTTTCTGTATTTTAAAACTTGCGTGCGTGGGGTTCCCCGGTGGCCTAGTGGCTAAAGGAACCGGCGTTGTCACTGCTGTGGTACAGATCACTGCCGAGCCCTGAGTTCCTGGCCCAGGAACTTATGCATAGCGCAGGCGTGGCCAGAAATAGATAAAGTGATTAAACTTATGCCAGTCTGCTCTGAGCTGAGGAAAACTGTAATTGATTGAATAACCTGAAACACCTGTTTCGCCTACCTGTCCCATTTGTGATGCTCTTCCGTTGACAGAAACAGCAGACAGCTCCGAACGAGAGGCTCTCATGTCTGAACTCAAAATGATGACCCACCTGGGCAGCCACGAGAATATAGTGAATCTGCTGGGCGCCTGCACCCTGTCGGGTAAGCCCTCCCACCGAGGACGTGTTAGCCTGAAGGCAGAGAGGACATTTGTCCTCCTCTTCCGCTCCTTTTCTCAGTCACAGTGGGGCCCCCAAACCCAAGCGGCATTCTGCATTGAGCGCTCCAGGGTCAGAGGGTTGGCGTAGGGCTGGCAGCTGCAACACCGTGTAAAGCCGTAGCCAGGGAACTTCCATATGCGTCAGGTGCAGCCCTAAACAGAAAAGAAAAGAAGAAAAAGTGACTGGAGATTTCTTCCTCCTCGGAGACCACAAATGCGCATGTGTTGATCAAGCTCGCGATGCAGGTAGTGTGTCATTCCCAGCTGCCAAGTGGAGAATCCAGGTGGCTGGTGGTTATCGGTGAGGCCACGTGTGCAACAAGGGCCCAAGTGGAAGGCAGGAGGAGACAGCTCCCAAAGGAATTCGAGTGAGAAAGGCTGGAGTTGAATTTCAAATGCAAGAAGAGGGAGTTCCCTGGTGGCTCAGAGGGTTAAGGATCTGGGGTGGTCGTTGCGGTGGCTCTGCTTATTGCTAGCGCATGGGTTCAATCCCTGGCCTGGGAACCTCCACATGCCACGGACGGGGCTGAAAATAAATTAATGAATTAAAGTGCAAGAAGAGATAAATCAGAGAAAGTGGTGTTCGCCCCAAGTCCGGGGAGAAGGGAGTTCGCCTAGAGTGTGTTTTCTGCTCCACAGAGGCCTGAAAAAATTATTAGGTGTTTATATACCTGTCATTGAAACTGTCACTATTTCAGGGCCAATTTACTTGATTTTTGAATATTGTTGCTACGGTGATCTTCTCAACTACCTAAGAAGTAAAAGAGAAAAATTTCATAGGACATGGACAGAGATTTTCAAGGAACATAATTTCAGTTTTTATCCCACTTTCCAATCACACCCAAATTCCAGGTAAGAGACTGGGTCGTGGTTTCATAATTATACGTTACAAAACAGACAAAGCACAATGGTTAAACACACCGCGCTGGCCTGTTTATAAAGGCCATCAGTCAGTGTTGCGTGGTCTGTAGCTTATAAGACCTAGAAAGGTCACTTATCTTTGCTCTAGCTTCCCCTTTGCTATAGTTTGGGACAGTGAGACTTTCCCCTTCCTAGCACATAGGTGCTGTAGCTGAACCCGTCTCTGTTTGCTCCACCTAAACATCACCTAGACGTACACGCAGGTTTAGAAAGGGTGTGTTATTCGGTCTTTGAGCCCTCCTGGTTCACATGTGGGTATTGGGATAGAAAGAGTGAGCACTTTTCCCAAAGCCCTTGACAGAGTCATTGAAAGCACTGCAGGTCCTGGGAATATTGCACGAAAGAGCTCTAAATTCATAAACTGGATTGGCAAAAAGGAGGGTGCACGGCTTGCCTTAATTATGGGGACAGAATGAAGTCAGGATAACATTTGTCTCTGTGCTCTGTGTGACGTATTCTGCCATCTGTGGGATCCTGAGCGATTCTGGGTTCTGCGAGGGCTGCAGGTTTGGTGGGAAGCTCATCCTCATCCTTGGACATCTGCAAACTACTTGAACGTAGCCCTGTAGCAGTCTGTTCTGAATGAATTCTCAGGCCCTCTGATGGATTGTTGCCTCAATCCCAGTGCATTTCTGGTTGCCTCCTACTTGAAACTGCTCCCTTTTCCTAAAGGCAGGCTCTCGGAGACTTTTATCTGTCCTTGGGAACTTTTGAAGGATGCTTTTGGGATTCCTTGTTTTCTTAGCATGTAAGTTTCAGCACGTGCCTCCGGCCTTCTGGCGCTGAGACAGAAACCCAGCATCTTAAAGCCGGGGACCCTGTGCAGCTGCCCTTCATCGAGTCACACCAGTTTTCCCTGTTACACTCACTTCTCAGTTTGTATTCCAAGACCGAGAGGCTTTTGTAATCTCCCCCGCGTTCTAGAACAGAGAGTCCGCATGTGACCAGCACTCCTCGGTTAGTGACAACAACCCCGATCACTTCATCGTCTTTGGTTCATTCCAGTCACCAGGGAATTCAGCGCACTGGAGCAGTTACTATTGAAATATTTGTGGTCTGCAAGCATTCAGCCACTTTCTAAAGATGTGGACCTTGTAACTTGGGTCACCTGTTATGCTGTTATAAACCGAATCCCTGTCTGGATAAGGTGCATACAGAATTCCTCAAGAAGGAGTTCTTTACCAAGGCCAACTTGAAAAAAGAGAAGGATGATGAAACACGCAGAGGTCCCTATTGAAGATCTGCAGGACACGGGCTTGTACAGGGAAAGGGGACTGGGTTGGAAGAGAGGTCGGAGACCTGGTCACGCTCCTTAGTAGCTTTGGGATGTCAGCAACTCATATTGACCTCACCCAGCCTAACTGCTCTTTTATAAAATGTGACTTGGTCACCCAGTTCATACAGTTGTGGGAAGGCTTGAGTGGGGTCTTCTTATCCTAGTTAGATAGACTGGCAGGTTCAGTGACACAGATGTTTTTAAGGTTCACGCACACACAGAAAGGACTAGCCGATGCTGTGTTTTTCATTTAAAAAATAAATTCACAATTGGAATTCATTTCTTTGACGACTTGTATTTTTTTTAAATGTCTACTCAGAAGAAGAACATAAATAATGAAATGACCTTTTTTTTTTTTTGATAGTATGCCTGGTTCAAGAGAAGTTCAGATACACCCGGACTTGGATCCTATCTCAGGGTTCAATGGGAATTCATTTCAATCTGAAGGTAAGATCTTATTCTAAATAGTGGCACTTTAAAATAGAAGTGGATACAGGAGTTTCGCATTAGCTGTTTTTAAAAAGTGTGTAAATGGGAGTTCCCGTCGTGGCGCAGTGGTTAACGAATCCGACTAGGAACCATGAGGTTGCGGGTTCGATCCCTGGCCTTGTTCAGTGGGTTAACGATCCGGCGTTGCCGTGAGCTGTGGTGTAGGTTGCAGACGCAGCTCGGATCCTGCGTTGCTGTGGCTGCGGCGCAGGCCAGTGGTCACAGCTCCGATTAGACTCCTAGCCTGGGAACCTCCACATGCCGCGGGTGCGGCCATAAAATGACAAAAAGGCAAAAAAAAAAAAAAAAATAAATAAATAAATAAAAAGTGTGTAAATGCAAAAGCATATTTTTCTTTGCAGGTATCACCCACAGGCTTTATTGATGCATATCTGCGTTAAAGCTAGTGAGAAGCCACCAGTTTATGTATTGTGAATTTTACGTCGGTGTTTCAACTGATAAACACCGGGAGCTATTTTATTTGGTCCTTTTTAAAAGTCACAAATTAATGGGAGTCATCTGGAGTCAGACGGAAGCTGGGTTAACTTCTGGTCCCTCCACTTCCTGGCTGAGTGGCTTTGGACAACGGAGCCCCACTTCTCTCATTTGTAAAGTGGGGCTAGTCGTTCTTTCCTTGTAGGACTCTTAGGAGGTTTAACTGGAGGACCGTGAAGTGCACTGCCAGTTCATAAGATGTGGTAGAGAAGTGTAATTCTTTCCCCCAAAGTGACACAACCACCTAGTACAGAAGAAGAGCATCTGTAAGTCCCAGCTCCTCTGGGCCATGCATCACCAAGGCAGCCGGAGAATTCACTGCTATAACCAAAGAGCACGGCCCTTCCTGGGCTGCGCAGTTCTCCGCGTAAATAGGTCAGCCCTAGGGCTACTACGAAGGCCATGTGACAGCCCCCTGGTGTGGGACCTGCTCACAGAGAATTTTTTTTTTAATTGAAGTATAGCTGATGTGCGATATTAGAAGTTACACGTGTGCAAGACAGTGACGCACAATTTGTAAAGGTTATGCTCCATTCATAATCATCACAGAGCGCTGGCGTGTTCCCTGTGTTGTGCAGTATATCCTTGAAGGTTATTTTATTTTTATTTTTTTGGCTTTTTAGGGCCGCACCCACGGCATATGGAGGTTCCCAGGCTAGGGGTCTAATCAGAGTTACAGTCGTCGGCCAATACCACAGCCACAGCGACGTCAGATAAAGCTGCGTCTGCAACCTACACCACAGTTCACAGCAATGCCGGATCCTTAGCCCACTGAGCGAGGCCAGGGATCGAACCCTAGTCCTTATGGATACTGGTCGGGTTCATTAACCACTGAGCCACAGCGGGAACTCCCATTCTAGCTTAGTCAAACATCATAGTTTGTAACTCTTAATTCTCTCCCCCTAGGTCCCCCCTCCCCCATAAGTCTCCTTTTTTGCATTTTGGCAAAAATGAGAACTTGTTCTGTTTTACAGATGAAATTGAATATGAAAACCAAAAAAGGCTGGAGGAGGAAGAGGACTTGAACGTACTCACCTTTGAAGATCTCCTTTGTTTTGCATATCAAGTGGCCAAAGGAATGGAATTTCTGGAATTTAAGTCGGTAAGCTCCTTTTTCAAGAAGAAACTCACAACCACTGGATAACTGTGAAAAAGAGCTGTGGGTTTGTTTTTCCTTTTTTTTTTTTTTCTTTCGTGTTTATTTTAACTTGTAGCCCTGGAAGTCTGTCTTTCCCTGCCGTTCACTGTTGGACTCGCCTAGGATGGTACTTGGACTCTTGCCTAATTATAGTGTGAGATCCCCACTGCCTTATTGGATGATGGTTATCACAGCCCTTCCAGGCTGTCCAGAGTCCCCTGAAGCTTCCAGATAGGAGGTCCTCGGGAATCCCTCCTCAAAACCAGGGGCAGTAGCGTGGGACATTCACTTCAGGTTGTCAGGCTGTGACCCAGGGGCTGAACAGAGGTTCAAACCCTGGGCCTTCTGCTGGCGGAAGTGCTCTTCTGGGCGCCCGCATCTGCTGTGGGCCAGCTGATCCCAGATCCACCAGGGCTGTGATGGGAAGACCTCATGGCCTCCGCTCACCAGGGACTCTGTGCCGGTTTGGCATCCTTTCTGTAATATTCTTTCAGCCCTGCTGTTCCCTGACGTTTCAAACCTCTGCTGCCTCCAAGCTGTTACAGCCATTCTTCTGGCTACTTCCTATCTCCGTTTCCTTACCTTCCATTGTCTTTTCTTTATTTCCCCAACTTTTCCCTCCTCTTTCCCTTTAAGTTTCCTAGTCTCGTCCTCTCTTGCACTCTCCTCTCTTTGCTTCCTCTCTCCTCTTTCTCCCTGACTTTGGAATCATTTCAATTGTATTTTTTTTTCTTTAAAAATTTACTGTCTTAAATATAGTTAGATGTTCAGTTTTAAGAAAAAGGTTGGCGTTCCCACTGTAATACAGTGGGTTAAGAATCTGACTGCAGTGGCTTGAGTTGCTGTGGAGGTGAGGGTTCCATCCCTGGCCCAGCACAGTGGGTTAAAGGATCCTGCATTGCTGCAGCTGTGGTGGTGTACGTCGCAGCTGTGGCTGGGATTCAGTCCCTGGCCTGGGGATTTCCATACACTGTGGATGCATCCATTAAAAAAAAGAGAAAGAAAAAGATGGAGTTCCCGTTGTGGCGTAGTGGAAATGAATCCGACTGGGAACCATGAGGTTGTGCGTTCGATCCCTGGCCTCGCTCAGTGGGTTAAGGATCTGGCTTTGCCGTGAGCTGTGGTATAGGTTGCAGATGTGGCTCAGATCCTGCATTGCTGTGGCTGTGGTGTAGGCTGCCAGTCCGATTCGACCCCTAGCCTGGGAACCTCCATATGCTGCGGGTGCGGCCCTAAAAAACAACAAAAAAAGGAAATGATTAATGTAACATAAATTAATAATGTTGAAGAACAGGAAAAAATTCTATTCCGAAGAGCAACCTAACTATGAAACATGTTTAGATAAACAAGAAATGTGTAAGGTCTACATGGAGAACCTGTGAAACTTTATTAATTTTTGAAAATTTTATTTATTTATTTATTTATTTTCTGGCCATGCCTGCAGCCTGCAGAATTTCCCAGACCAGTGACTGAACCATGCCACATCTCTGACAATACTAGATCCTTAACTGCTAGGCCATCGGGGAAGTCCAATTTTCATTTTTTAAACTGAAGTATAGCTGCTTTACAATGTTGTGTTAGATTCAGTGATTCAGTTATATAAACGTATATTTTTATGTATTTTTTTTCATATGCTTTTCCATTATGGTTTATCACAGTGGGTTTTTTTTTCTTTTTCTTTCTTTTTTTGTTTTTTTGTGTGTTAGTTTTTTAGGGCCATATCTGAGGCATATGGAAGTTTCCAGGCTAGGGGTCCAATTGTAGCTATAGCTGCCGGCCTACACCACAGCCACAGCAACACAGGATCCCAGCCGAGTCTGCGAACTACACCACAGCTCACAGCAACACCGGGTCCTTAACCCACTGAGCGAGGCCAGGGATCGAACCCGCGTCCTCATGGATTCTAGTCAGATTCGTTAACTGCTGAGCCACGAAGGGACCTCCTATCACAGGATATTGATTACAGTTCCCTGTGCTATATACATAGGACCCTGTTGAGTACCTCTTTTATATACAGTAGTGTGTATCTGTTAATCCCAAACTTCTGATTTATCTCTCCCACCCCATCCCCTCCTGGCTTCCCCTGTGAAACTGTATTAAAGGGCAGAAAGGAAGACCAGAGTAAGTGAGTTCTATTTGTCCATGCAGGAGAGAGTCAATGTGTAAAGTCCGTTCTCTCCAGATTAATCTATATTTCCTACGACTCCAAAGAGATTCCCAAGGTTTTACTTTTTTTTCTCATAGATAGTGAAAGTGCACGTTCCCTTCTTTTCTTTTCCCCCTTTGGGCATCCTTACTCAGGAGTCAGGAAAATCGCAGTCTCGCAGTCCTGCCCCCCATCGCCCGTCCCCCAGGCACACTCCTCTCCCCTTCTCCCCGCAACTGGCATCCCTCCCCTCCCGTCACCTGTGCACCAGCAGCGGCGCCCTCACTAGCTTCTTCACAGACCCTCTGAGGGGTCTACCTGGATCGTCTGGCTCCGTCTGCTGCCTGTTGTTCAGGAGATACTCAAACTCCTCACAATTCGGGGCCAAGGAGCACTGCCTTTTCTCCCCCCGCGCTTGTGATAATGAGGATGTTTTGAAGTATGTCCAACCCCCCCGCCCCGCCGCCGCTGTTTTCCCTCTAGGCTGTTTTCCCTCTAGGCGGTCCCCTCTGAGTCACCCTGTCGCTGTCTCCCGTTTGCATTTTCTCCCTTCTTCTCTGGCTGCCTCTCAGGTCCCTCTAAGGCTCTGTGGCTCCGTCCAGCGTCACCTGAGCACTGGCCGGGGCCAGCACGGTGACAGGCGCCAAGACACAGACGCAGATCTTATCCCCGAAGGCGGGGAAAGGGGCAGGCAGGCAGGCACGTCCCAGAGTACAGGGTAGTCTGGGAAATACTGTGTTCAGCCAAGTTCTGGGGACTCAGGGGAGAAGCAGGCACATCAGACCCAGGGGAGGGGAGACCCTGCAGAAAAGGCTTCTCGAAGGAGTTCATGCTGGAGCTGGAGGAGATGTTTTTTTTCTGTCTTTTTGCCTTTTCTAGGGCCACACCCACGGCATATGGAGGTTCCCAGGCTAGGGGTCTGTAGCCGCCGGCCTTCGCCACAGCCACAGCAATGCGGGATCTGACCCGCCTCTGCGACCAACACCACAGCTCATGGCAATGCTGGATCCTTAACCCACTGAGCAAGGCCAGGGATCGAACCCGCAACCTCATGGTTCCTAGTCGGATTCCTTAACCACTGAGCCACAAAGGGAACTCCCTGGAGGAGATTTTTGAAGGAAAAGGGAAATCAACAGGGAACATGGGAGGGTGTACCTGGAATCGGGGGGGAGGTTTGTCGAGAAAGGCTGTGTGTTAGGGTCATGGGGTCACAGGGTTCAGCAGCCCAGCAGGTGTTTGGTTCTTCCTGCCCGAAGCCCCAAGAAATGTCCGGGCCGGAAACAGAGCTTGGAGGGCGGCAGTGGCATCCTTGGGTGTGGACCGAGAGGGTGGGGACACGGGGAATGGAGCTGAGCTGTAGAAGTCACAGGAGGAAGGACCTGAAGGAGGACGGGCTGCTAGCCAGGAGCAGATCCTCCAGGGGACCACGTCACTCTCTGCAGGTCACTGCGGGCTCAGGCCAAGCAGCTGGGGCAGATGAGCAGAGATGCAAGCAGGCAACAGGCCTGATGGAGTGTCCTCGTGGTCCAGCGGGTGGAGTGTGGCTGTGGGTGGAGCGTGGACACAGGGTGGGGAGAGCTGGAGGGATCCCAGCCTTTACGGCTTTGCCTTTTCTTTGTTAAAGACTGAAGTGTGCCCTTGGACCTTTGTTTCCAGTGCCTCGTTCCTTTTTTTTTTTTTTTTTTCTTATTTGGCTGCCCCAATGGCATATGGAGTTCCCAGGCCAGGGATCAGGTCCGAGCTGCAGTTGGGGCCTATACCACAGCTGGATCCTTAACCCACTGTGCCGGGCCGGGGACTGAACCTGTGTCCCAGGGCTCCAGAGATGCCGCCAATCCTGTTTCACCATGCTAGGAACTCCTGTCCTGTTCCTTTTAAAATCTTTCTCCACGGAGCTAATTTTCTTGACAGACCACGCAGATGAAAGTCATATCATCTCAATTCAGGCAGTGGCTGCTTCTAACTCCAGTTTAGTCCATTTTCCCAAACTTCTAGTATTTTCCTGAATTTTTAAAAAATATTTTTCCATTTTATTGCTAAAGCTGTTTTCCGGTCAGAAGAGACTTATTGTCCCCACCTGCACCGGAGGGTGCTTTAGCCCTGCTCGGGGAGCTCAGCAGAGGGCCCTCTCATTGGGTCTCTTATTTATAACAAGATGCAGCACTGGCCCGGGGTGACTTCCATGCTCAGGACCGGCCCCTCTGGCCTCTGGGAATGTTCCTTAAGCAGCACCAGTGGCTGCAGCCACAGCCGCTGAAGAATTGGTCACACACTTTGTTACCCACCGTGACGACTGCTCGTGGCCCAGGAGAGAGAAGACACCTTGGTGAAATAGACTTCTGCCAGCCATCACTCCTCTTGAACTTGAAACTGGCCGAAAAGTGGCCCCCTGGGACCTTATGGCTCGTGGTCAGTGACACTGCCGTTTCCTTCTTTATAGTGCGTTCACAGAGACCTGGCAGCCAGAAACGTCCTCGTGACTCACGGGAAAGTGGTGAAGATCGGCGATTTCGGCCTGGCTCGCGACATCATGAGCGATTCCAACTACGTGATCCGGGGCAATGTGAGGTTTCTAGCTTTATATCCTTATTTTGGGCTTGGTCATTGCTAATCTGAACACCTGCCCTCACTGTAGTGCATTTTTCTTTCTGTTTGTTTGTATTCTAATTGTACTCCAAGGTCTTTTTGTTTTGTTTTGTTTTGTCTTTTTAGGGCCACACCTGTGACATATGGAGGTTTCCGGCTAGGGGTCCAATCCCACAGCCACAGCAACACCAGATCTGAGCCACATCTGCAACCTACACCACAGCTCATGGCAACGCCGGATCCTTAATCCACTGAGCGAGGCCAGGGATCAAACCTGAGTCCTCATGGATACCGGTCGGGTTCATTAACCACTGAGCCACGACGGGACCTACCACCAGCAAGGTCTATTTTTAATTGTACCCCAAGGTCTATTTTTTTCCTTTTTCAATCTATTTTTAAATTTTATTTTATCATTTTTTGAGTACAGTTGGTTTACAGTGTTGCGCCAATTTCTGCTGTACAGCAAAGTGGCCCAGTCATACATATACATACATTCTTTTTATCATACTCTCTTCCATCATGTTCTATTCCAGCAGATTGGATATGGTTCCCTGTGCTGTACAGTAGGGCCTCATTGCTTAGCCATTCTTTCTAGTGCATTCTTTCTTCTTCTTCCTTTTTTTTTTTGTCTTTTTAGGGCCACACCCATGGCATATGGAGGTTCCCAGGCTAGGGGTCGAAACAGAGCTACAGCTGCCGGCCTACACCACACCCACAGCAACGCAGGATCCGAGCTGCATCAGCAACCTGTATCACAGCTCACGGCAACACCCGATCCTTAACCCACTGAGTGAGGCCAGGGATCGAATCCTCGTCCTCATGGATGCCAGTCAGATTCATTTCCACTGAGCCACAATGGGAACTCCAGAACATGAATGTTCTGAGCCCCAAGTCTGTCTGTGTGTGACCACGATGATGCAGTGTGTCCCACGAGGCTTATTCTCTTCTCTTACCTACTAGCTGGTGGGAATAAACCAACAAAGCCGACATGAAAGCACTCACCCAGGGTAAATGCCCGGTAAATGTTACGCATCACATTAAACTGTGTTTAATTAAACACTCAGCTGCTTTGGGATTTGTGCCTGTGGTGGCTGCAGTCATAAATAGGAGACATGCCACATATGACATTGAAGGTTCCGCCCTACTAGCAGGTGGTTTCTAAAGCAGGAAACGGAATTCCGTTTGGAACCACCATTCTTTTCTTTAATCAAATTAACCAGACTAGCCTGCCAGATTCTCCCAGCTCGTCCTTTTGTATAGGATTTAAAACAGGGCTTCTTTCTGGAGCTTTGATTTTCCTTGGCAGCTTAAGCATACAGTGTGCAGGGCTCCTTAACCTGTGGAAAAGAAAACACTGCAGGAGTTCTTGTCGTGGCTCAGTGGTTAAGGGCTCTGACTAGCATCCATGAGGACGCAGGTTCGAAACCTGGCCTTGCTCGGTGGGTTAAGGATCTGGCGTTGCTGTGAGCTGTGGTGTAGGTCGCAGATGCAGCTCAGATCTGGCATTGCTGTGGCTGTGGCATAGACTGGCGGCTACAGCTCCAATTGGACCCCTAGCTTGGGAACCCCCATATACCGCAGATGAGGCCCTTTTAAAAAAAAGGGGAAGGACTGCAAAATGCTCGGCCCCAGAAACCTATCCATCTTGGGGTCTTGATTCTAACCTGAGGTTATGCTAATTCAAAACTCCCCTTTCACGCCACTGGGAATTACTAGAGCCACAGAAGCCAGCCTGATGTCATTTCTGGAAGGGATGAGGTATTCCCCTCACCACATTCTTGTGGATGGCATTTCACTAAAATCCTTCCAAGAAACGCTTAAACAAAATATTCCACTAATTCACCAGTATCCGCTGACCTCTGGGCAAGTGACTGGCTACTCCTTGATGGGACGTGTCCACTGTGAAACTCACCAATGCCAGGTGCAGACTTGAGTTTTAAAGAACTACAGTTGGCTAGTTGAAGGCTGCTATGTTAGAATGTTAATTTGAAAGTGAAAAACGTCCACTTGAAGAATAGGATTTTTCTCAAGGAAGCATTCAGAGTGGGCTTAGAGAATAAACATGATCCTCTAGCTAACAAGAGAGGGACTATTCATACGTGGAAAATTCACCATTGGGAGTTATCGTTGTGGCTCAGCAGGTTAAGAACCCGACTAGTATCCATAAGGATGAGGATTTGATCCCTGGCCTCGCTCAGTGGTCTAAGGATCTGGCGTTGCCGTGAGCTGTGGTGTAGGTTGCAGACGCAGCTCAGATCTGGTGTTGCTGCGGCTGTGGTGTGGGCCAGCGGCTATAGCTTCAATTCGACCCCTAGCCTGGGAACCTCCATATGCCACAGGTACAGCCCTGAAAAGAAAAAGAAAAAAATTCACCATTGGTTTCTTGCATGTTACACAGGCCCGTCTGCCTGTAAAGTGGATGGCTCCCGAAAGCTTGTTCGAGGGCATCTACACGATTAAGAGTGACGTCTGGTCATATGGAATACTGCTCTGGGAAATATTCTCGCTTGGTAAGCTCTGCGGTTCCTGGGACGCTGGGCTTCAGCCCTTTCTCCACCCTCTGCACCCCCACCCCCAAGCCCATTTCTCTTTGTTCCCTGGTGTCTGTCCATCTGCCCTGGCCCCTGTACCCTGCCCTCCAGCAGGAACACGGTCCCTCCTGCAGGCAGCCTGGTACACCATAGTGCCAGCTGGGGAGCCACGGGCGCGCTTGCTAATTGAGTGAATAATAAACCGATGAAGGGTATTGGCTCCACTGATGGTTCTCCACCCTCCTGTTTTTCTCAGGTGTCAATCCTTACCCTGGGATTCCGGCCGACGCTAATTTCTACAAACTCATCCAGAGCGGGTTTAAAATGGATCAGCCATTTTATGCTACGGAAGAAATGTACGTTCAAACCAGACTTTTAAAGTGGCTAAAATTGGAATTTTATAGTCTGTCCACTTCCATACCCAAGAGAGGAAAAGTAAAACTCCTTCGTGTGAAGTTCCCATGATTCCTCTTAAGAAAAGCAAAGAAAAATTCCTCCTTTTGGTTTCAGGGGTTTTCCGAGCAAAAGTGAACCTTTTCTGGGTTTTAGTTCCTTTACTTGAGGGACCCTTGTCCTGAATTCTGGCTCACCGTGTGTTGTTCAAAATGCGTCATCTAATTTGTCCTTTCTGACATGAGATCAAAATCTAGTAGAATACTTGCCTGGAGACAAACGTCCCATAAATAAGACACTCCATAGCAATAAATGGTGCTTCGTTAAGTGGAAGGTGACCCATTTTGCTTCACTGGGATTTCTTATCTTACTCCTTGTTCTATTGTTTTCACAGATACTTTATAATGCAATCCTGCTGGGCTTTTGACTCCAGGAAGCGGCCGTCCTTCCCTAACCTGACCTCGTTTTTGGGATGTCAGCTGGCGGATGCAGAAGAAGCGGTAGGTCGCGCGCAGCACACGTTTTATAAAGCGTTCTCAGAAAGGGAAGTAGGGACTTCCCACTGTGGCTCAGCGGTAATGAACCTGACTAGTATCCATGAAGGTGTGGGTTTGATCCCTGACCCCGCTCAGTCGATTCAGGATCCAGCATTGCCATGAGCTGTGGTGTAGTGTGCAGACGCAGTTCAGATCTGGAGTTGCTGTGGTGTACGCCATCAGCTGCAGTTCTGATTCAGCCCCTGTCCTGGGAACCTCCATAGGTGTGGACCTAAAAAAAAAAAATGTCAGTGGTATTTTATGACTGTTGGTATAAAGGTGAATATATAAATATATATTGAAACATTTTTTTCAGCTTAAAAATTAAATTGTTCATCTGATTTTAAAAGTAGTTAGGGAGTTCCCATAATGGCTCAGTGAAAACGAATCTGACTAGTATCCATGAGGACGCAGGTTCAATCCCTGGCCTCGCTCAGTGGGTTACCCGCCATTACTGTGAGCTGTGGTTGAGTTGCAGTCGCGGCTCGGGTCCCGCATTGCCGTGGCTGTGGTGTGGGCCAGCGGCTACAGCTCTGATTCAACCCCCAGCCTGGGAATTTCCATATGCCGAGGGTACAGCCCCCCCCCCAAAAAAAAGAGGAAGAAAGGGAAGCAGGACCTCAGAACACTCGTTGCAGAGATCCTAAGAGCCAAAGTACCAAATGGCCTATCTCACCATGGATGGGCTCGTTTGCCCTTTAGAAGTTGTATGGGGTTATTTATATATGCACTTACAGATTAGTGTTTTTAAGTGCCGGGTGGGGGGGCGACACACAGCTTTCCCTGTAGATTTCAGCCAGCTGATTCATAAATTAAGTACTTTTAAGTGACCAGGACAGAGGAATAGACACATCAATAAAACATAACCCGTAACCTCCAGAAGCTGCGGACCTTTCCTAATTCAACATGAAGCTTTCACATGGAATAACCATACAGCTCAGTCAGGCAACAAGGGACAATGGGAGAGCACTGACCTGGAGTCCTGAGAGCCTAATACCAGCTCTGGGCCTTAGTTTTCTCACCTGTAAACTACGGGCTAAGCTAGATGATCTTTGAGCTTTGGGACCTTGGAGTTACTTTGCTGACTCTTCCTGGCATCTGCACACCTGCTGTAGTTAAAGGAACCATCCCCTAGAGTGAGCGAAGGATGGGGCCTGGAACTGCCAGGACGTTAAGTTCAAATCTTGGCCCCATCCTGTGCCTTTCATAGGAGTTGATTAAGTCACTTAATCTTTCGGGGCATCTCAGCTTCCTCATCTGAATTAACCCGTCTTACTTCATGACTTTGTTTTTTTTTAATGTCATTTCTTTTTTTTATTTTTTTCTCTATTTATTTTTTTGATTGCTTAATGAATTTTATTACAATTATATGTGTACAAAAAATCATCACAAGTCAATTTGCTAGCATTTGCATCCCAAACCCTCAGGGCATCCCCCCATCCCCCAGATTGTCTTATTTGAAAAACCAAAGGTTTTCGAAAGTCTGTGAGTCATTGTCTGTTCTGCAAAGAAGTTCAATGTGTCTTTTTAGTTTCCACATGTAAGCAGTAGCATTGGGTGTTGCTGTCTAATTGTCTGTCTGGTTACACTTCGCATGATAATTTCTAGGTCCATCCATGTTGCTATAAATGTTGTTATTTCGTTCCTTTTAATGGCTGAGTAATATTTACTTCATGACTTTGTAAGGAGCAAATAAGATGATGGATGTGAAAAGACAGCCCACAGAGGGCACTCAGCAGTTAATAAAGGTTAAAGAGTGTCCCATCGTGGCTCAGTGGTTAGGGAACCCGACTAGCATCCATGAGGCTGTGGGTTTGATCCCTGACCTCGCTCAGTGGGTTGGGGATCCAGCATTGCCGTGAGCTGTGCTGTAGGTTGCAGACGTGGCTTGGATCTGGTGTTGGTGTGGCTGTGGTGTAGGCCGGCAGCTGCAGCTCCGCTTTGAACCCTAGCCAGGGAACTTCCATATGCCATGGATGTGGCCCTAAAAAAATAAAAATAAATAAATAAAGGTTAGTTAAATATGAATCTGAGTCTTGAAATGGATTGGCTGTCCCCTTTGCCCACACGATGAGGGGTCCCTTTTCGATTCTGGAGGCCCTCCAGAGACCTGTGTGGATGTTGTGTATCTTCTCCTCCTGTTGTGACCTTTTTTTTTAGAAAAAAAATCGCATACGGAAACTTAGTCATTGTCAGGGAATTAGGACAAAAAAGGAGAGACAGAAGGAGAGATGGAAAGCCCCCAGGGACTCGGCTTCTGAGCAAATGACTTGTAGACAGTTAAGGACACTCAGATAAGCCAAAAGACAAGTTTTACAGAAAAACAAGTCATGAGTCACTCGTGCTTGTGGGGCATGGGCGTGGGTCCCCCGCAGTGTTATTTGAACCGGGCTGCGAGGAGTGAACACTATTTTGGCTGCTCTCTGAGCAGTGGGGGCTCTAGACTGGGTGAGTAATGCGCATAAAGGTTCAGAGTTGAGAAAGAAGAATGGAAAATAAGGCTCAAGTATAGCGTGGAGGTGGGGGTGGGGGGTGGAGGAAAACCAGGCTGCAGAGCCCGTGTGACCAGGATGGAACGTCCAGTCCAGGCCACGGGGACATCCTGGCTTTGCCTGGGACGACCCTGGCCTGGGCATGCAGTTCCCTTTTCACGTCCCCACCCCAACAGGGCGTCCAAACCCGCTTCCCTCTGTTCTAGGGCCCTCAGAGGCGTGAGGGATGGTTGCACTGCAAATTGCCCGTGGGAGATGGTTCAGCTGAGAGCATCCGTGCTCCCGGACAGCCCTCACACCTTCCCTCGGTCTCCTCCGCTCTGCTCCCTGCCTTCTCTTCCCTCCCAGCGTCAGAGGCTCTGAGAGCGAGCTGGGGCTAAGTTACAGGAGGGGACCCCCTTGGGTGGGATGAGCACACTGGGAGGAGCCTCTTCCTCCTGCAGGGAGGGGGGCTCCAGTCCAGAAGCCTGGGGAGCAGACCCTGGGTTTCGGTCCCCACTCGCTCGGCCGGGCACCTCTGAGGCAGGTGCATTCTGCACGGCCACGCCACGCAGCTCTGCTCACAGTGAGCAGAGCCTCGCTCATCCCCCTCCGTTACCCCTTCGCCTCTTCACATCCGCCAGCACGGTCACGTCCGGTCTCTTGGATGGGGAAACAGGCCTTGCCAGCCTGCCCGGGGCAATCTTTCCCAGCACATACATCAGTGGTTTTTGGAGAAGCTGTGTCTCTGCTTCATCGGGGACCAGGGAAGGTAAATGGCTCTTGGAGAACAAGCAAGAAGCACAAGGAACACATCTAGAAAATGTGGGTTCACGGTTTAGCTATAACCCAGCTCCAGTGGTATGAAGTGAGAGCCGGGCGGTCACAGAATCACATGCTAAGGCATTACCTAGACAAGGATGAACCGGTGAGATTTTTAGAATGGACCAACCCACTTCAACTTTTGTCTGAAAGACCCAGATCACTATGTGTGGTGAAGGATGTAGACTCGGCTTCTTGGGGTGATCATTTTGCAATATGTACAAATACTGAATTGCTATGATGTACACTTGAAACGAATATAGTATTACATGTCAATGACACCCCAATAATAGAAAAGAGGAGCTCCCGTTGTGGCCCAGCAGGTTGAGTGCCTGACATAGTGTCTGTGAGGATGCAGGTTCCATCGTTGGCCTTGCCCAGTGGGTTAAGGATCCGGCATCGCCACAAGCTGCGGCGTAGGTCACAGATGCGGCTTGGATCTGCATTGCCATGGCTGTGGTGTAGGCTGGCAGCTGCAGCTCTGATTCAGCCTTTAGCTGGGTAACTTCCATATGCCGCAGGTGCAGCCCCATAAAGAAAAAGAAATCAAAAGGAGCCAGATCAAATATTCTCTCCTCTCCAAATACCCCCTAACTTCCCTAGTCAGATTCCAGGCTCCTTCATCTGAATCCCCCTGACACTTTATAAATCACTCTGCTTGAGACTCGTGTTGTGTGATGGTTTTGCTTTGGGTCTGTCTCACCCGTGGACCTGCTTCATAAGGACAAGGATAATGTGCCCTCATCTTTACATCACCTGATGTCACCCCGTAACCAGGAGGTGATAACTGGTTATTAAATGAATGAGTAAGTGGCAGAGTGAAAGTCTGTTTTGTTCACCACTGTGAACCCAGCCGCTGGCATCATGCATAGCATATGGAAGGCACGAAGCAAATGTTTCTGGGTGGAAGGAAGGAAAGGAAGCATACAAGCAGGTGTGGGAAAACAAAAGCAAACGAGCACAAGTAAGGACCCCAGTCGGGGTGACTGCAGCAGGGTCCCTGAGCAGTCAGGAGAAGGGGACAGAAATGCCTCCGGCTTCCAGAAAGGAGACTGACTCAGGCCATCTGCCCTCTCCGATCAGCCCCTATAAATTATGAGAAATATATACATTTGAAAAATAGAGCTGGAGGCCATAATTGCCTTTGAAAGCAAGGAGATCTCTGTGGGCCAAAAATTATGAAAATCCCTGAGACAATGAAAGCAGTTAAGGCCGAAGAGGGAAAACCCACAACAGAGGCTTCTTTGAAAGAACGAGGAAAAGCGTCTTCCTCCAAGGGTGGGGAGAAGTCTAGTGGGCTTCTGCAGCAGCTCTGCAGTGGAGGCAGCCACACTGTTAAAGAGGCACAAGGATAAAATGGGCATTGAAAATGTAGAAGAGAAAATATAAGCCATAACCTCAAACTCAGCATCGAAGGAAAAAAGGGCCCTGAGAAAACATGATCAATCCAGCAAAATAGAAAGAGAAACAAAAAGTATTCATGACAATAGAAAAGACAAAATGGGAGTTCCCTGGTGGCTTAGCAGGTTAAGGATCCAGCGTTGTTGCTGTTGTGGCTGGGGTTCAATACCTGGCCCTGGAACTTATGCATGCCATGGGTATAGCCAAAAAAAAGACAAAATGGTACAAATGAGTAAACTCAGAAATTCTCCTGTGATGCAGTGGGTGCTTGGGTCACTGCTATGGCACCAGTTTGATCCCTGGCCTGGGAACTTCCACATGCCATGGGCACAGCCAAAAAAAAAAAAAAAAAGATTTAGTAAATTCGTTTAAGAAAGAGAATTTCAAAAGTGGCTAGTAGCCGTCTTCCACTTCTCGAGCCCTGGTGAGCCTCTGGAGAAGCACATCCCCAGAGCAGGTGCTTTAAGCAGGAATGAGTAAACGTCTCTGCAGGGCCGCCTGCCATGTGATGCACAAGTCAGAAGTGCCTGCTGTCCGGTCCAGCAAGTCCGCTTCCCTCATTTATCCCAGAGACGGGCAAGGTCACGTGCATACTTTTCAGTTGATATTATGCAGCGCATCCACCAAAACGCTGAGGATGGTGCATCAGTACCGTGGAACCCTAGGCTGCCCTTAAAAAGATGACACCTGCTCATGCTTAGTACCTGGTGAAAACACCTAACACTTACACCGTAGGAACAACATATTAGTGACTCAAAACTAGGTTCTACAGTAGAATCTGCAGTTCAAGACACCTGACACAAAATTGTGTGTGGACAGCCAGCTGTCAAAAAAAATGTCGATTTTAGCCTTTTTTCTGTCTTTGTATTGCTTAGATTATCTATGTGAATGTGTATTAACTTCATAATGAGACCAAAAAGAAGAGCTGTTTTCATTTTGGACCAAAATCTAAGAGTCACTAAAGTCCCTTTGAAGACCCAAGAAATCAGTTCTCTGTATTTATTGCACAAAGAACAGATCTTGGAGTTTCCGTTGTGGCCCAGCAGGTTCAGAACCTGACATGGTGTCTGTGAGGACGCATGTTCCATCTCTGGCCTCGCTCATTGGGTTAAGGATGGCCATTGCCACAAGCTGTGGTGTAAGTCACAGATGTGGCTCGGATCTGGCGTTGCTGTGGCTGTGGTGTAGACCAGCAGCTGCAGCTCCACTTCAGCCCTTAGCCTGAGAACTTCCAAATGCTGCAGCTGTGGCCCTAGAAAGAAAAAAAGAAAAAGAACAACAATGGATCTCTTTTCTTTCTTTCCCTTTTTTTTTTAGGGTCGCACCCTCAGCATATAGAGTTTCCCAGGCTAGGGATCAAGTCAGAGCTGCAGCTGCCGGCCTATACCACAGCCACAGCAACTCCAGATCCGAGCCACATCTTCGATGTACACCACAGCTTATGGCAACGCCAGATCCTTAACCCGCTGAACGAGGCCGGGGATAGAACCCGCATCCTCATGGATCCTAGTCAGATTCGTTTCCGCTGAGCCATGCGGCCTTTCTTTTTTATGGTTTTTCTGCACAGCTTTAGGATTTCTAGATGGAGGTCTTATAACTAAGAGAAGAAACAATCGTGAAATCAAATAGTTGACTCTGACTGAATTTCTCCATTAATAAAAGGACCATATCTGCTGTGTCAACTGCTGTGTGAAATATCCTTTAAGATCCATCTATTGCAAAAGTAATTTGCCACATAGGCACGTGACATGCGAGTCTCAGCCAGCAGGTGCTCAGTGTCCTGTCTCTTCCCCACATGCAGATGTACCAGAACACGGATGGCCGTGCTTCCCAACGTCCTCTCTACCAAAACAGGCGACCTTACAGCAGACAGGTGGATTCAGGGCGACCCTCTCCACAGGCTGAAGATTCCTAGAGAAACGGTTGCGTCTTAAGGACTTTCATCCCCCTGCCTACCTTCACCAGGGTGTAGATTACCACGAGATTAATCCCATCACTAAATGAAAATATATTCTCAACTGCTGCTTTGCTGGACTTTTCTCTAGAAGCTGTCCGTATGTACTCTTGTTTCCAAAGGGACTTTTGTAAAACCCAGTCATCCTTTGCTCAAGGCAAGAAGAGCCGATAGCTTTCCTAGATGGAGCACCTGTCTATGCCCGAAGGCCTTCTCCGGCTGGCTTGAGTGAAAATTGTGTCCCCGAAGGATAGTACATTCTTGTAAATACATAAGACAAAGGCATTTTGCTAAGGAGAAGCGAATATGATTTTTTTAAATCTATGTTTTAAAATACTATGTAACTTTTTCAGCTATTTAGTGATATATTTTATGAATGGAAATAAAATTTCTACTCTAGAAATGTCGGTTCTTGAACTGTGTCTGTGGTCGACATTGTGTGACGTTGAACCGGGGTTCATGAACCTCCTGGAACCACGTGAGATGTTCTGTTTCTGCCTGCGTGGTTGTCCCCCTCTTCCTTCCTTAGATTTTCGAGAGGCTCCAGGACTCCCGCCCCAAACGGGGTGAAGGACAGCGGAGGAGGATTTCTGCTCCCTGCTCTGAGGCACATCCTGGATTCCGTGCCCTCATCCTCTGAAGCTCAGCACCCTGCAGGGCACAAGCTTCCATGTTTGCGGGGTTTTTCTTCTTTTTTTTTTTTCTCCTCCTCTTGCAGCAGCACCTGGCGAAGTCTTGTCTTTCTTATTTCTTGCCTCCCCTCCCTGCCTTCTCGTGGAGTATGGCAGGTCGGAGCTGTCAGGTAGTCTGCCTCGCCTGGCATACTCTTCCTGCCACTTCTTAGCCGTGGGATGTTGGACAAGTAATTCAACCGGTCTAGGCCTCAGTTTCCCCTTCTGGAAGATGGGATAATAATGGCATCTATCTTACAGGCTTGTTGTAAGAATGAGATGAATTGCATATATTGTATATGTGTGTCATAAGTATATATACATTGTCTTTCAGTATCGCTGGGGGATTGGTTCCAGGATGCCTCGTGATATCAATAGCCACAGATGCTCAGGTCCTTTATATAAAATAGGGTAGTAGATGGCGTTCCCATTGTGGCTCAGCGGTTAACAAAGCCGACTAGCATCCACGAGGACACAGGTTTGATCCCTGGCCTCGCTCAGTGGGTTAAGGATCCAGCTTTGCCATGAGCTGTGGTGTAAGTCACAGATGCGGCTCAGATTCGTGTAGCTGTGGCTGTGGTGTAGGCTGGTGGCTACAGTTCCGAGCAGACCCCTAGCCTGGGAACCTCCATATGCCGCGGGGGTGGCCCTAAAAGACAAAAAGACAAAAAAGAAAAAAATAGGATAGTAGAGGAGTTCCGGCTCTGGTGCCATGGGATCAGTGGCATCTCTGCAGCACCAGCATGCAGATTTGATCCCCAGCCCAGCGGGTTAAAGGATCCGCGTTGCTGTAGCTGTGGCGTGGGTCACAACGGCTGCTCAGATCTGACCTCTGGCACAGGATCTGCATATGCCACAGCGACCAAAAAATAAAATAAAATAGAATGGTAGAGGCGGCCCTCCATATTCACAGGTTCCCAATCCTCGGCTCCAACCAGCCGTGGGCGCGGACTGCCGGCTGTGTTAGGTGAACGTAAATCGCTCGGATCCGCGCCTCGCTCATGAGTATAACCTAAAGTTGTCATTTGCTCTTTCCTTTCTGGTTGTAGTCCTTTGTTTTAGACCAGGCCACCATAAACATAAACCTGCTTAGATTACACTAACCGCTTCCTCAACCAATTCCTCCTCTTTGTCTTCTTCCCCCCTTCCCTCCCCCTCCCCCCACTTCTTGCCACACTTGCAGAGCATATGGAAGTTCCTAGGCGAGGGGTGGAATCAGAGTTGTAGCTGCCGGCAGTGTGGGGGGTCCAAGCCTCATCTGCGACCTGCACCACAGCTCACAGCAACGCAGGATCCTTAAGGAGGCCAGGGATGGAACCCGCATCTTCCTGGATACCAGTGGGGTTCATTATCACTGAGCCACAACGGGAACTCCCATCCAACTCTTCTCCCAGTCTCTCCACCGGCCAGTTTGCTCTGAGCCACCGATTCTCCCTCCTAAAGTGCCTGGATCCCTACTCGGTTGCAGCACTTTCAGAGGTGGATCTGCCACGCCAAATTCCGCCCCCCTCCCCAGCCTTCAGTGTCTCTGTAGTCAGTTCCACACTCCTATTCTGAGGAGTCACTGTAGACATTCCCATTCGGGTTTTGCTTTCACTGCCCTCTGCGGTGCCAACTCTCTGTTGAAGTCCTTGCTTGTGGCCAGACCCGAGCCCCACCTCTCCTTCAGCCTCTCACAGTCCCACCACCCTTGGTGAGCCTCCTTCCCTGAAACCTCATCCGGCTTCTGGTTTGGGTCATCCCGTTGCCTCCCCACTTCAAGTAGATTTATCTTCTTAAGTAAACTTAAGTAAACATCCTTTTTTGAAAAAAAAAAAAAGGAGTTCCCTGGCGGCTCAGGGGGTTAAGGACCCAGCATCGTCACTCCTATGGCTCGGGTTCAGTCCCTGGCCCAGGAACTTACAAATGCCATGGATGCAGCCAAAAATAAATTTTTTATAAAAAGTTTGTTGGTGGAGTTCCCTTCGTGGCTCAGCGGGTTAACGGACCTGACTAGAAGCCATGAGGATGCAGGTGCGATCCCTGGCCTCGCTCAGTGGGTTAAGGATCCGGCGCTGCTGTGAACTGTGGTGTAGGTTGCAGATGCAGCTCGGATCCCGCGTTGCTGTGGCTGTGGCGAAGGCCGGCGGCTACAGCTCCTGTTAGACCCCTAGCCTGGGAACCTCCATATGCCATGAGGGTGGCCCTAAAATAGCAAAAATAAAAATAATAAAAAGTTTGCTGCTGATCAAAGGGAGGAGAATTAAAAGTGAGTTAACATTTAACGAATGTTCTCCTTTTCCTTCCGCCAAAGTGATTTTGGTCAGGACACATGTACTTTCTGAATATGACTTCAGTGTGGATGGAGTTGAACAGATACATACACGTGGGATCGCCGCCAGGCACACCTGTAGGTGTATTAAAGGCACCGGAGAATTTGATATCCTTGAAAATGAATATTCTCTTATCTGTGAGCTTTACAAGAAAAGATGTCATATGCTGTGCAGAGACTGCTTTCTTTTACAAACAAACATACAGACGACATTGAAATTCCCTTGTGGTGCAGTGGGTTAAGGATCCAGTGTTGTCATGGCAGCAGCTTAGGTCACCGCTGTGGCACAGGTTCATTCCCTGACCCTGGAACTTCCACATGCTGCAGGCACATCCAAAACAAACATGCAAACAATAAAAACAACCCAGGAGTTCCCACTGTGGTGCAGTGGGTTAAGAATCCAACAGCAGCGGCTCGGGTCCCTGTGGAGGAGGCATGGGTTCAATCCCTGGCCTCTGCAGGTGCAGCCATAACAACAAACAAATAAACAAAACTCCATTATGCAAAGATTCATTCATGATATTACATGGCATAGTGAATGTACAATGATCATTATTTTGGAATTCCCGTGTGGGTCACTGGGGTAAGGACCCGGCATTGTCACTGCTGAGGAGTGGGTACAATGCCCTGGAAACACCCACACACTGTGGGCATGGCCAAAAAAATAATAAATAAAAACAGTTGCCACTACTTAATCATTTTCACATGATGACACTTGAAATTTGCGGAGGTTGGTTGGGGTCATGGGTTCACGGGCATCCCTCGTGGTTTTAGGCGTAATAACATAACTTTTGTATGCACCCAAAAGGACATCTTCTTAGGAAAGATGGCATTTAGAAACTTCGGGAAAAATGAAATTAGGCTCTTTGAAACCCAACTCTTAACCACAGATTGAGTTTTACTTTGGTTCAAATTGTGTCTCTGTCATAACTACACGTTTTTAACATGAGTCAGAATACAGCTCCGATTGGACCCCTAACCTGGGAACCTCCATATGCTGCAGGTGCAGCCCTTAAAAAAAAAAAAAAAAGCCCTGATTTTAGAGAAGTGCTGTTACCACTGCATGGACGGCCTCTGTCCCTGGCCCTTGTAGGAATCTCGCCAGGAGGTGGCGCCCTGGGACTAGTGTTTTCATTACCAGCTTGCCTCCAGGAATCCATAAGAAGCAGAATTAAAGAAAAGGCCTATCAGTTGGTGAGAAGGGAAAAAAGATCCTCTATGGTGATAACTTTCATTCATTTATTCACAGACTCTGGGAATGAAGGTGCATTTTATGTGCGTTATTTACGCCATCCGGACAGTAACACAGCAGCCTGATGTCATATTCTTTCCTAGGACCTGGCTTTTACCACTCTGTTCTACACCAGGCATTCGCCTGCACAGGGAACTGGCTTTTGAACTTAATTCTTCTTGGAGCACCTTCTGTGCATAATGTTGAGCCTGGACTGGCTTCCTATGCTGACAACGAAGACCGTTTCCTAGATTTTTCCAGGGGTAACCTAAACAACCCAGGGGTTGGCCAGCAAAGGCTGGCTGGTACCTGGGGCCGGGGCGGGGGGGGCCCTCTTCTCGCAGCTGCAGCTTCCTCCCACCGCTGCTCCTTCTGATGTTGCTTCTCCTCCTCAGCTCTTCATGAAGGAGCGTCTCAGTCACAGCTTTGTCTGAACTCACCCGCCACTGCCACTGTCATTTTTGTCAAAAATAAATAGCATATCGGAATTCACATTTGTTCATCTCTGTGTCACAGTTGTCATCAGCAGCAGAAAAAAAAAAAAAAAAAGAAGGGGATTATCACCTAAAAAAAAAAAAAAACATCTTTTGGAGTTCCTGCTCTGGTGCAGCAGGAGCTTTGGGTCACAGGTTCGATCCCTGACCCGGTACAGTGGGTTAAGAATCTGGCGTCGCAGTAGGTTGCAGCCCCAGCTGAGATCTGATCCCTGGCTCCGCAGTTCCATATGCTGGGGCCAGCCAAAAATGAAAAGAAAAAGAAATTATGAAAGTGCGAGAGCTTTGGCCAACACATCTTTTCAGCTCCTGGAAATCCAACAGGTTTTAAATTTCAAATTACCTTCAAGAGGCTGAAAAGTCTTGGATGATTTTGTGTGTGTGTGTGTGTGTGTGTGTGTGTGTGTGTGGTAAAATATACATAATGTAAAACTTAGCACATTAGCCATTTTTTAATGAATTAAATACTTTGTCTTTTTAGGGCTGCCCCTGCGGCATATGAGTTTCCCAGGCCAGGGATTGAACTGGAGCTGCCTGCCTATGCCATAGCCATAGCGACGCTAGATCCCTAACGCACAGAGCAAGGCCAGGGATCGAACCTGAATCCTCATGGATATGTTAGCCATTTTTAAATTGGAGTATAGGTGATCGACGATGTTGTGTTAGTTTCAGGTGTTCCGCAAAATGATTCACTTATATATGTTCTTTTTCAGATTCGCTTCTATTATACAAGATATGGAATACAGTTCCCCATGCTGTACAGTAGGGCTTTGTTTATTTTACATAGAGTGGCGCATGCTTTTTAGTCGTTTTAAGTGCACAGCTCCGTGGCATTAAGTACATCCACCTCCAGAACTTTTTCATCTTCTCTGACTGAAACTCTGCCCCGTCCCCATTAAATACTAACTTCCCCCAGGCCCTGGCACCCTGCTTTCTGCTTCTGTGAATTTGGCTATTCTCGGTACTTCATTAATGTGGAATCACGCCCTGTGTCTTTTTGTTACTGGCTTATTTCAACTAACATGATCTCCTCAAGGTTCACTTTGATGAATTCTTTTTTTTTTTTTTTTCTTTTTCTTTTTGGGACTGCAGCTGTGGCATATAGAAGTTCCCAGGCCAGGGTTTGAATCAGAGTGACAGCTCTCAGCCTACACCACAGCTCACAGCAACGCTGGATCCCCGACCCACTGAGCAAGGCCAGGGATTGAACCCGCACCCTCATGGACACTAGTCAGATTCGTTTCCGCTGTGCCACCATGGGAACTCCAATTAATTCTTTATATTGATTTGGTTTCTATTTTTTTAATGTACTTTTTATTTTATGGCCACACCCATGGCATATGGAAATTCCCAGGCCAGGAATTGAATCCGAGCCCCCACTGGGGCCTACGCCAGATCCTTTAACCCACCGTTTTGGGGTCAGGGATCAAACGTGAGCCTCCTCTGCAAGCCGAGCTGCTGCAGGCAGGTTCTTAACCCACTGCACCAGAGGGGGAACTCTCTGTTTATCAACTCCCAGTGATAACACTGTATTCCAGAGCCGTCTTCACACAGACTGTCTCCTTTAACAAACAGTAAGGCAGGAGCTTGTGGCAGTTTAACAGACGATGAAACCAAAGCTTAAGCTTAAGGAGATTACATCAGATGCATGGAGATACTAAGTGCAGGCTGATCTGTCACCCACGCCGGCCACCTCCTCAGAGCCCCACCATCCACCACGGCCGCCTGGGCTCCTCCTGCCAGAACTTCTTGCTTTGGCTCAGTCCTCAGCCAGTGGAAGGAGCCTGGTAACAGCAAGATCGCACGAGTTCCAATTCCCACTTGGCCTCAGATTAAAAATGCATGTGTAGGGAATCCATTTGCCTTTCTGGTATCTGATTGAGTGTACACTTTCTGTGTATGCTCTGCTCGTGAAAAAGCTAAGGGCTGTAGTCAAAGGGAACAGACAAAATGTTTCAACCAATAAAATGAATGAAGGAGTTGCCTGGTGGTTCAGTGGGTTAGAGATCTGGTGTTTTCACTGCTGCAGCTCGGGTCACTTGCTACGGCATGGGTTCCATCCTTGGCCCATGTGGGAGCTTCTGCATGCCGTGAGTGCAGCCAAAAGAAAAAGAAGGAAATAAAACTTTGTGCCTATTTAAGGGTTTTCTCTACGTACTGCTAAAGTGCTCTTACCTTAAAAGAAAAATTATAATAGAGTCAGATATAATATATTCAGCAATTAAAACATAAGAATCATAGCTTGGGAGTTCCCGTCATGGCTCAGCGAAATGAATCCGACTAGGATCCATGAGGACACAGGTTCGATCCCTGCCCTCGCTCAGTGGGTTAAGGATCCAGCGTTGCCGTGCGTTGTGGTGTAGGTCGCAGACTCCGCTTGGATCCCGCATTGCTGTGTCTGTGGCATCAGCCAACAGCTGTAGCTCTGATTCAACCCCTAGCCTGGGAACCTCCTTACGCCTCAGGTGCAGCCCTAAAAAACAGAAAAAAAAAGGAATCATAGCTTGTGTGGTTAAACATAAATTATGAAGCAACACCTATCTATGAATTAAGAAAATTATAGCTTTATTGATACATAATTCATATACCATACAAATCACGCTATTTATAGTGCACAATTCAACCCCTTAACTTTCCTGGGATGAAAATTGCCTTCTGACTACCTTACATTTCCTATATTGATCTACCCTCCCCCCACCCCCAGCTCGACCCTGGGTGCTTCCGTTGCATGGGTCCCCAGATTGGATTTTTGTGGTTTTGATTTTTGTTTTTGTTGTTTTGGTGGATGCAGTTTCTATATACCCAACTATTTAATACTTTGGCCTTTTGTGTCTTAAAGGTTCCCACGTTAGTAGGCTATTTGCACTTCCATTGTTATGTAACAGATAAGGCAGGCTAAAAGGAGGTTAGGCTCCCAGGCTCGGCCAGAAATGCAGGCACGTCCGCAGCTAGGCCCTTCCCACCCTGCGTATCAGCATTTCCATGAGCATAGGAGTTTCCACTTGCAAATGCAGATATCTATCTCTCCCCTGCTGCTTGCAGAGGGGCTGGGGGCTGAGGATTGCCAGGCTCCAAGCCCAGGCTGGCGCGCCTTTGGTGGGGCGCAAGGCGGGGGGGCTTCTGTGTGCAGAATAAGAGGAAGAGGTAAGGGTCATGCAAGGTGGGCCGGGGGGTCGAGGATCAGTGGAGCCAGAACCCCTTCTCGGGACCCTCGGCTTCTGCTCTGGCTTCTGTTGCTGGGACCAGGGCGGGAACCAGGCTGGGAGCCAGGATGGAAAGCACCCGCCCTCCGACACAGGCCTCTTGTGAATTCTGATGCCGCACGGCCAGCACTGGAAAGAGCCAAGGCTGGGGAGCCAGCAGAGGGAGAAGGGGGGAAACGGACCTTGAGCCATTTACTGGGTCTTCAGGGAAACCAGCAGGGACAAAAGGACTGTGTTGACTCTGGTGGCAGAAGGGAGAACAGAGGACATTCTGTGGTTGGGCCATTGTACACACACTACAGGACCCAGTGTTTTCACATATCAATGGGAGGCATGAGATATGCAAGAGTTAATCATATATATACGTTAATATATGTATATGGTTAACATATACACATCCACTTTACCTGTTGGTGAAGTATGTGTGTATGTATATACATATAAACATATAACATACAAATAAATATAAATATGTGTGTGTGTGTGTATATATGTGTGTGTGTGTGTGTGTGTGTGTGTATATATATACATATATATATACATATATATGTATATATATATCGGAGTTCCCGTCATGGCTCAGTGGTTAACGAATCCGACTAGGAACCATGAGGTTGTGGGTTCAAATCCCTGGCCTCGCTCAGTGGGTTAAGGATCCGGTGTTGCCATGAGCTGTGGTGTAGGTCGCAGACGCAGCTCAGATCCCACGTTGCTGTGG
>PVHT020004944.1:40362113-40377279 GCA_004024745.2 Catagonus wagneri
ACACACACACACACACACATACAGTTCACCACCAGTGTACCCCCTTGGACGAACAAATTTCATCAACTTTTTTTTCTGTCTGTCCTTTGGTCATGACCCTTTGGCCCAGGAAGCCAGGGTGACACCTGGGCTGGGAAACAACGTGGCTGTCCTCTCATTGAAGTTGGATGCAGATGAAAAGCAATGTGGAGTTAGCATGACTCTTGGAAACACGTTTGCATTTTCAGCTCAGTGGGGAACAGCACCCATAGCTTTCGTTTTAAATTCTGACCCCTCCTTGTCTCTGTCTTTATCTTCCACCGTGTTGTTGTTTTGCGCAGGCATAAAAGGTATTCGGGTGAGAGATTTAATCCACGCGGTCATCGGGTCAACTCACTCACCCCCTGGAGTTTATCACTCGCCTCCCCCGTGGGCACAGACAAGACACGCCGTCTCCAGGCTCGTGGAATTCGCCGTGGCTGAGAAGTGATAACGCAAATAAATACATGCGATGAGCAAGGTGGTTTCCGATGGGGGATAGACATATTCGGGAAGAAAAGAGCACATAACGGTGTCTGGGCGACATGTGAGAAGGGGACAGTGGTTCTAGACGCCTCCTCTTGTTGAACACGCGTCTGTTAAGTCCTTGTGTTAAGCATCTGAGATACAGAGGAAGAGCGAAACATTCTCCGTTTCCACAGCAGCAGCAACAAGACGGGGCATCGAACAGCAAGCGGGCTGACTTGTGAGCTGCCCGGGGATAACGACGACATGAAAACGTTAATGGCACCGAAGTCTGCCTGGCTTGAGACAGCCCCTGCTGGCCGACACGGTGGGGAGCGTTTGGTTGGACGCATTTACCCTTTTGCAAGGTCTCGGCATCCTGGATTAGACCTTAAGCCTGTGTTTGTTCATTGCACAAGGACTCGGGATCCGCTTCTCCCAGAGGCATTTAAAACATGCCAAGCTGGTGTCGTACAAAAAAAAAAAGCCCCCGCGTTCGGCAAATAGCACCTGGCGAGCAGAGCCGCCGCGCTCGCCCGGAGGGGAGCCGACCCGCTGAAACGGGAGCCATGGACGTGGAGAAGGTCAACTCCATGGACTTCGGAGAATTTGTGGACGTGTTTGGGAATGTCATCGAGAGATGTCCTCTGATCGCAGCCGCGGTTTGGTCCCAGCGCCCCTTCTCTGACTTGGAAGACTTAGAGAAGCACTTCTTTGCCTTCATTGATGCTCTTCCACAGTCAGGTAAGGCCTGGGCGTTGGACGCCGGCGTTCTGTACCGAGGGGCCGCAGATGCGCTGGTGGGAGGAGCGGGGAGAGCGCACGTGGCTTTTGTAATTTTTTAAAATTTTCAATTGTTAGACGATCTTTAAAGTTTCCCTCCCATTCGCGGTTGTTACAAAATCCTGGCTCTATTCCCCGGGCTGTACAGTACATTTTCAAGCCTATCTCAGCCTCGTAGCGTGGACCTGCCCCCCCTCCCCCCGGTAATACTCTTTTGTTCTCTCCCTGCGACTCCGCTTCTTTTTGTTCTCAAAACACCTTTAGATATTTAATTTAGTTGCTTGTCGCTGGCCGCTGTGTTTAGTTCCTTTGGCTGTAAGGTCAGCACGCTTCCTCCGACTTTGGGAGCGGGGACCAGGCCCTGGCAGCGTTAAGCCGAAAGCGGAACGAGAGCATGTCCGTCGGCTGGCTCAGGCGAAGCGGCTGTTAAATATTAAATATGCGGGGTTGCGAGGAAAGAGGAACAGACACTGTCTCCCGGGGCCTCACAGGCCAAAGGTCGGGCCGGGCCCCCGCCCCCAGCAGCCGCGTGTGCACTCGGGGAATGCTGTGTATGCGGGAGAGGAGACGGCACGGTATCACAACATCTCCGGAGCCCGGGGGGGAGAGCAAACGGCGCATCCCTACCAGCGGGGGCCGGTTGGGACCAGACTGCTGAGCCAAGCGAACGCGCTCAGATCGGCCACTCCCTGGGGGGGTGTGGAGGGGGAGACAAAAATCTGCAGGAATCCCTCTGCAGAAAGAGAGAGAAATTGCTGAAATCCTTCGCGGGGAGAGAGAGAAGGGGAGGCCCTTGTGGGTGGCGGGCGGGGCGGGGAGGAGGTTTAGGGTCGGGCCCAGCCCAGTGACTCAGGGTGACACACGGCCCCACAGGGGTTCAGAGGCCAAAGGGGAGGCGACCAGGCTGCCTTAGGCTCAGGCGGTCCTCACGGTCTGGGGAGAAGCCTGGACCGGACTGCCTCCGCAGAGGGGCTCCCTCGGAGCTCTTGGGGCTCTTGGTCTTCCTCCAGAGCCCCGCGCTTTGACACCCGCGTTGGCTTCTAGCTGTCAGAGGCCTTCTCCCGAATAAGGATCTCCTCTTAATTCCTTTTAGGCGCATCCAGGAAGTGGAGCTTTGGGGGGGGGGGCTAAAATCAAGCAAACAGGACGGTGGGGGCCATGTGGGCCCTCCCCCACCTCTCAGGGCTGAACCCAGAGACATCAGGGAGCCTCTGTATCCTGGCCAGTGTGGGAATCCTACACCACTCCATGGATAGCATACTGGGACTTGACAAACGTTTGTTGAATGAATATAGGAAATTATTCCTAAGAAGATTTCTGAAAGATGACGGACCCTGGTATTATCCCTTCACCCCACACTTTAACTGGGGCGACTTCAGTGGCAGGTCAGTGGGACAAAATGACTGGTGGGAGTCTGGGCTACCCGAAGGCTTGTTGCTTTTCTGCACTCAGTTCATGGGAGGGATCTCCCTGCCGGTGGAGCCTGCTTCTCAGCCCTAGGCTTCCCTCAGGCAGCTGGGAGCACAGCCTGTCTCTAATCGCCTGGGATCTAATCCTAATCAATGGTCTTCAGGGCGTTAGACAGGTGAAGCTAGCAATAGTAATAACAGCCGCTAAAAGGATTTAACCCCTGCTAAATTGTGTTTCAGGCACTTGTCCAAACACTTTGCCTTTGTTAACACAGTCCTCACCCTAATCCTAGAAAACAAGCATTATCATTACTATACCCATTTTACAGAGAAGAAAACTGAGGCACAGAGAGATTAAGTAACTTGATCAAGGACACAGAGCTAGACAGTGGCAGGAATGGGATTTAAACCCTGATGGTCAACCCAACAGCTTCTGAAGGCTTGTTCCAGAGAATCAAAAGCAACACCTAGAAACATTTTCTAGGGATTTCAACTATTCATTCGCTATTCATTCAACTGGCATTACTGTTTGCTTTTTAAAAAAATAATCAAATACAATAGGATTCCCTGCCATAGTCTAGCTTTATCTTGGCAACAAACTGGGTCTAGCAGTCTTTGAATTCTGAAACTAAAGGGGAGCTTAAAGAGACATTCAGGATGAGTCGTGGCACAGTGGAAACGAATCCGACTAGGAACCATGAGGCTGTGGGTGCGATCCCTGGCCTCGCTCAGTGGGTGAAGGATCCGGCGTTGCCGCGAGCTGTGGTGTAGGTTGCAGATGCAGCTCGGATCTGGCGTTGCTGTGCCTGCTGCGTAGGCTGGCAGCTTTAGCTCCAATTCGACCCCTAGCCTGGGAAACTCCCTATGCTGCGAGTGCGACCCTAAAAAGCAAGGGAAGAAAACAAAAAGATGTTCATGATATGATGATCTACCTGGTCAAGGATTTGTTTTAGATGACCAAAGAAAGCCCTCTGTCGTTAACAGAAAACGGAAAATTCGATGTTTAGAGTAAATCAGGGTTGACAGTCCATTTAGGTGACGCTATGACGATTATTGACCAGTAGGTGGCAGTCGAGGATTAATATTCAGCTTCGGAAGCACTTGGCAAAGTTCTCTTTTGAGCCCAACAGTTCCTGAGTCCCTCCCTCACCCCACCCCCAGGAATGGCAATAGTAAGAGGAAGAAACTTCACACACACACACACACACACACACACACAGCCAATAATGAACCAATTCAGTACTGGTTTGTGTTAAAAATCAAAGAGCAGTAAAACTGTCATAACAGTTAATCATGCATTTCTTTATGGCACTTCAGAACTGCAATAATGTCGTAATTCATTATTTAATACTTATTTCAGAACATAGTTGGTGAATAAATGAAAGAGCCCGGGGGCTAATAATTTCCTTAAATGCAGGCTATAGTATTTAGATGAGGCTATTAAAATGTGTTCATTTGGGAGTTCCCGCTGTGGTGCAACAGGCTCCACAGAGTTTCTGGTCTCAGCTGCATGATGCAGGTTTGATCCCCAGCCCGGCACAGGGGGTTAAAGGACCCAGTGTTGCCGCAGCTTCAGCGTAGGTTGCAACTGCAGCTCAGACCTGATCCCTGGCCTGGGAACTCCATATGCCACAGGGAGGCCAAAAAAAGAGAGAAAAAATGTATTCATTCGGTCAAAGAATGTATAACACTCCTTCCCCAGCGTGATGCGTCAGTAAATATTTACCGAGTACCTACTCTGTTCGATTACTCATCCCAGGCATGGGGAACAGAGCCTTGAAAAAGACAAGTCCCTGCCTTCAATGAGTTTACATCCTAGTGACCAGAGGCAGGATTAACATAAATAAATGATTTCAAGTCCAGAAAATATTAGAAGAAAATGTGCAATCTGGTAGAAAATATGTAATGAAAGGGGTCTTTCTTAGAATGTGACGTTTGAGTTAAAAACCAAGAGTTGAGAAGGAAGGCGTGAAAATATCCAAAAGGAAGGCCACCCTCAGAAAGGAAAGTGGAGATGTCTGCCCTCTGGGGACACAGAGAGATCAGGGTGTTTGGAGACCGGTGGAGGCGGGGACAGGATCGGCGAAGGGCCTGGGGTGGCAGTCAGAGTGGGGGGCGATGGTCCTGGTCGGGTGGACTAGGTTGGAGTGGGAGAGATGAAGAGATGTGGCTGGATTCTCAGAATAGATTTTATTTAAAATTTTTTTTCTGGATTAAAACCTTTTATTTTTAGATTTATTTTATTTTTTAACTCAATGAATTGTATTACATTTATAGTTGTACAACGATTATCACAACCCAATTTTCCAGCATTTCCGTCCCAGCCAATGGGTATTTTTGATGGATTTCTCGGGGGGGGGGGGCAGATCAGAAACAAAGAGAAATTAAGGATAACTCATAGGTTTCTAGTCTGAGCAACTGGTTGGCTGGTAGTGCTGTTTTCTGCAGTGAGGACGAGCTTAGATTTGAAAGGACAGGGTGAAGAATGGGAGGCTGTTGCATTGAGACGCCCAGTAATACTGGTCCAGATGGAAATACTGAGGGTTCAGGTGGCCCGTAATGAAGGAACGCGGTGGAAATGTGCGCACCAGACTGGATCTGGGTGTCAGGAAAGAACCTGATGGCATTTAAAGCCCTGGGACCAGATGAGGACAGTTAAGACATCTGTGTGAATACAGGAAGGGACAAGATGTGAATACTGGGTCCTAGGGCACTTCTGAGGAGTTAGAGATCTGGCAGAGGAAGGACCGTAATAGGAACAGGCGAGTGACAACCACACGATATGCTCCCGAGAGAAGAGGGCAGAGCCCTGGTCCTTGTGCTTGAGCAAGCTGTCCGTCATCCGTGACCTGATGAGCCCATTGGCTGGTGGCTGGGGCTGGAAGCTTGAAAGAGAGGTGAGGAATGGAAAATGCTGAATAGGTAACCCCTTGGAGGAGTTTTGATTCAAGGAGGAGCAGAGAGGCAGGGAGGGCACAGGGAGCCACGGGGAACCAAGGGAGGGTTTTCATTTTGTTTATGAGATGCGTGTTGATGAAGACTGGGGCGGGGGGGCGGGGGTGATGTTTGAAATTGTAGCCTTTGACATGGAAGGAGGGACTGGCTCCAAGAACGCAGTGGAAAGGTTGGTCTTAGACAGATTATCCATTGCACCAGGGGGGCAGAACACACTAGTCGGTACAGCGTGGGGACACCAGTGGACTGCAATGGGCTTCAAGGCCAGCTGCCTGCTCTTCAGTGGCCACCACCCCTGTCTGCCCTGTTCTCCTGATGAAACAAGGAGTGTCAGCTCTGTGCCAGGAACAAAGATTCATGGTTGGTGGTTGCAGCAAATGATACGGGACAGGATGGAGAATGGGCACTTGTGACGTCTGAGGTGCTTAGTGCTCATTCGGATGAACATGGGTGTTCTGTTGGCCCACAACGAAGGGACAGAGTGGAGAGCTGGGGACTAGACTGGATTTGAGTATCATGAAAGAACTGATGGCATTTAGAGCCGCAGGACTAGATGAGAACACTTAGGGCACCTGTGTGAATACAGAAGGAAAGATGGCGAGTACTGAGCCCTGGGGTACATCAGCATTCGTGGTCTTCCAATGGCACAGGCAGAACTGTCTGAGGTTTTAGGAAAGACTCAAGATTGGGCAGCATTTGAAAGGCCTTGAACCAAGAGACACTGGCTGGCCCGGCTTGGCTTGGGCATTCCAGGTGGCAGGGCCCAGGGTGGGTGGGAGGTACCCAGGCACAGTCTCCAGCCTCCTCCTGGGGTTTAGGGCAGCGCTGGAAGAGGAGCCTGGGAACCCGAGCTGTGTCTCAGGCAGGGCCATGGGTCAGCGCCCTCCTGGGCAGGACAAGGGGTGAGTGGTTTGGGGCAATAAGGATGGAGTCTGGCCGAACAGGGTCAGGTTCTATTTCTTTGGAGGAACTACTATTCCTGCCTGAGACCCCACACTCTCTTTCCACACCGTCTTTTCATCTGCAGCTGTGGGCCGTGTGTGTGTGTGTGTGTGTGTGTGTGTGTGTGTGTGTGTGTGTGTGTTTAAATTCCTGTTTCTCTTCTGTAGTCTCTTCTCTTTGCCCTTTTCTCAGCCTTCCTTCTTTCCTCTTCCCCCTCTTCTCCCACAAACAGTGGAAAAAAACGTGCTTAATCCTGGGCAAACATTAACCCCAGGCCATGTTTTCAAGAGGGGAGACAAGCCCGGCAGAGTGAGAAGCGAGGTGCCAAGGCCAGAAGGAGGAGGCGGGGGTCTGGTAGGGGTGGCGAGGGGACAGACCCTACCTCCGGGGCCCTCCCACCAATAACTGCTTCTTCAAAGCTCGTGGAAGCTGGGTCTTTGCCGAGTAAGGAACCGGGGGAAGGAAGCCAAGGGCGGAGGAGGAGGGCGTTAGTTCTCTGAGAGGTCAGGGTCCCTTGGCCCCCTCGCCTCCTCACCCAGAGGCTGCTGTGAAAATCTAAATAGGAGAGGGGGGTGGGCGGGCCTCTGTTCCGGACTGTGAACCCGCCCGGGGGGCTCGGGCTCGGCTCCCCGGAGGCCCCCAGTGCCTCAGCAGTTTGCGGGACTCCAGGCTGGGTGGATGAGGGCGCAGCTCAGCCTCAGGCCTAGGAAGGGGCGGCGGCAAGCCACCTCCCCACCCAGGGCTGGGGACCCCCAGGGAGCGAACTTAACACCTACATTTTCGCACCATCCGGACGCGGCTGGACTCCGGAGGCGGGAAGCAACCACTCACCTTTGCAGTACCCCAGTGACACGGCCCGGGAGAGAAGTTCTCAAATGGTGGTGTGACAGAGATGGGCTTATTGGTGACCTGAGTTTCATTTTAAACTCCTCTTAACCTTGTAGGGGCCACCAGGACCCCCAAGACGCTCACGGTCCAGAGCCCAGCATCTGGGGGCAGGCAGCTACAGGCTAAGTGACCTTGGCCAGGTCACCTGATGTTTTCTGAGCCTCAGTTGAACCCTCTCTTCAATGCAGATGTCCCCCCAATGCCCTCAGTTCTCCCCACTTCTCAGGGCATCGGTCCCCCAGGTAAAGGGCACAATCCCAGTCATCCTTTCACTCACGGGGCAGAATCTGTAAGGTTGAAGCTGTAGAAGTTTCCACCGTAATTAAAAAGGGAAGGTGAACAACCCCCTTTTCCAGCGGGGCCCGGCGCCTCGCCCCAGCCCACGGGCTGTCAGATGCTTCCAGCCCTACCACGGCACAGTTCCCCGGAGTCTACTAGGACAAATAATATATGGCTGTGGAACGCATGTTTGCCAGCATTAGGCACTGTTCGGGGAGATGACTTGTCTCTAATCCTCAGCACCGCTCGGCAAGACAGGTGTCATTGTCCCCATGGTACAGATCTGCTCCCCTCTTAGTCCATCCAAACGCTCGCCCAGCCTCTAGGATTCCAGTCCCCTCTGCAGAGAGCTCAGCAACAGGATTGGCCAGGACTCCAGCAACCCCTCCTGGGATTAGGACTTAACCCCCCGCCCCAGCTGTCACAGCAGGGTTTCCAATTTTAGGCCCATTTTAGGTCGTGAGGCCTGTCTTCCAAGGAAGCATTCTCTGAGATCCCTTTGAGATCTGCAGACAGGGTGGGAGGGGAGTGGGAACTATTTTCCTAAAAGGAGGAAAGCCGCTTTTATTCAAAGAGCTGTAGAATTCGGCTGGAAATGGGTTTCTTGGCCGTTAATCATCTCCAAAGCTCTTTGCGCGCCTGATTCCAGAAGCCCAGAACTCACACTTCGGGGCACGAAATCCTGGGCATTTATTTGCAAGCCCCTTGGATGGACGAGATCCCTCTGGACCCTCCCCGCCCATCTCCTTAGGAACCGAGCGAAATCCAGGCCGCGGCTTTTGCAGGAAGTCTTCGGGCCCTCGCGTCCGGCCCTCTTAGACATCAAAGCCCCCCTGAGAGCAAAGGACTTTGAAAAGATACGAAACGCTCGGGCTCCTTATCGCGTCCCCGCTCCCTCCCGAGCAAGTCGTAAATTCCGAGCCTGTGCGGCCTCTCCCCTCAGCTCTTCTTGCCCCAAGGTCTCAAAGGACAAACTTGTCGCTTCCCGCCCCGCCCCTGGGTCCTAGCCGGGGCCGAGCGAAGCGGGGATGGAGGGGCGCGAGGTTGGGGACGAGTCTGAAGGGCAGGTGTATGGGGCGCCCCGAGCCTCCGGGGACCCTGCTTCCTTTCGGGGCAGGGCAGGGGCAGGCGCCGGGCCCGCACGCCGCCCGCTGCGGCCTCTGGGCGGCGCGGTAACGCGCCCCGCCGCGTGTCTGTGCTTCTCCGCAGGCCAAGAGGGCATCCTGCGCTGCCACCCGGACCTGGCGGGCCGCGAGCTGCAGCGGGGCGCGCTCACCGCAGAGTCGCTGCGGGAGCACAGCGGCGCGGGCCTGATGAGCCTGGGCGCGGCCGAGCGGCTCCAGCTGGCCGAGCTCAACGCGCAGTACCGCGCGCGCTTCGGCTTCCCGTTCGTGCTGGCCGTGCGCCTCGGCGACCGCGAGGCCGTACCCCGCGAGCTGGCGCGCCGCCTGCAGTGCCCGCCGGCGCAGGAGCTGCGCGCCGCCCTGGGCGAGGTGAAGAAGATCGGCCGACTGCGCCTCGCCGACCTCCTCGGGAGTCCCCCGGCCCAGCAGTAGCGGCCTCGCCGGTCGGGTCCCCGGAACCAGGCCGCGCGCCTGGCCGCGCGCGGTGCGCCCGGAGCGGCGTCCATGCGGGCGGGCGCGAGAGTAACGAGCCCTTTTGTCCGCCTACCCGCACGCGCGCGCCTTGCCAAATAGCACTAGGTCGTTTCGCGCTTTGCCCGCGATCCACCCAGCTCGCTGCTTCAGTTCTGCAGTCCCTTTGCGGCCGGTTGGCAACACCAGCCTTTGTGGATTCCTATGCGCGTACCCAGCTCTTTTGGCCTTCCCACCCTCTCCTGCTAAACCCGAATCGCACAGCAAAACAGACGGAAAAGGAATGTCTTATTCCACAGCGGTTTGCCTGATTTTTCTTCTTCCACCTCGGTCGCTGCACCCGACAGTTACGTGGGCGCGGAAGCGTCTGTCTGGCCCTGGGATACCTACGGGAGCCGAGAGAGGACGGCAAAGCGGCTTGGGGGTGGGGAGACTGCGGCAGGGGGGCAGGAGAGAGCCCCGCGCTGGGCCCCCGCTGGGCAGGCGTAGAAGGCCCTTGGGAGTGGGACTTCTCCAAGTTGACGCGCCTGAAGGTCAGGACCGCCTGTCTCCGGTCTCTCCTGGAGGTCAGTCCGTGAGAGCTGGTTCTTCAGAACCTCAGACTGCCCATCAGTCGTTAAACGTAATTTTTAAAATAACTGAATAATGTTCGCTGAGTGTTGCTGGATAGCGTGGGCCCCAGCATGCAGATGGGGCCCCACAGTACTGATAAAGTGGGTGATGGAGGAAAATCGTGCCCATAGAAATCTTTCCGGCCAGAGTAGGCCGGTTCTGGGGAGCTTGTCAGCCCTGAAGTTCCAGAGCCCAGAGGCCTGGGCATCGTTGGCCGCAATGTCCACTCACACAGGAGGAGCCCGCCACAAACTCACTCTCTTCCTTTCTCTCCCTCTGTCTCAGCCATACACACTGGAAGGTCCACTAGACCCTAACGAATATTACTTAGGCTTCTGTTGGCAGAGGAGGAACAAGCCACACTGTCCTTTTGAACCCAGAGAGGGCCCAAAGTGAAGGCAGTGATGGCCTCTCAGAAGACACCAACCGGTGTCTGTCACCAACCTCTGTTAGCCACCAACCCGGGTCTAAGTTAGCAGCAGCAACCACAGCAAGAAAACCTTCCTTCCTTAAAAATCGGTGAGGCCGCACCCTTGGTTGGGGGCTAAATTCCACAGAAAGAAGGCACGGTGGTAGCACAGGAATTTTAATCAAGGAACCTGCTCCCCTTTCTTAGTTCACAGGTGTCGCCTGCTAAGTGGTGCAGGTGAAGGCCAGAGGCTGGGGAGGGCAGTAGGTGGGGGTGCCAGGAAGTGTGCTGTGGCCCCAACATCCCTTTAGACCAACTCCAGGGCCTCCCCTGCCGGGAGCAGGTGCCGCAGCCTTCTTCGGGTGTAAGTACGGTGACTCAGTTTCTGCGTGCTGGGGCCTGGTGCATCGATGGGGCCCTTGGGCCTGGGGCTAGACGCCTGCCTCCCTCCAGCCTGGGTAACTTGGGGGCTTTCCTGACACACACTAGAAACCTGCTGCTTCAGCAAAAGGGTTTTCTGGCCCTGGACACAAGTGCCAAGGGCTGGGCCTGAGACTCAGAATGTGGCACGCTATTGAAAGCACCTTGTCCAGCCCTGGGGTGTGTCCAGCTCTACCTAGGATGGGTCCCAAAATGCAGAGTCCGAACTCTTTATGTAAATACACTAAGCTAAGATAGTCAGGGCTCCCTAAAGCAAGACTTCCATACGGGTTTTCAGAAGGACAGGCAGCGGTGTGATCTGGACCTTTCAGGCACGGCCTGGTGTCTCCAATTACACAGTTACATTTCAAGGGCTCAGCGCTGCTCGGTGAAATTGTTTCTTTCTCCAGGAGGGGATGCGGGTGGGGGAAGACGGTGGATCCGCCCCTTCAAAGGAACTGGGAGAAAGAAGGAGGGGGAAGAGTGGGCTGCGCGGCGCCCCTTCCACAGGCCGGAGCACTTGCTGCAGCGCCCGCGAGCGCCGGCCGCAGATGTGGGCGCGGGCCTGGAAGACCCTGGCCAAAGCCCCTGGGGGCTGCTGCTATTTTCCGGGTGAGAGCGGAGGCGAGGCCCTTCCTCCTGCGGGCGGGTCACCTGAGGCCACCGAGCTCTGGCAGAGCAGTTTTCTCCTGCCACATCTTGGCTGAAACAATGACACATCCTGGGCATGTGCTGGCTCATGTTGGAGGTGTTTTCTGGTTTCTGCCCTCCCCTCCGTGCGCAGGATGCGGGCGACAAAGCCCGATGGTGGGAACCACGGGGCGCGCGCACCAGGAGGAGCTGCGGGGTGACCCGTGCGCCCAGAGATGGGGGGGAGCAGAAATGGTGGGTGCAGATCCAGGGTGAATAATTCTTTACTTAAAATTTGGTTTAAAAAGCAGGATGGCAATTCTAAGAAAAGTTAGAGAGCAAAGAGCTGATTTTAGTTTCGGTAATCCTCAGTCCGCTCCATGCACGCGGCCTTCCGAGATGGGGGCGCAGGTGTGGGGTTGCTGCTTCGCCGACTTTCAGTCCCCCTTATAAGGTCCAGATCCAGCCAGCGAGCAGAGGGCCTGGGAGAGCTCTGTCGGCAGCCTGCCGTACCCAGTCCCCTCCCCTAGGTTACCAGGAATCTGAATGGGGGCTTCCTTTTCTTCATCTATAGGCAGGTAGGCTCTTGGGTCTGTATGTTCAAAAGGTGTTCATGGACACTGATGAGGGACGTAGAGAAGGGGGAAAAAAGACAACCCAATTTCCTTGCATAACTTTTACTCATCTGAAACTGCACACATTTCCAGAGATCAGCCACAGGACATGGGTTCCGATTCAAGAGTAAAGACGAGATCCTTTTCAGAAGGTATTTACTGTAGGACAAAAGTTGATGGATATCTTCTTTGGCAGTTGGAGAAAAATCTGGGATGGAACCCATGGAAAACTTACCATTTAAGAAACTAATAAACTGCAGTTAGCAGGTGCCTGTGAAAGGGAGAAAAAAAAAAAAAGGAGGTGGAAAGCAGTCACAACTGTGGCAGCAGCTGAGCCTGATTTTTCGGGCACTCTTTGGTGTGTGGGGTGCATGGGGGTGGGACTTTTGGATTCCAGCTATGACGCCAGTTGGTTTGGGGTTGGGGAGGCCATATTTTTCCAGGGTGGCACCTGCAGCCTTAGTAATAATTAACACCTGTACAGAGTGCTCTGGGTTGCAAAGAATGCACCTATAGTAGCTCATGTAATGGGAGCGACTGCAACAGCTGGCCGTGTGACCTTGGGAGTGTCACCCAACCTGTCCGCGTCTCCTTTGTAAAATGGACTGTCCCCCTTCTAGGAAGAGCAGCCTCCCATTGAAGAGCCCCTTCCCTCAGCCACATAAAGCCTACTGTGTAGGGCTTCCTAGGAACGTATTTTCATATGACAAGCAAAGGTCACTCTAGGCATTGGTGAGGGAACAAATGGGGCAAAGCCACGGCATAGCCACGTGATAACCTGTAGCTGTCGCTGGCCTGAGGGCCTGGTCCTCCCCAGGATCAAGGGTTTCTGGGGGCTTTTGATCACGCTCTGTGCTCATCCCTCATGCAGAATTAGATTGTGTCATGTCATAGCTACCCCGTGTCCACAGAATGATCTTGGGGGAAAAGGGGAGAAACATGGGCAACCACCATTTATTGGCATAACTCTCAGCCAAAGAGCAAAGCCAGATTTCTGCACCCAAATATCAGCCCATCTTCAGAGGCTTCCCCCGCCCAGATCTCCTGGCTTTGTGGGGGTGGGGGATGTATTCCCTGGCCTGGATCAGAAAAGTTGCCTTTCTCCCCACTCTGCGGCACCCTGAGTGTTAAAACTCTAGTTCATCAATGACCTGGCGCAATTGCAGAAGTGCTTTCTCAGGTAGGAGGACCAGACCCTCGGCTTGGCTCAGGCTCGACCCTCATTCTGGACTCTATTGGGCGAGGACACATCTGCTCCTGTGAATGAAGCCCAGGCAGCTGCGGGCAGCTGCGGCCCCTCTCTGCTATTCAGGATGGACACGCTGGGCTCCATTGTGGCCTGATGGGACTGACCAGGCGGGGGACTCTGGGGAGGCCCCACAGAAAGGACACTGTGATCGATTTCCTTCCCAGAGATGTTAGCCGAGTGGGCTGCAGCAGGGGCAGGGTTTGTTGAGGTCAAACCACCCATAAGAGAGCCTTTTTTGTGTGTGTGAGGGGACGGCTGACTGAGTGCAGTGGACGAAGAACTGCCCAGCTCCAAGTTAAGTGGAGTTAAGTTAAGCCGGACGGTTTGATCAGACAACACTGCCTTCCTTCTCACTCTTCCTTTATTACCCTGGGAATTCAGGTCAGTGCAGGGTGAAGGCTGCCGGTGCGGCGGAGGAGGAGGAGTGTCAGCAAGGGCTTCAGAGTTTGGATAACTTCCTTGATCTAAAAGGGATTCAGAAAGGAGGCTCGCATGCAGAGGTGGGCACAGATGGCTGGCCTTATCTGGGTGACAAGGGTCACGGGTGCCCCAGTTCCAGGAGCCACAAAGATGGGGGAAAGCAGGGTCCCCCGAGCCGGAGCAAACACTGGGGACCTTTGAGCAGGGAGGGAGCCCTGTCAATGATCTGTGGATTCAAGGAGTGTCTCATCTGCGCGGAGGAGCCGCCCGCCCCTTCCGGTGCCTGCAGCTCCCCACCCCCTCTGTGCCCGCCCCCCCCCCCAGCGGCCCCCAGGATCCTGAAAGCCCCGACCCTCTCCCAGGAATGTGGTGTGGCCTCTACACTGTCAGCAACAAAAGAGACCTCCCTTTGATAACCCAGTCGTGGCTGCCCCCGGAATCTTCCTGACACTATATTTACCTGGTCTCCCTCTTTCTTCCCACCCGCTCCCGCCCTGAATAACCTGCTTGAGCCCTGGCTCCGTGCGGTCAGCCCCCAGCCTCCGGAACAAGTTTGCTTCCTCCAGAGCAATTCGCTGAAGGCTAACTCTGGAGACCGAGGCTGGAGGAGGGCCTTGAGCAAGTGGAGGCTGGCGACGAGCAGCCAAGGTGGTGTTCAGCTCAGGCCTAAAGGCTCCAAGCAAGCCGCCAAACACCTTGGGCCTAGGACTGAGAAAGCTCTGCTCTGCTGGGGGCCCTGTCGCAGGTCGCACCTGCATCCTCCCCGAGCCCCTGCACCCAGAGGCGCCTCCCCTCCCCCAACCGGAGCCGGTTTCCAGAAGAGAGACGTCAGGACTTTCAGAGTTTAAGCCATCAAGGACGAAAAGACGCCCAGGCTCCCCACCAGCCACTCCTCTCACTGCCGCCGCCATAGGAACCCAGATGGGCCCTCTTTTGGCTGAGAGGGCAGCCCCAGTGTGAGGGGACATTTCCACACTTGTCCAAGGACACCATTATTGGCTCCTTTCCCGTCATCACCGAACAGCCGGGAGCCCAGGACCAGGGGTGGGGTCACGCTACTGCCTCAGGGACCCATTTTTTCACGAAGGAAACCAATCGGTGTCCTCCGTTCAGCCCTCACACCCCACACCCCAAGCGAGCATAGGCTTCGCTCAGTTCTGACCAGCTCTGGGGCCTGGTGTGACCCCTGGGGCCAGATCAACCCTGGCCGCTCCCAAAGCATTTGAGCAGGCAGGCCAGAGCCCTTTCTCCAGGGCAGAGCGCAGAGACACAGCTGGAAAACCAGGACAATTAGCCAGCGGCCGGCGGCCGGGCCATAAAAACGCAGGAAGCGGCCACCGCAGGGCGGAGGGGCTGACCGTCCCCAATAAAGTGATTGTTCCAAAGAATGCCCACATTCCGAAGACACAGGCTCAAGCCTGGGCCTCGGCTTCCAGACCTGGAGGCTTGGGAGGGGGGTGGCGGGGGGGGGGCGGAAA
>PVHT020004944.1:40378279-40411103 GCA_004024745.2 Catagonus wagneri
GGGCGGGGGGGGGGGTGCGTCCTCCAGGTTTATCTGCTCCAGTCTCCACCAGTCGACTGCCCAGTTCGATCTCTCCCGCCCGCCGTCCCACCCCCAGCCCCCAATTTTTAAACCGGCCTTAGGAAACACAAAGAACTCAGGAGGAACCAGCAAGCGAGGAACCAGCAAGCAGGAGACGGGCAGTGCCCAGTGCCGATCCTGCCTGGGCCCGGCCTCTGCGTTCTGCAGCCAGTGGGTGTCATATCTGCAAAAGGGACAAGATGCAACTCCCGCTTTCTTTCCCATCCAGGGAGATGTGAGGATCTAGGGAGATAAAGGGAAGGCGCTCCAGAGATGGCAAGACGAAGTGACAAATGCCAGAGAGCGGCTGGACAAGAGAACCGACAAGGGCAGATCTGGAGGACAGCAGCAGCGCCCCGCTGGGTCCAACGGCGCTCAAAGTGTCCCCGCCCCCCCCCCCCCCCGCCCCTGAGCGCCAGCCAGCCTACCCAGCCCGAAGCCCGGAACGCAGCGATTCTCAAATCTGAGTCTGGCGGAGGTCTGGGCTCGGGGCAGAAGGCAGTTGGCGACTGCAGGCCCACTCTCCATGGTCGCTCAACCGAGATGAGCGCCTGGAGGAGTGGAATCTGGCCGCCTGCGCTCCTGTCCTCCCTAGGAGCCAGGCCGCAGAGCTGCCACTTTCAGCTGTAGCGTCTGGGACACAAAACCCTTGCCCACAAGGCCTTTTCCAAAACAGCCACCCTTGGTGACGGCTCAGGGTTCCCTTCCCACCCTCTGGAGATGAAAAACAATTTTCTCCGGAGGATGTTTTACTTTGCAAATGAGAAAGTGTTTTTTAAGCAATAGATGTGATTGTGACATATAAATACCCAGGGGCATATTAGCAGAAATTCTAGACTTCCCTTTCCTTGATTTTTAACCAAGTAATTAAGTATCATAAACGTATAAGAGCAACTCAGTTTTCACAAACAACAAACACACCGTGTAAACAGCACCCTGCTCAAGAAACAGAGGGTCACCGGGTCTGTAACAAGCCCTCCCGCTTCCGTCCATTACTGCCCTCCGCTAGCCTGACTTCTAACACCGGCTTCTTGGTTTGCAGTTAAGACTTTTGAATCTTGAGTATAAATGCTTTTTTAAAAAATTAACTGCTTTCATTTAACTTAAATCCCCAATGTGAAGTGAATTCGGAGATGCAACCTGCAGCGAGAGTCTTAATTTATGTCCTGGGGAGGGCGAGCGGTTTTCTTGGGCAAGGAAATAAACGATGAGCGGTGACAGTTGTTTGGGGCGCCCAGTCGTTCTGGCCGGGGGGCGCAGGGCGGGAAGGCACCGGGCCGTTTCTCCAGGCGCAGCTGGTCACCTCCCCGGGGTTGGCCAGAAACGTTGTCATCAAAGCAATGGCTTCGCTTTTCTTTTCTCTTTGGGATGGAAGAAGTTTCTAGACCACCACCGCCCCCCCGCCCTTGCCTGCAAATGCAGAAACGCGACTCTAAACCCAGATTCCCACCAAGATAGCTCTTTCCCCCTCTCTTTTGCAAGTCTCTTGATTTCATTCTTTGAACCTGTGATTGGAGGTTAAAGTGCAGCAGGTTGGAAGGAGGAAGCTCTTAACAATACACGTTTGAATATTTAGCCGTGATGGGCCGCTGCCCTCTTGCGAGCGCCCCCCTCCCCTGCATCTTTTAAAATGCAAATCATGTTTCGGGGGGTTGTGCGCCGGGTGCGCGCTGCGCCTCGACGTCTCCAGCCATTGGTGTCTGTGTCATTACTAATAAGAGTCTTGTAAACACTCGTTAATCACGTAAGGCCGCCGGCCTGGGGCTCCGCACGCCAGCCTGTGGCGGGTCTTCCCCGCCTCCGCAGCCTAGTGGGAAGGAGGTGGGAGGAAAGAAGGAAGAAAGAGAGGGAGGGAGGGCGGGCCGAGGCAGGCCAGAGGGAGGGACCGCCTCGGAGGCAGAAGCGCCGCGAGGAGCCGGCGCAGCACCGCGCTCTGGGGCGCAGCCACCCGCCGCTCCCGCGCCCCCTCGCCCCTTCCGCGGCGCGGCCCCCGGCAGCCTCCAGCGTCGGTCCCCAGGCAGCATGGTGAGGTTTGCCGTCGGAACCTCGCCACCATGTACGTGAGCTACCTCCTGGACAAGGACGTGAGCATGTATCCCAGCTCCGTGCGCCACTCCGGCGGCCTCAACCTGGCCCCGCAGAACTTCGTGAGCCCCCCGCAGTACCCGGACTACGGAGGCTACCATGTGGCGGCCGCGGCCGCCGCCGCCGCGAACTTGGACAGCGCGCAGTCCCCGGGGCCGTCCTGGCCGGCAGCGTACGGCGCCCCGCTCCGCGAGGACTGGAACGGCTACGCGCCGGGGGGCGCGGCGGCCGCCGCCAACGCCGTGGCTCACGGGCTCAACGGGGGCTCCCCAGCCGCCGCCATGGGCTACAGCAGCCCCGCCGACTACCACCCGCACCACCACCCGCATCACCACCCGCACCACCCGGCCGCCGCGCCCTCCTGCGCCTCGGGCTTGCTGCAGACGCTCAACCCCGGCCCGCCCGGGCCCGCCGCCACCGCCGCCGCCGAGCAGCTGTCCCCCGGCGGCCAGCGGCGGAACCTGTGCGAGTGGATGCGGAAGCCCGCGCAGCCGTCGCTCGGCAGCCAAGGTAAGCGGCGGCGGGCGCCCGGGAAGGCACGGCGCTTGTCCCCGGCGGTCTGGGGACTCCGCGCCAGGGGGCAGGGCGGAGCGACAACGTCTGGGGGCTCCAGCCCCCCGAGGCCTCTCCAGCTGCTGGGGCGGGGAGGGGGCCAGGAGTGGATATTTTGGTCCCTCGAGCCACGTTCAGTTTGGGGCCGAGGAGACGGGGCAGCCGTTCCGTTCCCGAGTCCTGACACTCTCGGGAGACTCCCGGGACTGTCGCGGAGCGCGGCTGCCCCGGAGCCGGATCGCCATTCCCACTTAGAGCCGCTCGCCCTTGCTCGGTGCGCGGCTTTCCCTCGAACTTCCCCGGGCCGGGCTCTCGATCCTCTGGGCGCGTCCTCCTTCCCTGTGCGAGCCCCTCCGGAAGAGCAGTGGCCTGGGGCCCGGGAGGGCGGCGAGGCCGCGCGTGGGACCAGGTTTGGCCATTCAAACCAACTCTAGGGATCGGAACTCGAGCGGGTAGCCGGCAAAGCTGCTGTAGCTGGAAAGAAGGTGTTGGCCCGGAGGAGCTAAGTAGGGAAGGGGGGCGCCGAGGTCTTGGAACCTTTGATCTGCAAAGGGGTATTGCAATCAATAGGGCTGGGACAAGTCTCCCTGGGAGTCCCTTCGTGTCTGCAGAGGGAGAAAAGGAAGAGGTCGTGGTGGGTGTTCAGCTGCTGCTCCAGACAGAGATCAATTCTCCGGAACCCTCCTTTCCAGGGTGTGTGTGTGTGTGTGTGTGTGTAGGCGTGCATACGTTCAAGAAGCTTGGTGTGTGTGTGTGTAGGAGTGCATACATTCAAGAAACTTGGCGTGTGTGTGTGTGTGCGTGCATACGTTCAAGAAGCTTGCTCCAGAGATGTCTCTACAAAGATCCTAGGTTTGCTGGGCCCTGGGGGATCGGAGGGTCTGGGCCGGCCCCTTCTGGTGTGGGAATGTGTGTCAAAGTGGGAAGGAAGTTCAGTAGGTGTGGTGGGAGAGTTCGCTTGGCTCCCCTTTTACTCCACCAAATCTTTCCCAGCCTCTGCACTTCCGCTTTTTTCTCTTCCCTCCTTTCTGGCCCAAGCCGGGTCGGCTTGCAGGTTATGGCCACTTTGCAGAGGTTTATAGCCAATTACAGCCGTATAAATCAGAGCAGCCGTTGGGGGCTGTCTCTGGGCATCGGGATTTGCGTCACTGGGCACATGCTGGGTACCGACTAGGTGGACAATGCAGCCGCCCCCGGGGCGAAGGCCTCAGCGCCGGGGATGGCAACCCCGGCTCGGTCCCGTCCCCAAGAAGAGGCGCCCTCGCCTGTGCAGAGCACACTCTCAAGGAAGGCGCTTTTCTACGGAGCCTGCCTGGGGCGCAGCTGGTGGGGCCAGGGGTGGCCTAAGGGAGACCTTTGGCGCATCGCGGCCGAGTGGTCTAGGAGCGGGGGCCGGGCGGGGGGAGAGGGAGGAGAGCCCCAGGAGCCCAGGCCGCGGGGTCAGCAGATGAGAAGCTGCTGTGATGTCCCGCGACGAGGTGGCAAGGCCGCAGTCGGCGCCGGGCGCCCTTGTGATGTTAATGTGGGGAGGCCGCGGCCCGCGGGCCCAAGCCCGACTCCTCTGCGGAGCGTCATCTGTCAAGGGGCGAGGGGGGTGGCACCCGGCCCGGCCCGCTTTGATATACACCTTCCCAGCCCTGCCATTGTCTCTTTTAGGGCCCGGAAAGAGGGTGGTGACTTTCGCAGTCAATAATGAATTCTGACAAGTCCCTCTCATCTCTCCCCTCCTCCAGGCCCCTCCTAGGTTCCCAGGGGGTGCGGGGCGCCTCCAAGGCCCTGGGGGCGCGGGCTGCAGAGCGCGCAGGGGTCCTGGTCATCGCGTCCCCCGGGTCCCTCCGGGAGACGGAAAGGGCAACCCGGGAGCTGCTCCCAAGTACCCCAAGGCGACAATCGCTCCTGGAGAGTTCGGCTCGCAGAAGTCCTTTGCGCCCGGCTCTCCAGCCCCGGAGGTGTCTTTGGCGGCTCCGATCTGGCTCCGGTGCCACCCCGCCTTATACTGTCTGCGTGAGCTAGTCTGCGTCTCAGCTTCCTCATCTGTAAAAAGGGGCGACTACCACGAGCAGCTGGAGCGGCTTGGAGGCGGCAGCGCCGGCTCCCGGGCCGTGCGCGCTGCCCGGCTTCGCGGGCGCGGGGTCGGGCCGCCGCGCGCATTCAAATGCGCCTGCCGGCTGTGTTGATGCTAATGCGCCTGGCGGGGAGGGGGATGAAAGCCGGGCCGCCATTTGCTCAGTAGTGGTAATTCAAACAGAATGCGGTTGTTATTAAGGCATTGAAAGGGCTTTTCTTTGATAAGATCGCCTTGTCCTGCATTGTTGGCGACTGTGTTCTCCTTTCAGCGGCTCGGGGGAGCTCCCTCTGATCCGGCCTGTATCTTCCCAGGGCGCTTTTGTTGTGGTTTGCAAAGGGCTTTACCTGAACAAAGTCGGCCTGCGGGGCATTAAACACCTCCGAGCAACTCCCGGACCCTTCAGATCTTCCTGTAGCACCGGGCACGGGGCGAGAGAACCTGTTCTGCAGGGAGAAGCCCCCGATCCGGGGCCGGAGCGGGAGAAGGGCTCCCGACCCCAGGCTCTGCGCAGGGCTGACCCGGCACAGACCCGGGGGAGACGCCAGGCTCGGGCCTGCCTGGCACTATTTGTCAAGGCCCTTCAGTAAAACAATCAATCCGAGGTTTAATATGTTGACTCAATCCAATGAGCATAGATCACTGGTCAGGATAGCTCTGGCAGGGTTTGCAGCCGAAATAAATGGAGAATTAAGAAGAAAGAGAGTCAAATGGCAAAGTGGGATCGGCCAGGTATCATGTCCCCAGTGGGAGGGATTTTCTGCTAGACCCGGGCTCAGAATTCACCCGATAGGGCTGATGTGTGTGTGTGTGTGTGTGTGTGTGTGTGTGTGTGTGTGTGCGTGTGCATGCATGTACGCATGCGTGTGTGTGTTTGTGTGTATGGTGTTTCTGGTGACTTTGGGGGAACCCATCAGCTCTTGCATCTCCTTTTCTCGTCTAACAAAAAAACAAACGGAAAGTAACCCCCCTCCAAGTACCAACACATACCCACAATACTGTCAGTTTTTGGGGTGGGCATCCGTGTCCCTTAGGCCTGAAAATCTGACTATTCCCAAGACTCTGGTAACCTATTTCTTTCCCCGTGGACCTCGCCAGCTCCAGTACTGTGTCTGCTTTACAGAAATGGCCGTGGGGTTCTGTTGTCTTCTGCTTGCATGAAGTTTCAGTTTTTCTTAATTTTTAAAAACCACTTAATCCCAGGAGAAGTCTCGCTGTCCCGGAGAGCTCCACACTCTCCACCCGGGACCCTCTGGGGGGTCTGATCAGGCTCAGCAGGAACCAGCCAAACCCCCGGCCCCCCACGGCGGTGGCGGAAGAGAAATGGCCCTTGGGTTAGGGAGGTTTGTCATTACCCATGACTGATGGGCGCCTCGCCGTCCTGAGCACTAACCTCTCCTTCCTCCACAGTGAAAACCAGGACGAAAGACAAATACCGAGTCGTGTACACGGACCACCAGCGCTTGGAGCTGGAGAAGGAATTTCACTACAGCCGCTACATCACCATTCGGAGGAAGGCCGAGCTGGCGGCCACGCTGGGGCTCTCCGAGAGGCAGGTGCGAACACCTCGCTCCCTCCAGGCCTGGGGGAGTCCAGTGGGGAGGCTCAGAAACCGGCCCCTGGATCCACCTAGTTCAGTGGGCAGAAGAAAGCAAGAAGGTGGCATGCGTGTTCCTTCTCGATGGTTTTTAAAAAGGCTTCTTCCAGCTCCAATTGCCTTTTTTTTTTTTTTGGATTCTGTTGAATATCTTTTTATATATATATATATATTTTGGGGGATATAGGAGGTACGAGGAAAACCCCAGTATAGTTTAATCCAAAATTCTATTGGGGTCAGTAAAGGCATGGAGTTCCCACTGTGCTGCAGTGGGTTAAGGATCAGTGTTGTCTCCGCTGCAGCTCAGGTTTGATCCCAAGCCTGATGCAGTGGGTTAAAGATCCAGCGTTGCTGCAGCTGTGGCTTAGGTTGCAGCTGCAGCTCTGATTCTACCCCTGGCCCCCTGGGACCTTCCATATGTGGGTGCAGCTAAAAAAAGAAAAAATAATAATAGAAATAAAGACTAAAAGCTTACTCTCGGAGTTCCCATTGTGGCGCAGTGGAAACGAATCCGACTAGGAACCATGAGGTTGCGGGTTCAATCCCTGGCCTCGTTCAGTGGGTTAAGGATCTGGCGTTGCCGTGAGCTGTGGTGTAGGTTGCAGATGTGGCTCGGATCCCGCGTTGCTGTGGCTGTGGCGTAGGCCGGCAGCTACAGCTCCTGTTAGACCCCTAGCCTGGGAACCTCCATATGTCACGGGTGCGGCCCTAAAATGACAAAAAACAAAAAGCAAACAAACAAAAAAAACACCTTACTCTCTTTGTACCCAGAACTATACTGGGGAGTATAATTCATATAAGACTGCAGTCCCTGCCCATAAAAACTAGAGGCTGAGGCTTGGCTCGTGAATGCTCTCTATGGTCTGAAAAAGAAAAAAAGAAAACAGGTCAAATTTACAGCCAGGAGGCCCCACATTAAAACTAATTTTCAACCTCAAGGTGAGCAATATTACATTTTAGTTTTGCTTCTAGAGGCCAAAGGTTGTCATTTCGAAGTACATCCGGTGCTGGCCCCCTCTTGCTTGGTGTGGAAAGGGCCTGGAGGTTTCTGTTTCTCTTGGTTCTGGGACTCTCAACTTTTCCAGTACAGTTGTAGATAAAAGTGACTTCGGAAAGAAACCTAGGGGATGGGAGGGAGGGTGCGTCTTCTCTCTTGAGGCTGAATGGGGTTCCAGCAACCGCTTCAGCCTTGGGCTCTTAAGGGCTGAAAGGCTGAAGGGAGGATTGCGGTCTTCCAGGGCCAGAGGGCACTTCTTTCGGTGGAGAACACACACTGGGGCTCATGCCCAGTATGATCCCTTTCTTTTCCTTCTCCTCTTCTTCATCACCATCTGTGTTTCTCCACCTTCCCATTGCCAGGTTAAAATCTGGTTTCAGAACCGCAGAGCGAAGGAAAGGAAAATCAACAAGAAGAAGTTGCAGCAGCAGCAGCAGCCGCCGCCGCCCCCGCCACCCGCGCCGCAGCCGCCCCAGCCACAGCCAGGCCCTCTGAGAAGTGTCCCCGAGCCCCTGAGTCCCGTGTCTTCCCTGCAAGGCTCGGTGCCTGGCTCTGTCCCCGGGGTCCTGGGGCCAGCTGCGGGGGTGTTAAACCCCACCGTCACCCAGTGACCCATGGTGGCCTGTGGAAGCAGAGCAATTCCAGGCTGAGCCATGGGGAGCATGGACTCTGCCAGAATCTTCAGGAAAGACCCCTCGCCTCTCGCCCACCAATGTTCACCAACTTACGTAGCCCTCCGGGGAGAAATGGGGGCCTGGGGTAAAGACACATGCGGTCGGTCAGAGGCCTCAAGGAAGTCATTCTCCCAGATGTTGACTTTTTCTGGTCTGACCTTCTGCCAGTAAAGGAGGTGGGAAATAATGACCCGGGGCTTCCCTGCCTGGACCGGCTGAAACAGACACGAACTTCTCAGCCCCCTCCTCCCCAGCTCTTTGCCTCCCAAACCTGCAGGACGCCTCCATTGGTTGGAGCTGAGTGGGGAGAGGGACTCAGGGTCCTTGGAGGGCTGCTGTCCACCCACCGCCCTCCAAGGACCAGCTGGCCCCTCTTGCCTCCAGGGCAGGCAAGATTGAAACTGCAGAAGCCCGAGGCAGCTAAGATGGAAACCTGGATCCACCAAAGAGCGCAGAACCCCCCGGTCTCTGTCTTTCTTCTCCTCCCTTCCCAGAGCAGGGAAGGCTTGGCCGGTGTTTGCGTGGTGTTTGGTGTGAGGGACTGTTTTGGACTGCAGGCCTGACCAGGGGGCCCAGGACAGGGCCTTGTTTAGAGAGCCTGTCACCAGAGCTTCTCTGGGCTGAATGTATGTCAGTGCTATAAATGCCAGAGCCAACCTGGACTTCCTGTCATCTTCACAATCTTGGGGCTGATGAAAAAGGGGCGTTTTTGTTGTTGTTGCTGCTGCTGTTTGGGTTGTTGGTCTGTGTAACATCCAAGCCAGCATTTTAAAAGCCTTCTGGATCCATGGGGGAGAGAAGTGATAATATGGTGAAGGGAAGTGGGGGTGGGTGGGTATTTGAACACAGCTGAATTTTTTTTTTCTAAAGAGAAAAATGAGCTTTCCAGATTTCAGCTTCTGTATTTATCGTCTTTAGATTTTTGTCCCGAATCATTACTATTATTATTTTGAAGAAACGAAGTGTCTTCTCCACGGGCGAGCTAGAATTAGGAAAATCAGGGAGGGAGGGGGGAAGGTTATCTGGACAACCTCATTTTACCCCAGAGCGTCAGCAGCCTGAGGGCGCAGGTCCGGAGACCTTCCCTGCCCCCAAGCCCGAGCCCAGCCTTGGATTGTGGAATGTGTGGTTCTCCTGGCGGTGCCTGTGGGCAAAATGCACAGCTGAGCGCTCAGCTGCTTCTCAGCTGGGCAGTGATGGGGAGGGGGATCGGAGCGCCCCCTCACCGCGTCTCATCCAGTCCAAGTGGAGGCGACCGCGCACAATCCTTTCCTCGGTGAATCCCTTCTCTCTAGGGTGCCCTCCATCCGGCTAAACACAAGCATTCAAGTAAAAATGTTCGATTTCCTATTTCCCCAAGGCAACGTTTCCACGAACGTAGCCTCCTGTAAAAAGCTTTTCGTGAGCCCTTTCGGACTCCACCCCCTGCCCCGTTCTCGATCGGTTTCTTCCCCACCCCTCCACCTGCCCTCCCCAGACAAGAATTCAAGACCCAGCAAAAGAATATCCTTATAGTGGTGGCTGCTTGTTATCTGGCTGATCCGCTGGGGACCAGGCAGCTGCCCTTGAGGTTTCTGGTCCCGGCAGCTGCCGACCTGGGCGCTCTCGGCGGGGCCTGGGGAGAAGGGCTTTGCCCTCCACGTCGTCTGCCCACAGGCATCTTGGAGCCCTAATCGGCGCCTCCACCGAGGGAGGAGGTGCCCCGAGGGCTGGGCAGGGTGAGTCGAACTGCGAGACAGACATAGCCCCTGCAGCATCTCTCCAGTTCCGGGGCCCTTCCGGGTGGCGCCTTCCGCTCCGGGTTTGGGAGAAAGGGGCTCTGCGGTTGGGGTCGGGCCCGTGGCGCCCGAAGTTGGGAAGTTGGAGGGATCGTGCCGGGCCCGCCTCTCCGAGCGCAAACTGCGCAACCGAGGGGGAAACGCCTGGGGGCCCGCGGAACGGCGGGTGATCCCCGGGGCCCCGGTGTCCCCGCGTGGGGAGGGCGGCGCGACCCCGCGCCCGCAACCCGCCCCCCAGCCGCCGCCGCCGTTGCTATGCGTTGCTGTGAAACGCCTGTCAATAAACCCTGTTTGGACAGGGGAGCGAGAGCACAAGGGTTGTTTGCTTAGTGGTTAGAGGTTCAAAAGTCGGCATTGTCCCGCTGCAAGCGATTACAAGTCCTTCCCCTTCCCGGGCTCCGCCCCCGAGTTCTGACGGCCCCGCCCCCAGCTCTGACGGCCCCGCCCCCGAGCTCTGACGCCTTTGCGCGGCGCGCATCCCGGCGCCGGGGCACGTCCGGCTGCCTTGGGACAGGCCGGGACCCCGCTCCGGGAGGCGAGCGGCCCGCAGGTCACCTGGGCACGGAAAAGGCCAGGAATGAGAGCCCCCGCCGGCAGGTGAGTGCACCGCGCCTCCGACGCCAAGCCCGAGGGAACGCGGGGACAGGGCGCGAGTAGCGCAGCCTAGAGAGGCTTAGGTAGGTCAGCGCGTGGACGCCCAGGTTTCTTTTCGACGACACGACTTGGCTGCTCTCAGCGCCTCTTGCATGGTGTCGGGGGTCGCGGGCCCCAACCCCCCCCCGGCCCTTCGGGCGCCTCGTCCAGAGCTCGGGCCGCCAGGGGGCGCGCGCGGTCTGGGAAGAGCTCGCCGCCTCCGGAGGAAGGGGACGCAGCGCTGACCCAGATGCAAGGTGCCCACTCCAGCCCCTCTGCCACCCGCTGCTCCCAGGTTGGAGCACGGAGAGACGACTTCTCTGCTATGGCCTCGGGCCTGCTGAAGCTAAGTTCAAGCTAAATCAGGTGCAGAATATTCCTGGATCTGATGAATACTTAAGAAAAACAAATTTGGGGGAGGGGCGCTGTCCACCATTCTAATACGGTCTTTTTGCACAAGATGTTTCTTTAAAAAAAATTACAGTAGTACGAGAACGACGTTAACATATGGAAAGAGTGAGAACTTAGGATAAATACGCGTGGAAATGTACCAGTGTTGTGGAACTCATGTCCAAAAAGGTATGCATGAAGCAAAACCAGCCCGAGTCTTTTTTTTCTCCTGTGAACAATTCATAACTTTATCATATTCATCCAATAAATCAACAAGATGGATTGGGAACGAAAGCAATGACAGTTTCAATGAGTTTCACTTCTTTCTAATACTATCTAGTAGGATGCCTACAGTAGTCAAGAAAACTAATCTTAAATAGAAATCTAAATATAAAAACAGCAGTGTTCTTACTGTTGTTGTTCACAACCACTCAGGAAAAGCTAAGAGAAGGCTATTTATGCAGAAATAAAGACATCTCAGCTACAGAATCTGAAGATGAGATGATACATTGTTTAGGGGCACTGTTTGAATCTTGTTTTGGAAACAGGCTGCTGTGTGCCAGTTTAAGGACCTTGGGGAGACCACTTCCCTTCAGCCACTACTTCCTCATCTGGAACGTGGGGATCAAATGAGGAGACATATGCACTTTACAGGTGCAATTACAATTAGACCCCCATAAGGATACGAACTCCTTTTAATCATGAACCGTCTTCTCTCAAGGGCTCTTACCAAGAATTTTTTGACCAAGGGTCATGTCTCAAATCACCGGCAGCGTAACCCCTTCCCAGAAGTTTTTTCTGGCGTAGTCAGCTCTGCTTCCTTTGTCAAAATAGCCTTAAGTCTGTTTTCTCTCCATTTCCGCTGCCTAGGTGTCTGCACAAAATCTCAAGTGGCAAAGCATGGACCTTCCAGATGAGAAGATGAGTTACTGCTCTGCGTAGCCGAGCTGCCCTTTCATCTCCCAGGACTGATATGCCCAGACATTGCTGGTCGTAATTATAAGCCTCAGATCTGTGGAGGATATAGGTAGGAACCTGCCGGTAACCAGTCAGGACCCCTTTACCCCAAAGGAGTAGCTGAGCAGATGCTCTACTCAGGTTTAAAGTTTCTGTATTTTGAAACATTTTCCATCCCAACACCTCAAGATCAATTCTGCACCCTTCCGGGGAGCCACCCCAAAAAGCTGCTGTGGATTTGATTTTTCAAAGCCAACTCTTTCCTCGAATTCATTTTAAGATGAGCATTTTCCTCTAGTCCCCACGATTTCTCCTTACATTAAAACTATAGCAGCAGATCTTGTGTTAAATTAGTTGGCTGCCAGCACTTCCGTCGTGGTTCAGTGGTTAATGAACCTAACGTCCATGAGGACGCAGGTTCGATCCCTGGCCTCACTCAGTGGGTTAAGGATCCAGCGTTGCCTTGAGTTGTGGTGTACGTTGAAGACAGGGCTCAGATCCAGCAATGCCGTGGCTGTGGTGTACGCCAGCAGCTACAGCTCCCACTGGACTCTTAGCTTGGGAACCTCTATATGCCAAGGGTGAGGCCCTAAAAAAAAAAAAGGCAAACAAACAAAAATTAGTTGGGTGTCAGAGGATAAAGAAAACATTCATACCTAAATAATGGAGAGTACCTTGTAAATATTGAAAATTTACATTTAAATTATTTTCCTAAATCACATTCAGGCCGTATTGCCATAATTCCTATATTCAGTCTTATTTTCTTTTCCATCTTTTTTTCCTTTTTCCTTTTGGCTCCTCCTCTTTTCAAAAGATGACTATGATTTTAGGAAACCAGGCAGGTTTTATTGATAACTACGAGACAAGCCGAGTGATACTGGGCCAGAAAAAAAAAATCACTGAATGTTTTCTTTACTTAGCTATAAACCAGAGGGAATGTGTACTTCTTATATCATTCGTTTCTTTAAGGTTCTGAAATTAGATCCAGGAAAAACCCCTCAAATTCTAAATAAGGAGAGTAGAATCTGTCAATTCCAGAGATTATGGCAACATTTACCTTGATTTCTTTTTGGAAGGATCATTTTAGAGAAGGTGGGGCAAGTGCATGCGTGGCCTTTTGGTTCTGTGTCTCTATTTCCCAAACATGTATTTTAACAACAGCCTTTTCAAAGTGGAATTCGATAAGGATAATATCAAGTAAGTTGCCAGAGTCCCAAAGTTAAGTGGCCATTTTCTTTCTCCAGGATCATGGCGATTGATTCTGCCCTAGAGACCTAATCCTTAAACCAAAACACAGCAGGTTTTGATCCCTGCAGAAAAGCTCCCTGGAATGCAGTGATGACCACACTGCACACACACACACACACACACACACACACACACAAATAGTCAGGTCATGTATTGGATTTATGCGTTAAGTAATTTTATTGGTAAGTAGGAACCTAGGCATTTCATGCTTTTTGATATTTGTATTTTAATTTCTAGGAAAGGAATTCTTTTCTACGTGTTCATGTGTTATCTCAGAACTTTCAGGAGAGTCTGTGCTCATAACACTTTGTATCTGCAGCCTGAAAATTATATGAGTGGCTGTTGATAAATTCCTCTCCAACCTCAGGAAAGCAAACAATTCAAAACAATGTAGGTGCTAAAGTCATTGTAATATAAACATACAATTGCTTGTTGGGTGGCACTTAAATAATTTTAACTTATTGACAATTAGTAGAATCAGTAACAAAGATTAAGTACCTAAACCACAGATTAGGAGCTGTTAAAAATGACCTGGGCAGGCTCTTACTCATAAAAGACACAGTGTGTGTTCTTTCACTTTGTGTATCTTAAGTATTAAAAATAACCACAACCAAACTCAGTGGATCTAGATTCTATCTTCAGTCCTCCCTCCATTATCTTTGTCTTTTCTTTTTTTGGGGGGGCGGAGAAGGGGCTGTGCCAGCTCATGTGTAAGTTCCATGGCCAGGGATGGAACACACGCTACAGCAGGATCCTTAACCATCAGGCCACCAGGCCACTGGCCATTTTCTAGGCAGAATTGTGGCAGGGTGGATGGACACTGGCAGAAGCCAACAGAAGGAAAATATAGTTAAGCAAGAACCAGAGACCATTGTCCAATAAAGAGTAATATAGAAGCAGACAGGACCGCCAGAAAGAAAGACCGCTCGTCAGAAATCCACATATATTAAAAATAAAAATGCAATGTTCCCCAAGTCACTTTGTTGAAAGTAATGCAAATTTCAGAAAACCAAATTCCTCTATTTTCATGTGTTTCTGTTATAATTTTCATTGTAACCATGAATTTCATATAACCTTCCTATTTTAGATCTGTGTTAGTGATATATTGCTAAATACAGCGGACATTGATTCAGAGTGACAGTCCTTGGTCATGATCTTAAGCCCACAGAAAACCAATAGCCAACATTTATTCCTCAGGTCTAGGGTTAGAGTCTGGAAATTCACACAGTGTTATGATGGCTGCTCTTGGGTGTACACGTGGCCGTAACTGAGAACCGAAAGGCCGGATTGCCAAAGGACTGGGTCATCTGAAACTGTTCAGGGACCAATTTTTAGACGGACTTGGCACATTGCATTAAGCTGAGTGCTAGTTTTGCAAATGTAAAGCCAGACGAAACAGAGAGGCTGCAAGCTGCTCCCTTAGTAGGACTTTTCTGTTTGTTCCCACTTCGCATCTCTGTCTCAGACACACTACTGCCTGGATTTGAGTCTCTGAACGTTTCAGTCAGAAAAATGAAACTTTTCTCACGCCGAAGCGGGTCAGTCTTCTAAAACAGGCGTGGGGGAGGCATTCGGCCGGGTATCGAGGAACCTGTGCGCGGCCCGAGCCATCAGGCGAGATGCAGCTCAGGTGGCAGGGGCCTCGCTCCCTCCCCTGCGGGCTGGCCCACCAGCACAGGGGCCGGACGCTCCCCAAGGCCACGAGGGCCCAGCCGCGCGCCATGGGCCGCAGGAGCGCGCCTCTCCGTCCTCGGACGCCGCGCAGGCTCCCCGCCCGCGCGGGGAGGCAGCGCTAGTCTCCGCGCCGCCCAGCGCCTCCCCAGCTGGGAGCGCAGCGAGGCCCCCGCGGCAGCCGCGGCAGCCCGGCGGGAAGCCCGGGGAAGGCCGCCCCAACGCCTGCGTCCCGGAAGTCGCGCCCTGGAGTCCAGGCACGTTCGTTTTCTTCTCTGCACTAGTTTGGTCTCCACGCTGCTTCTGTCCTGACAGGTACAATGATTTTTTCCGAGGCGCGCCCTGCTCTGGGCAGGGGGAGGTACCGGGAAGCCGAGCCCCGGGCGCCCACGAGCCCCAGCGCGGAGCGCGGGCGGCGGCTTCCAGCATCGGGCCTGAGCGCCCGGGGCGGCGGCGGCCGGGCGGGAGGGACTTGACTTTGAAGAAGAGGTAAGAGTTCAGTGCGCTCGGCGCAGTCCCGCCGCCCCGCCCGCGGTCGAGCTAGCGCGAGGTGTCCGGCAGGCGGCGCTGCTGCTCTGGCGGAGCGGCCGGGCCCCCGACCATCCGCGGACCCGGGAGCCGGGAACTGCGGGGGGCGGGAGCTGGAGGGACGCAAAGGGCGGTCGGCAGAGCCGCTGCAGGAGCAGCCCCGGGGAGAACCGCGGTCCTTCGCGCCCTTCGGCTGCTTCTCCCGCCTGCCTACAGAGTGCACGGGCCCGGGATCCACCGCAAGGGGTGTCGCCTGGTACGGCGGGTGCGAACGAGCCTACCCCTTTTCGCCTCTGCCCACCGCGCTCCGGCGCTTTCGCCCCCAGTCCCCTCCCTCCACGGCCACCCAATGGCGTGGCCGCCGGGCGGACAGGCCACGTCCCCCCACCCCCCGCCTGTGGGCCGCGGGCGCCGGGTGGGTGCCCGCCGCCCACGCGCCCCGTCTAGCAGACAGCCATCCCCCTGTCTTGCCCCCCAACCGCCTCCAGATATTGTCCAGCTTAACCGATTAGTGGCGGTTTGCGGGCTGATCCCCAACCTGGGCCCACTTTGGGGGGGGGTGGGGGAAGGGGGAGAAGGCGGACTCTCTCTTAATCTCGTTCCCGGCTAAATAATTTACTCAAGGTTTTCTCTTCCTGCCAATTCCCTTCCCTGCTCCAGTGCCCTTGACTTCCTGCTTTGTGAAGCCCGGGGAGAGAAGGGCCAAGTCTTAATAAAAGTTAATATTAATAGCGGCGGAGGCGCCGGCAGGTGCTTCCCCAGCTTCGTCTTCCCCTCTGCCCCCCTCCCTCTCCGGCTCCAAGCCCAGCCCCCTCCTCTGGCTTTCCCCTTAAAGCTGGAGGTGGGTCCTGGGGTTTTGGGGTCCACTTCGGAAATAAGGGCGCTGGGGTGTGAACCCTGGGGCCCAGTTCTTTGTAAACCACATCCGCTTGCGGTTGCCTTGCGCGCGGAGGGTGTCAAAGGTCGGGCGAGCGCCAGGCAGCACCCGCCCGCGTTCGGGTCAGATGAGCGCGCCAGGAGTGAGCAGGTTGGACCCGAGCCATTCCCGAAGGAAGTGGGGCTGAGCAAATGCGGGAGAGGTGTGTGTGTGTGTGTTGGGCAGGGGGAGAGGGGACACAAAAGTTTAAAAAGCAACAAACCCATGCTGTAAAAAAGAAAACCCTAATATTACCAAGGACACTTTCCTAACGCGAGGGCAAAGGGTTCAAACAGGCTACCTTTGTTCACAGGGAAACCTGGTTTGGTTTAAGCTTTTTAAGCGCCTCCCCCTTCTTTTTAGGGTAGCACCCGGGGCATACGGATGTTCCTAAGCTAGGGGTTAAATTGGCACTGCAGCAATGACCGCCTTCTGAGCCGCATCTGCCACCTGCAAGGCAGTGCTGCCATCACCGGATCCTTAACCCACTGAGCGAGTCCAGGGATCGAACCCACATCCTCGAGGATTCTAGTCCCATATTTAACGGGCTAAAACGCAAGGGGAAGTCCTGGTTTAAGCTTTTATGTGCAGAAGCCGAGGCCCTCCACCAACAATTCCTTCCAGCAAATTTATTTGTTTTTATTTTATTTTTGCCTTTTTGTCTTCTCAGGGCCGCACCCGCGGCATATGGAGGTTCCCAGGCTAGGGGTCTAATCGGAGCTGTAGCCGCTACAGTCGCAGCAACGCGGGACCCGCTCTGAGGGATCTGAACCGCGTCTGCGACCTACACCACAGCTCACCACAGCGCCGGATCCTTAACCCACTGAGAGATGCCAGGGATCGAATCCTCAAGCTCGTGGGTCCTAGTCGGATCCGTAACGCCCCTTCCAGCAAATTTAAACAGTGCAGTAAACAGTGCAGATGTGTGGACAAGGTTGAAGTGTCTCCATTTTCTCAGTCCTACCCCCCCCCCCCGTGCCGGTGTTAACACCTTGGTGCGTATCATCCCCAGAATTTTTTGTGCTTATATCGCGTATCACGTATCTTCTTCCAACTTCCTCTCTCCTTTAAAAATATGAAGTCATGCTTTACTTTGTGACTTGCTTTGTGACTTTGCTTTTATCAGTTAATAATCTCTCATTTCCCCAGGTTGTCACATGTAAATCCAACTGACTGTTTTCAGCTTTATAAATCTGGATATACCAGAATTTTATTCATTCATTTATTCAACAATTGATTTAATGTTTATCATGTTCTAGGTGCTGGGGAAAGAGCATTAAGAAGACATTTAAAAAAGAAAAAAGGAATTCCCGTTGTGGTGCAGGGGTTAACAAATCCAATAGAACCCATGAGGTTGTGGGTTAACGATCCAGCGTTGCCATGAGCTGTGGTGTAGGTCACAGACGCGGCTCAGATCCCGCGTGGCTGTGGCTGTGGCGTAGGCTGGCAGCTGCAGCTCTGATTCGACCCCTAGCCTGGGAACCTCCACATGCCACGGGTGCAGCCCTAAAAAAAAAACAACAAAAAAACCCCATAAAAATCCTGGTTCTCAAGAAGCTTACATTCTAGTGGATAGAGACTGAAAATGAACATATTCATTCAGTAGTTCCCCGCTACTGATGGATATTCACCTTGCTGTCAGCATTCTGCTGTTATAAATGGTACAAAGGTAAACATCTTTTTATACATATCCTTTTTTTTTTCGATCTTTTTGCCTTATCTAGGGCCGCACCCGTGGCATATAGAGGTTCCCAGGCTAGGGGGCCAATAGGAGCTGTAGCTGCCGGCCTTCTCCACAGCCACGCGGGATCCGAGCCGCGTCTGTGACCTACACCACAGCTCACAGCAACGCCGGATCCTTAACCCACTGAGCAAGGCCAGGGATCGAACCTGCAACCTCATAGTTCCTAGTCGTATTCCTTAACCACTGAGCCACAACGGGAACTCCTATATATATATATCCTTTTCTGTCTTTCTATTTATAAAGGATAGATTACTCAGATTGGAATGTGGAAATCCTAGGTCAAAGAAAATGCTCATTTTAAACTTTTTTTCATTTTTAAACTTTAGTAAATACAATCGTTACTTCCAAAAGGGTTTCACACTACTGCACAGGTGCTTCTAAGTGAGTTCCCCTTTCTCTATGGCCTCCTTGCACTAGAGATTATTTCTTAAATTGTTAGCCTGATGGACAGAAAATGTTAACTAATTTTATGTTCCACAATTACTAAGCAGGTTGAGCATGTTTTCATTCTTTTTTGGTGTTTGCATCGAAACTATGATTTTCTAGTCAACAGAAGGAAAAGAAATGGAGTATTTATACATTCCAGGTCTTATACTTGATTCTTTAACTTAAATTATTTTGTTTGGGATTTCCCTGGTGGCCTAGTGGTTAAGGATCTGGTATTACGGTTGCTGTGGCATGGGTTCCATCCCTAGTCCTGGCCTGGGAACTTCCACATGCTGCAGGTGTGGTAAAATATTATTTTCTTTTTTTTAATTTTTCCATTATAGCTGGTTTACAGATTTCTGTCAATTTTCCAACTGCACAGCATGATGACCTGCTTACACATAGATATATGGACTCGTCACAAGTGATTAGACATAGTTCCTGGTGCTATACTATACAGCAGGATCTCCTTGCTTTTTCTGTCCCAAAGGCAATAGTCTACATCTATTAAGCCCAGACTCCCAGTCCGTCCCATTCCCTCCCCCTCCCTCTTGGCAACCACAAATCTGTTCTCCAAGTCCATGATTTTCTTTTCTGTGGAAAGGTTCATTTGTGCAGTATATTAGATTCCAGATTTAAGTGATATCATATGGTATTTGTCTTTCTCCTTCTGACTTACTTCACTCAGTATGAGGGTCTTTAATTCCATCCGTGTTGCTGCCAATGGCATTATTTTATTCTTTTTTATGGCTGAGCAGTATTCCATCATGTATATATACCACCTCTTCCTAATCCAGTAATCTGTTGATGGACATTTGGGTTGTTTCCATGTCTTGGCTATTGTGAATAGTGCTGCAATGAACATGTGCATGCAAGTGTCTTTTTCAAGGAAAGTTTTGTCTGGATATATGCCTGAGAGTGGGATTGCTGGGTCCTATGGTAGTTTTATGTACAGTTTTCTAAGGTACCTCCATACTGTTTTCCATAGTGGTTGTAGCAGCTTACATTCCTACCAACAGTGCAGGAAGGTTTCCTTTTCTCCACAGCCTGTCCAGCATTTGTTGTTTGTGGACTTAGTAATGATGGCCCTTGTGACTGGTGTGAGGTGGTATCTCGTGGTAGATTTGATTTGCATTTCTCTAATCATCAGTGATACTGAGCATTTTTGCATGTGCTTGTTGGCCATCTGCATATCTTCTTTGGAAAAATATCTATTCAGTCCTTTGCCCATTTTTCATTTGGGTTGTTGGCTTTTTTTGCTGTTGAGTTGTAAGTTGTTTGTATATTTTAGAGATTAAGCCCTTGTCCATTGCATCATTTGACACTATTTTCTCCCATTCTGTAAGTTGTCTTTTAGTTTTCTTTTGGATTTCCTTTACTGTGCAAAATCTTGTCAGCTTGATTAGGTCCCATTGGTTTATCTTTGCTTTTATTTCTTTTGCTTTGGGAGACTGACCTGAGAAAACCTTTGTAAGGCTGATGTCAGAGAATGTTTTGCCAATATTTTCTTCTAGGAGTTTACTGGTGTCTTGTCTTATGTTTAAGTCTTTAATCCATTTTGAGTTTATTTTTTGTGCATGATGTGAGAGTGTGTTCTAGTTTCATTGATTTGCATGCAGCTGTCCAGGTTTCCCAGCAATACTTACTGACAAGATTGTCTTTTTCCCATTTTATGTTCTTGCCTCCTTTATCAAAGATTAATTGACCGTAGGTGTCTAGGGGAAGTTTGTGGCCATCTTCATGCCAGCCAAGAACAGGGATGTGGCGACCAAAGAGCGTAAAAATTATTTTCATTTAATCTTTGCAAATACCAACATCTATCCTTGTGAGACAGTTTACGATCCAGGCCATTCTTTTTCTTTTTTCCTTTTTTTGGCCAAATCCGTGGCATTTGGAAGTTCCTGGGCCAGAGATCAAATCCTTGCTACAGCAGGATCCTTAACCTCTACGCCATCTGGAAACTCCTGATGCAGGCCTTTCTGACGTCAGACACTACGCTCTTTCAACCACAGTTGAGTGTTCTCTGAACGTGCAGACTTTCTAAGTATAATGTCAAAGCAAGAATCATAAAACAGTAGGTAGCTATCAGAAATATCATTTTCTTATTTCTTTTTTTTTTTTTTTTTGCTTTTTGTCCTTTTAGGGCTGCACCCGTGGCATGTGGAGGTTCCCAGGATAGGGGTCTAATCAGAACTGTAGCCGCTGGCCTATGCCACAGCCACAGCAACACGGGATCCGAGCCACGTCTGCAACCTACACCACAGCTCATGGCAACGCCGGATCCTTAACCCACTGAGCAAGGCCAGGGATCGAACCTGCAACCTCATGGTTCCTAGTCAGATTTGTTAACCGCTGCTCCATGAGGGGAACTCCATCATTTTCACATTTTAAAAGCAATTAAAAGTGACAAAAAAGCATTCATTTCAAAAGTGCCAGGAGATTGTTTTCCTTGATACATAAAGAAATCAAAGCAAAATGGTGAGGAAAATGATGAAGACTGGTAATGAAATATCATCAATAACATAATACTTTAAAAATCCAATATTCAGTGCTGGTGAGGGTATGATAAATAAGCATCTCCTGTACTGAAGATAAGACCGTAAATTAATATATTTTGAATGGCAATTTGGCAATATATTTTAGAAGTCTTCACATAGACTCATTAGGTTTAGTAAATTCACATCTAGAACTAATCAAAGGAAGGAATGGGAAGTAGGAAGTTGGAAATAAGTGTTCAACATTAATGTTCTGGATAAATAAATTATGGTATGCCCATTCAGTGGGATATTATATAACTATTAAACCTGATGTCTTCAGAGTATTTAATGATCTGAGGAATACTTTTTTTTTTTGTCTTTTTAGGGCCATACCTGCAGCATATGAGGTTCCCAGGCTAGAGGTCCAATCAGGGCTATAGCTGCTGGCCTACACCACAACTCATGGCAACGCCAGATCCTTAATCCACTGAGCAAGGCCAGGGATTGAACCTGTGTCCTCATGGATGCTAGTCAGATTCATTTCTGCTGTGCGACAATGGGAACTACAAGCCACTGGTTTCTATTAATTTTGAAATCCGTCCAAGCATATGTTGTTCATTTATTGATGGGGACTCTCTGTCCTACTCGCTGGGAGTGACTCTCTGGGACTTTGCCCTCTGCCCTGTGGGTCTTTGTCCCCATTCTCTGAGTCATCTTTCCTTTTTGCATAGAAAGTAGTCAGTGATTGCAAATTTTTTCAGCCTGCTTTCTGCCTGAGTTTGGGGAGCCAAAGATCCCATTTTATTTTGTGCAATCTTGGTTCCTCTCAGTTCAAGGTGATATAATTCCCTTAAAATCTTTGTAGATTTCCTATGTTGCAGGTTATAAAGTATGGTCCATTAGGTAAAGCCGCCCATAGATCTCTGAGAGAATCCCTTCTCTACCTTGAGCCTTTAAAATTTAAAAACCCTACTGTTTAACAGATACTGCAAGGCTTGCCCTACAATCCTCAGAAGACTGAAGAGGTCCAGAATGTGCCATCTCAAAATGTGCCACTTGGGGGAGTTCCCACTGTGGCTCAGCGGTAATGAACCTGACTAGTATCCACGAGGACTCGGGTTCAATTCCTGGTTCACTTAGTGAGCTAAGGATCCACTGTTGCTGTGACCTATAGTATAGGTCACAGATGCCGCTCAGATCTGGCGTTGCTGTGGCTGTGGTGTAGGCCGGCAGCTGCAGCTCTGATTCAACCCCGAGCCTGGGAACGTCCACAGGCCTTGGTTATAGCTCTATAAAGACCAAAAGAAGAAAGAAAAAAAAATTGCCACTTTGGTTGAGCCACAGGCAATTGAGGGTCAGCAGATGCAGGAAGAATTCTCTGTCCTTCGTACCTGAAAGCAGGGCATGAATTTCCCTTCGTGAGGTTACCCCTCTCTCTTCTGTGGCGGAACGGAGAGCAGCTTTGATCCCTGGAGGCGGGGAGCCGGCCCGAGTCTGCACACTGCGTCTTACTAAAACAGCCTTCACCCTCCATCAGTTTGCTGCACACATTTCCTGCTCACTGCCCACCTTTATCATTTCTCCAAGCCCAAACCGCCTTCCTTTTGTTAAAATGGTATACGAGGCCTCAAGTCTGGTCACTTCTTTGAGTTTTACTTCTTTTCTGTGAACTCCTATCAGATAAAATAAAGTATGTTCTTTTTTGTTACTTTTTTTTTTCTTTGCTGGTCACCCTGGTGGCATATGGAGTTCCCAGCCCAGGGATCAGATCTGAGCCGTTGTCGTGACCTGAGTCATAGCTGTGGCAACGCTGGATCCTTTAACCCACTGTGCTGGGCCGGGGGTTGAACCCAAGCCTCTGCAGAGACCTGAGCCACTGCAGTCGGATTCCCTTTTTTTTTTTTTTGAGGTCTTTTTGCATTATCTAGGGCCGCACCCACGGCATATGGAGGTTCCTAGGCTAGGGGTCTAACAGGAGCTGTAGCTGACAGCCTACACCACAGCCACAGCAACACGGGATCCGAGCTGCGTCTGCGACCTACACCACAGCTCATGGCAACGCCGGATCCTTAACCCACTTAGCGAGGCCAGGGATTGAACCTGCAACCTCATGGTTCCTAGTCAGATTCATTAACCACTGAGCCACAACAGGAACTCCTGCAGTCGGATTCTTAACCCACTGTGCCTCAGCAGGAACTCCAGGACAGGCATTCTTTAGATCACAGGCTATTTTAATTCAAAGCTTGAAGGCCACAGGTCATGAGACTTCTTAACACGGTGGCTCAGGGCTCCGAGAGCATGTGTTCCCAGTAAACAGTGCAGAAGCCACATGACTTTTAATGACCAACCACGTGGAGTCACTCCCACCACGTTATACCTGTCAAAGCAGCCCCAAGCCCATCCAAATTCAAGGGTTCAAGAAGGAGGACATCCGTGTCCCTGTTTTTTTTTTCCTTTTAAGGGCCGCACCTGCAGCAAATGGAAGTTCTCAGGCTAGGGTCCAGTCAGAGCTATAGCTGCCAGCCTACACCACCGCCACAGCAGCGCAGGATCCCTGACACATTGAGCGAGGCCAGGGATGGAACCCACATTCTTATGGGTACTAGTCAGACTCATTTCCCCTGCGGCACAGTGGGAACTCCCCCACGTCCCTTCTTGATGGGAGGTCGGTCACAGTATGGCCATGCTTTAAAATGACCACAGGCACACACTGTATTTATGCATATGTGCACAGCATGCAGACTGACAGGAATTGTACCAAAATATGAGTGATGGCCACCATTGCTGTGGTGTTAGGCGCAATTTTGTGTTTTTTCCTTTTTCTTGGACATTTCTATATTTTTCAAATTTTCTATACTTATATTTGTACTGTAATGAGCAGTTATTTTATATTTTACTTTTTATTATGACAAACTTCAAGAACATTGGAAAGAAAAACTGTGAGAAACTCCCACCACCTAGTTTCAGGATTGATCAACCCACAGCCAATTTTGCTTTATTCACATCGCCCCTATCTTCTGAAGAAAATGCAAACCATAGCAATGCTTCTCTAAATATTTTAATTTCATTAATTAATTTTTTTTTTTAGGGCCACACCTTTGGCATTTGGAGGTTCCCAGGCTAAGGGTTGAATCGGAACTGTAGCTGCTGGCCTGCACCACAGCCACAGCAACATGGGATCTGTGTGGCATCTGTGACCTACGCCACAGCTCTTGGCAACAGCAGATCCTTAACACACTGAGAGAGGCCAGGGATCGAACCTACATCCTCATGAGTAATAGTTGGGTTCATTAACTGCTGAGCCAGGATGGAAACTCCCTAAATATTTTAGGATGTATCTTTAAAAGATGGGGATACTTTTATCATTATCATATCTTAAAAACAGCACTTCTGGGAGTGCCCGTTATGGCTCAGTGGTTAACGAATCCGACTAGAAACCATGAGGTTGTGGGTTCGATCCCTGGCCTCGCTCAGTGGGTTAAGGATCCAGCGTTGCCGTGAGCTGTGGTGTAGGTTGCAGACACGGCTCGGATCCCGCGTTGCCATGGCTGTGGTGTAGGCCGGTGGCTATAGCTCCTGTTAGACCCCTAGCCTGGGAACCTCCACATGCCGCGGGTGTGGCCCTAGAAAAGGCAAAAAGGCAAAAAAAATAGCACTTCTGCACAACAAAGGAACCATCAGCAAGGTGAAAAGGCAGCTTACCGAGTGGGAGAAAAATATTTGCAAATTGTATATCTGATAAGGGATTAATATTTTTAAATATAATATATAACTCAATAGCAAAAACCCCAAATGATCCTATTTTTAAAATGGGCAGAGGATCTGAATACACATTTTTCCAGAGAAGACATACAGACGGCCAACAGTTACATGAAAAAGATGTTCTACATCATTAACCTACAGAGGAACCCAAACCGCAGATATATCACCTCACATGTGTTAGTTTGACTGTTATCTAAAAAAAAAAAAAAAAAAAAAAAAAAAAAAGGAAGGAAGGAAATAACAAGTGCTAATGGGGTTGTGGAGTAAAGGGAACACTTGTGCACTGTTAACAGGAATGTGAATTGGTGCAGCCACTATGGAAAGCCGTATGGAGCGTCCTCAAAGAATTGAAAATAGAACTACTGTATGACTCAGCAATTCCACTTCTGGGTATTTAGCCAAAGACATAAAAACACACTAACTTGAAGAGATATATGCACCCTCATGCTCATTTTTTTTTGCAGCATTATTTACTATAGCCAAGACACGGAATCAACCTAAGTGTCCATCAATAGAATGAAGAAAATTGTGTGTGTGTGTATACATGTGTTTATATGTCATATATTTATGTGTCATAAAAAGAATGAAATAGTGCCATTTGCAACAGCATGGTTGGACCTTGACACATGATGCTGAGGGGAATGACATTTCTGATTGACTTAGAAAAGGACAAATACCGTATAATCCCTCTTCCATGTGGAATTAAAAAGTAAAAGAACAAAATACAGAGCTCCCAGATACTGAGAATAGATTTGTGGTTGTCTGAAATGGGAGTGGGGTGATGACTTGGGAGAAGGGGGCAAAACCCCCAAATTTCCAGCCATAATGTGAATGTCATGGAACGTACAGCCTTGGTGAGCCTGGTTAGAGCACCGTGCTGTGTGTTTTTAAAGTAGCTAGGAGACTGGATCTTGAAAATTCTCCTTGTAAGAAAGAGTTTTATATAACTGTGTATGATGGTGGATGCTAGTTAGACTTATTGTGGTGACCACATTGCAGTATATACAGATATACTGAATCATTTTGTTGCACACCTGAGGCGGATATGATGTTATTTCCTTACACCTCCATTTTAAAAGTAGCAATCATTCTTTAATGTCCTCAAATATCTAGTCTGTGTTCAAAGTTGCAATTGTCTCAGAAATGACTCAAATGTCTCGTAAATGTTTCACTTTATAGGTCTTTTTTTAATGGGGTACCAAGCATATTTACAAATTACGATTGATTAATTGATTGATGTATCTGTTACGGCTTTATTAATCTCTGGTAGAGAGTAACCCCTCCATCTCTTTGTCCTTGGAATCTTACAGTTTAATTGTTGAAGAAAACAGGTTTGTTTGTCCTGTTTATTTGCTACATTCTGGTTTGTTGATTATATCATCATAGCATGTTTACATAGTCCTAACTGTATAAATCTGTTCTCTCTTTCTGATATAAACGATGAGTGGAGGGATCCTCTATATATGAAGAGTTCTGGTGTTTTGTGCCCAAGGCATGTGGAAGTTCCTGGGCCAGGGACTGAACCTGCGCTGCAGCAGTAACTGGAGTCACAGTAGTGAGTGACAAGGCTCGATCCTTAACTGCTGGGCCACCAGGGAACTCCCTAGAGGGCCCACTTTAGCTAGGGTGGCCAGGAGAGAGATTTTTGTGGAGATGACGCTGGAATAGAGCCTCTGGTGACCAAAGTGGCAACGACAACAATAAAAGGCTCGTTCTTGTGGAAACGTCTAGTATCTAGGTGCTGCTCTGAGTGCTTTCCACATACTAACCTGGTTTAGCTGCACAAACCAAGGCAGAGTCTCTTACTATCTTCGTTTTCCAGATGAGGACCTGCAGTGCAGGAGGTGGAGGAAACGACCCAAGTTTACGCAGCAGGTGGAAGGAGCAGCTAAAGCAGACCCAAGGCCCAAGGCCGAGGAGCTGTCCAGGCAGAAGAATCCCAAAGCCTCGGGGCTGAACCACGGCCCCCCACCGTCGCCAGGTGCTAATCCCCGAAGTTGGCAAGTGTTGCCTTACGCAGCTGAAAGAGACTTGATTTGGGACAGACGCGATGACTGTGGCAGCAGAGCTTGGCGTGGCGGGGGGAGGGGCAGGAGCCGGGGTGGGGGTTGTGGCAGGGGGCCGGCGACCTCCAGAGCTGGAAGAGCAGGAAACAGGCTCTCCCCGAGAAGCCTCCAGAAGGAACGCAGTCCTGCCGGCACCTCGGGCTTCTGACCTCTAGTGCAAGAGACGTTTGTGTCTCTGAAGCCTCTCAGTGTGTGGTTAATTTGACTGCTGCGGTGCCTTAAGTGACTGTAGGAACCACCTGCGCCCCTTCTGGCCTCAGATCTCCGTCCCCGCTGTCCTTTGCATCCAGGACTCCCTCCCGGTCCCCTCCCACTCCTTCAGACTCTGCTAGATTCCCACGTCCCCAGACGTGGTGTCGCCTCCCGCGGTAGTCCTTGAGCCCCTTGTATAAACCTCTGCTCAGACATCCTGTAGCATATATAATGTGCCCTTTTGCTTGTCCGATTCTGGCTTTTGATGATGGATTCCTGGAGAGCAGGGATCCTACAGTTTGTCTTTTTCTAACCCCCGTAATTGGCTCGAGGTCTAGTAAAATAACACGCAGTTCATCCAAGTTTATGGAATAATAGCAACCAAACAGAAGACCCCCCAGTATGTAGGCTGTCACACGATATGAAGCCCCGTAATAAAGGCAACTTGCTCCTCAGTCCTGGGATTCTGCAGGCACAGGGGGTGGGCTGTGCCTTCCAGACCCGTCCCTGTACACGAGCAGCCCTGGGAGGTCCCGTCCTCCCCAGGGAGTCTGAACTTGACCTTCCTGATCTGCGGCATCCTCAGTCCAGCCGCTTCCCAAGGGCTGTGTGGTCTGACCCCGTTTGTTACCCTGCCCTGGAGACTCACAGGTCAGCCAGTGACAAGTGAGGTGAGGAGCGACCCCACTGTAACCTGACCCACTTGTTGCACTTTTTTAGTGAATGTTCTTTAAATCACTCCCCTTTCTTTTCAACTCGAAGTGAGGTTTAAATAAGAGAAAAAGATACACATTGCTACATATAAAGTAGGTAACTAACTGGGACCAACTGTATAGCATAGGGAAATCTACTCAATATTCTGTAATAAGCTGTATGGAAAATGAACCTGAGAAAGAATGGCTGTACATACCTGATTCTGAAACTAACCTTAGAAAGCAATTATATTCAACAAAAAAAAAAATTTTTAAGTATAGTTCAAGTAAGACAAAAAACTATTTTTTTAGACAAGAAATAGATTAAGAGAGGATGCTTGTGAGAGATGCAAGCTGGCAGGCAAGGAGGTTCTGTCTCCACGATCTGGTGGGCTACAGTTTTATCATCCAAGGGGAGTGGGGTCAGAAAAAACATTTTAAAACATCTGTCATCTCTCTCCTCATAATCATTGATAGTGGTAAAAATAGTATTATTCATGTTAAAATTAGTACATTACTAGTGTTAAAAATATACACGATGCAGGAGAACATGAAGTATAATGTAAAAGAATATAGCCATTTCCATTCCCCAGACTTAACTGCTGTTAATGTTGGATTACACTTTTGTCTACCTGCAAAAAGAAAAAAGCATAAAGCTACTCACAACACACAAAAAAAGCTCAACAAGACCCCAGCAACAGTAGTATAAACAAATAACAAAAATTTCACAAAACCTACCGAGACCAATTACTTTCTTGAGAAAAAATCTTAGGGAGTTCTTGCTGTGGCTCAGCAGTAACGAATCTGACTAGTATCCGTAAGGATCGGGTTGGATCCCTGGCCTCGCTCAGAGGGTTAAGGATCCCGAGTCGCTCAGGTCACTTTTATAAAATAGGATAGTAGATGGAGTTCCTGTCGTGGCTCAGTGGTTAACGAACCCGACTGGCATCCATGAGGTTGCCGGTTCGATCCCTGGCCTCGCTCAGTGGGTTCAGGATCCGGCGTTGCCGTGAGCTGTGCTGTAGGTCACAGACGCGGCTTGGATCCTATGTGGCTGTGGCTGTGGCTTAGGCTCGCAGATGTAGCTCTGGGTTCAATATTCAGTGGACAAGGATAATGGGATTGATGAGAACGCTGCCGATATGGTTTTGTGTCTATTACATGTGTTTTATAAATGGTGAAAAAACAGCTGAAAATGAGCTCTTAGCCTGTTCCTGGCTGAACTAAGAAACTTGGGGTCTTGAGTTTCTATTTTTGGTCTCTGTTCCTCACTCTTGAGGAATTCAAGCTGTGGGCCATTGAAAACGACAGCTTTGATCAATAAATATTTCTTGTGTGAAGTGATTTTATTTAACCTCTAAGGTTAAATAAAGTTCAAGGTGAAGTCATAGGTTTTCTCTGTCAAGGTGAGCCTTACTTGTGACTGTTTCCAAGAATCCAGCTTTGTGGTTAATTTTTTGTTGCTTCAAACATGCTTTCCGTTTCCAGAATCGGCTGAAGGGCTGGCCTTGGAGAAGCAATCTCCTTACTTTCAAGAGAAATTGGTTACACTTGCAAATCAGATGGAAAAGTTAACATCTGAAATGGAGTCTGTATTTGCCTGTTTACTTTCTTGACAGAGCAGAAGGTGCAGACAAAATTCACTGTCGCCTTCCACCCTTGCCACGACTCAGCTCGACCCTCAGATGTTGCCTTTTTTTTTAAATCATATATTCACCTTTTCCTTCCTAATATCTAGCACAGGAGAGGATCCATAACAGGCCTATAATTGTGGGCTGGACAGACTGATGGTTATGCTAGTTAAGTTGTGCATTGATCCATTCCCTCCTATCCAGAAGGATTTCTGCCTACCAGGCATTGGGTCAGGGGCTGGCCATGCACACCTGTAGTCCACTGGCCTCACCATTCATTTCTTTTTTTGCTTTTTAGGGCTGCACCAGCAGCATATGGAGATTCCCAGGCTAGGGGTCCAATGGGAGCTATAGCTGCTGGCCTACGTCACAGCCACAGCAAGGCAGGATCTGAGCCACGTCTGTGACCTACACCACAGCTCACAGCAATGCCAGATCCCTGACCCACTGAACAAGGCCAGGGATCGAACCCGAATGCATATGGATACCAGTCGGATTCGTTTCCGCTGTGCCACAACAGGGACTCCCTCACTATCCATTTCTCACAGCCTCCAGAGTCGCCCCTGTGCAGTGCCAGCTGGAAGGCTGAAACCTACATTCCCCAGAAGTCCTAGCAGCAAAACTTCTGGGTGCAGTTGAGGTTCTGCCGGTCAGATGCATTCATGGAGTATCTGGAAGAGAGAAAGAGTGCAGAGGGCACTCTTCTGTGAGTGTTGTGCCGACTTCCTCTGGCAGCTGTAGTTCTGTGGCCAGGTTCCATCTTCCACTGTTGGGCCATCAGCTTCTTGGATGTGGTGCTTCAAACGTGACCTGAAGCCAAAGGTCCAGTGGTGGCTTGCCTCCTAAGGATTTTGCAACTGCTGAATCACCTTTTGGTGGAAATGCCTCAAGTGCTTTCTCTTTTTGTACTGAATCTTCTCAGATCAAACAAACAAATAGGATTTCCCTTAAGAAGCTCCAATCAGAGGAAAAAGACAGTGCAGCGTGGTTAGGACTATGATAAAGGTGCGAAGCAGCAGGTGCAGTGGGAGTGAAGAATAAGAGCAGGCCATGGCCCAGGGCTGTCCAGGTACCTCTTACTGAACGGCAGCCACCCCCGGACCCTAATTAGGCAGTCACAGCTGTCACAGTTGGGTGGGTTGGCTGGGCTTGGCTGGGCAATCCTGCTGCTGGTCTCATGTAATTGCAGTCAGGTGGCAGCTGGGGCTGGGGTTTACCAGAAGCTCTATTGAGATGCCAAGGGGCTCCCCTTCTCCACGCAGCCTCTTCACGTGGGTATTCACTCAGTCTCACCAGCCAGGCAGCTGTCCAAAGCACACACACTAGGGCTTGCAAAGTTTTAGGCCCAGAACTGCCACAGCATCCACTTTTGTTTTTGTTTGCTTAGATTTTTGGGGGGAGTTTTAAAAATTTTTATTGCAGTATAGTTAACTTACAATATTATATTAGTTTTAGGTGTACAGCAAAGTGAATCAGTATTATATATACATATATCCATTCTTTTTAAGATTTTTTCCCCCTGTAGGTTATTACGGAATATTTAGAATATTGAGTAGAACCTCCTGTGCTGTACAGCAAGTCCTTGTTAGTTATTTGTTTTCTGTATAGTAATGTGTACATGTTAATCCCGGCCTGCTAATTTATCTCTCCTTTGGTAACCATGAGTTTGATTTCAAAAATCTGTGCATCTGTTTTTGTGAACTTATTTGTAAATAAGTTCTTTTGTATCACTTTATATCAGATTCCACATATAAGTGATATCATATGGTATTTATCTTTCTCTGTCTGACTTACTTCACTTTGTATGATAATACCTAGGGTCTTCCGTGTTGCTGCAGGTGGCATTATTTCATTCTTTTTTTTTTTATGGTTGGATAATATCCTATTTTTTTCAATAACAATTTTATTTCAATTATAGGTGTACAAAGATCATCACAAGTCAATGTGATAGATTTTGTGTCCCAAACCCACAGTGCATCCCCCCACCCCCCAGATTGTCCCACTTGAAAAACCAAGGTTTTCCAAAATCTGTGAGTCATTATCTTTTCTTCAAAGAAGTTCATTGTGTCTCTTTAGCTTCCACATGTAAGTGGTAGCATTGGGTGTTGCTGTCTAATTGTCTGACTGGTTTCACTTTGCACGATAATTTCTAGGTCCATCCATGTTGCTGCAAATGCTGTTATTTCGTTCCCTTTAATGGCTGAGTAATACTCCATTGTGTGTATGTACCATATCTTCCCTATCCATTCCTCTGTCGATGGGCATTTAGGTTGTTTCCATGACCTGGCTTCTTCCCTCTCTAGCTGCTTTAAATGTAAAGTTAGGTTGTTTATGTGAGCTTTTTCTTGTTTCCTGAGGTAGGCTTGTATTGCTATATACTTTCCTCTTAGAACTGCTTTTGCTGCATCCTAGAGGTTTTGGAGTGTCGTATCTTTGTTATCATTTGCTTCTAGGTATTTTTTAATTTCCTCTTTGATTTCTTCAGTGATCCATTGGTTGGTTAGTAGTGTGTTGTTTAGTCGCCACGTGTTAGTATTTTTTGGCCATTTTTTTCTTGTTGTTGATTTCCAGTCACATACCATGGTAGTCAGAGAAGATGCTTGAAATGATTTCAATTTTCTTAAAGTTACTGAGGCTTGATTTGTAGCCCAGGATGTGGTCAATCTTAGAGAATGTTCCATGCACACTTGAGAAGAATGTGTATTCTGTTGCTTTTGGATGGAATGCCCTATTAAGTATATGCCTTTCCTAGTGAGCCTTGTCATTTGTGGTGTTTTTGTTTCTGGTTGTGGCCTTTGCTTTTCTGACTAGAGAAGTTCCTTTAAGATTTGTTGTGAAGCTGGTTTAGTGTTGCAGAAATCTCTTAGCTTTTGCTTATCTGTAAAGGTTTTGATATCACCTTCAAATCTGAATGAGAGCCTTGCAGAGTAAAGCAATCTTGGTTGGAAGTTTTTCCCTTTCATCACATTAAGTATATGATGCCACTCCCTTCTGGCCTGCAGAGTTTCAGCTGAAAAATCTGCTGATAACCTTATTGGGGTTCCCTTGTATGTCATTTGTTTCTTTTCCCTAGCTGCTTTCAATATTTTCTCTTTGTCTTTTATTTTGGTCATTTTGATTAATATCTGTCTTGGGGTGTTCCTCCTTGGGTTTATTTTATATGGTACTCGTTGCGCTTCCTGGATTTGAGTGAGTGGTTCCTTTCCCATATTAGGGAAGTTTTCGGCTATTATATCTTCAAATATTTTTTCTGTCCCCTTCTCTCTCTCTTCTTCCTCTGGCACCCCTATAATACGGATGTTGGTGCGTTTAACATTATCCCAGAGTTCTCTGAGACTCTGCTCATTTCCTTTCAATCTTTTATCTCTTTTCTCTTCGCATTAGTGATTTCCACTAATCCGTCCTCCACCTCACTGATTCGTTCTTCTGCCTCCTGTATTCTACTGTTGGCTGCTTCTAATGAATTTTTTATTTCAGTTATTGCATTTTGCATCTCTTCTTGTTTAATTTTTACAGCTTGTATTTCTTTGCTCAGTGTTTCCTGTAAATGATCAGTCTTTGCCTCCAGTCTATTTCCAATGCCTTGCATCATCTTCAGCATCAACAGTCTAAAGTCTCTTTCTGGGAGGCTGATAATCTCCTCATCACTGAGCTGTTTTTCTGGGCTTTTCTCTTTCTCCCTT